>VWZI01014725.1:1020476-1043939 GCA_013396835.1 Psilopogon haemacephalus
GGGGGGGGGGGATAAAAAAAGGAAATGCACAGATTAATTTCATTCTTTAACCTTCCTAATGCATCTGCTTGCTTGCATCGAGTCGCAGACAGCAGATCATCACATGATTTATAGTAGTGACCGCTGCCTGCATCTCTCAGGCTAATGACACATACACTAAAGTCATTGATTTGTATGAATAGCCTCCGCTCTTCATTTATCACAATTTAATGTAAGAGTTTGCAATGCAGAAAAAAATTTCACATGGGAAGCATGGCCCCACAGGCCTGACCGCTAAGCAGTTATGAATCATTTGCTGCCTTTTAATATATAGACTGTTCCATTCCTGAAAATGCCCTATAAGGTCGTATTTCTCTACAGAACACCACTACAATTAAAAACCAAAAGTAGATGTTTTAAGGTAAAGTACATATGAAGCATGACCAAGTTAAAGCTCTTTTATCATTTTCCCTTTCTCTTTTTTAACATACCATAAAGAGCCAAGACTTGCATTGATATAAGCAGAAAAAAATCACTTAACTTTAGCAGAGTTGTACCTGGTTTTGTTAGTCCAAATCCGGCCCATAAAGTTTATTGATCTGCCTTTGTAGTACACAGAACTCCAATAAGAATGCTGACATAAAATCAGAGAAACACTATGAGCAAGTAGGATTTGGCAAATTGCTTTTTCCTCAAGATTAAAAAAATTGTTCAAGTTTAACTTTGAATTAATGCTTTTGCACATATATTGCTTAGAACATCTCAGAATGGCTTTAATTATTTTTTTTTTTTTTTTAGATAATCCTGTGCACTGTTTCACTGTCTTTTAACAGAAACTGAATATTCCTCTTAATCCTAGCTTCTACATTGTTTCATACGATAATTTTAAAAGGATGCGGCAGGTCAAATGTAGATGAAAAAAATCCTTGTATCTAATATTACAAGGGAATGTAAATCACAGTATTAATATAAATATCATCCCTCTCATTTGTTAAAAATATTAGATAGGCAAGAATGAAGAAATCATCAGTCCTTAGTAGTGTTCACATGCAAAAGTGAAGACAAGATGCTGATTTCTGATGTATTTATCTAAGAGTGAAATACAACTTTTTAAAAATGGTTTTCATTATCTTAGATAAGAGGAAAAATAATTTTAAAATTATTATTTTAAAAGTATGTTACTTGAAACTTAGAAAAGAAAATCTGTTGAATTTTTTTTTTTAACTTTGCATAATCTATCTGAGACTGTATTAATATAATCAGTGTTAGCTATAAAAGATTTTATGTCTTCCTGAGGACAACAGCTCTTTCTACAGAAATTAAAACTTCAGCTCTTGTTTTGTGGCAGACCGAAAATTATGCTAGAAACTTTTAGAAGGGAAGAGTTAATTTTATTGCAGTATTAAGGTATGCATGTTTTATATACCTGTTTATTCTGTCATTCACCAGGCGAATATAAATGCAGTACATTAGTAGCTGCCACATCACGTGAGGTACCTATAACCTCCTGGCAAACATTTTAAGTAAAGACCCTAAAAAACTAGAGAGAACTTCCCACAATCTGCAACATCTTCTTTACATGTGCAAATACAAAAGCAAAACCCTGTTCTCCTACTGCAAGAGAATGGACCTAAAATGGAACTGCCTAAAAGTCTCCATCAAAATATAAGTGTAAAAACTAGGATATGGTTTGATATTTTGTTTGACTTCATACCTGAATTTGATATGAGATACCTGCTTAATTTCTAAACTGTCTATAATGCAGTGTGGAAATAAGATAAGCCTTTTTTTTTTTTTTTCTTTTTTTTTAATATTATGTCCTTTCATCTGTATAGGGAGGTGCCTAATACATTTCTTAGGCTTCCAACAAATAATAATAATGACATAACGTAGAGTTCTGGGACTTGGGAGATCCAAGCAGGCAGCCTGATCTTATTATTAAAGAAACCAGCAACAGTGTTTGCATTTGAAGTTAAATTTGGGTGGATGCTTTGTTTAATGGAAAGCTTTAGTATTTCAAAATGCACTTGCATTCTGGTTTCCAGGAAATTCATAAGTAGCTGTAATTTTTAAAATATTTAATATAATGATATGTATCATCTGTATATTCTTCGTAGTCAGAAACTGAAGCTCTGAGGTTGCCTCTCTAAATGCAGAACTCCTGCATTCCAAAGTATCTTCTCCCGGGTGGCATGTTGTGTACAGCACCAAAAGCGACTGAGCCAAGGCTCTGTGGCTTTGCCAGCTCTGTTACAGCCTGGCATCAAGGCTGTCTGAGAAGTGGGTGAACAATTTTTAAGTTAGCAAATGAGCTAGAGTAGTGCCACAAGTGGTGAAGTTATAAAAGTAAATTCAAATTGCATTGAAGGTCTAAAATCCAGATTCCAGGCTGCATCTCACCTGTGTTTGTCATAACCTAAGGAAGAGGCTGCAGAAAGTAGCTGTGGATTGAAGGTAAACTGAAAAGCAGTGGAAGGCACTGGACAATTGCCCCAGGCAGGACTTTCAGCCTACTCACCTGTAGCTGATGCTTAAGAATTAGGTGAAGAGTTTTCTTCCGTAGTCTTTTCAGAAGCAAAAACTGCCCCAATTGTATTGACGTTTTTCATGGAATCATAGAATGGATGGGTTGGAAATGCACTTTAAGGTCATTGAGTATGGCTGCTTTTAAGCTATAGTGTAGTTTAATGCAGCTGTTATACGAATAAGAATGCAAGATTTAGTTGATTTGTCCTAACTGGAACAAGCACAGGAGAAAACTCTACAAGAGAAGGTTTTAGTTAACACCAACACTAATTAATTCAATCTACTGGATTAAAGCGAGGCAGTGTTGTAACATTCCCATGAAATAAGATATGCTTTACTTCCTAGTCTGAACTGTAGTCTGGTCTTGTCACCCTTCACTTTGGAGGTGTCTGGAGTTCATAGTAATTTTGTGACTCAAGATTATGCATAAACGTTGTATTGTTGTGAAAGATGAGTTCAGTTCTTGTTGGAAAATATTAACACAAGAAAGATATTTTTAGAAAAGCAACACAAAGCCTTCTTTAGTTTGAATTCTTTGGGGTCTACAGGAAAAAAAAAAAGAAAAGAGGACAGTAGTATATATCCCTTCATCCTTCAAGTCATAAAGTGTTCTGGTATATATGAACATTTCCTTTGAGTTCAGGTTCATGATGTTACTTCTGAATATAACTTCAGAGCTGCACTGTAATTGTTAGGCACAGCTATTAATAGTAATGAGGATAATAAGTATGTTAAGTGTGGACTATCAACATTGACTTTGAATTTTCTGGGGTTCTTAGCATCCTTGGTATCTGAGCATCGTGCAACAATTATCAATTTGTTTTAATATCCTGTTTAAAATATTTAATAATATTCTATACAAAGCATATTGTTTAGCCAGGAGATTGGAATATTTTCCTTTTCATCACTTACGTTCTCTTGGGTGTATCTGTCTCAAATGTCTCTCCTGAGAATGAACACCAGAGGGTTTCAATTTGTGTTAATTTGAGACTTTCTGAAACCCCTATTATTTACTTGGTAAATGTTTATTTTCCTAAGATTATAATCATTTTGGTGCCTTTTTTCCCCTCCTTTATTCTCTGTTTTTCTTAACATTTTAATTATTCCTGTATAGGTGATTATGACTGTGTTTGTCTGGGTGCCATTGGTTCCCTAAAGCAAATGCTCTGAAAAAAAGGCATTTGTTGGTTTGTGGATTTTTGTGTTGACTTTTCTTTTGTGGGTTTTTTTGTTTGTTTGTTTTTTGTTTTGGTGGCGGGGGGGNNNAATATTATTACTTTTAAATTTTTATCCCTGATTCAGTGAGGCACTCATCCATTTGGCTGTTTTCAAGCACATGAGCATATTCGGCCAGCTGGATTAGCCACATGCCCATGGGCAAGTCTGCCATGCTCATGCCATCTCTGCTTCAGTCTTTTGCTAGTGTGGTTATGCAGCTTCCAAACTGCTGCTGGCTTGTTTCCAGCTGTGTTGCTCCACACGCAAGCACAGCTGGGATGCAGCTGTCTGCACCTGACTACCAAGGCATGCCCTAAGGCATATCTGCACTTGTGCAGCTTCCACTACTGCTTCAGCTCCTAAGACTTTCCTGAGATTTAGCAGAATGTTGATCTTGGCCCATCTATATGAATGCTTGTCAGAATGTCAAAAATAGGTTGTACCAAGGTTGTCTGAGTGACAAGACTTTTGACAGAAGGAGGGAAGACAGCTAAGCATCCAGCAAGATGCTAGAAATTAACTCTGTCCTGATTTCATTTTGGGTTCTACAGAATACAGTAAATAGATGTGCTTCTTACCCAAGCCAAGAGCAAAGGTGATGCCATTTGTAATACAACCCTTGTTTATTTTATTTCTTTTCTAAACTCTGCTCCTACAGTTCACAGGATAACCTCTTGTAATATGACTAAACTGTTATTTTCCCTTTGTGAGGTCTGCTATCTTGCGATTGCAGTCTATTTTGGCAGGTTCTGTTGGTTCTACAAACCTTGCTCCATAATCTTGAATATCCTGTTTTGATGTCCAGTCTACCACGTATTTATATTGGTTCACTTCTTTTATAGAACATGTGTAAAACCTTTGGGCGGCCCCAAGTATTTTTTCCATCTTGCTAGAAAATAGGTGTTGGTGAATTTTAGAAATATACTTGAATAATTTCTACACAGAGATTGATTCTCTAAACAGATTAACCACACAAGTAATAGAATACTAAGTGTAACTGTGTAAGTGGTCCTTAACAAAGTTCTTTGAGAATTCCTTTTTTTGAGTAGCTCCTAGCTGGCAAAAACATGTCTGATCTAGCTTTTCTACCTACTCTTTTGTGAGTCACAGATTGCTTTTGCTGCATGAACTGCAACACAAAAATACCTCTCTAAAGGACTTGGGTGCAGCTTACACCAAGACAAAAGGTATCTCTGTGCAGAGTAATGCAGTATGAGTGTGTTCTTGGTGTGACAAAGGAAAAATATTATCTCTGTTCCATTATTTTTATACAGAATCCTCCAGCTAGTGGCACAGATACTGTAAAGAATAATCTTGGACACCTAAAGAGCAGGCCTAAATCATTCAAGGGTGGTCCATAGGACCAGAACACATCCTTACAATCCTTATTCATCAAGGGAGCTTGGGTTTTAAATGAAAAGTTGCTAAATGAAACGTTCAGAAGTTAAAAGTCAAAAAGCAATATGAATTTCCATATTATAAACGGTATCAGGTCTTAAAAATTACCAATTAAGAAGCTGACTGAAAAATGAAAAAGTTCTTAAAGTAGACTGTATGTACTACACCGGTCAGTTGCAGAATGCTGCACAGATAGAAGCTAATTTCATGCATTGTAGCCTGGAGATATTCAGGGTGAGGCTCAACAGCACTCTGGGCAACCTGATCCAGTTGAGGATGTCCCTGGTTACTGCAAAGAAGGTTGGACTAGGTGAACTTTGGAAGCCCCTTCCAAACCAGACCATTCTATGATTGTCATTGTTGAGTGTGTAGCTCACTTTTCTCTAACCCATATCTGCATGAAGAAATAGGCTCCTGAGAACACTCAGGATAAATAATCTTTACAAGAACAATCTCTCCAGAGACAGTCATATTTTGTCTAAAACACAGTATACAACTCTCTGAAGGAATACTATCACACCTTTACTTTACTTGTTCAACAGATATTATTATCTGTTGCAGATAATGTTACTTGTCCTTTTTGTTCTTCTCTATATACCTAGAGAAGTGAGAGCCACCACAGAGCTTTTTTTCCTAACATTTAGCTGTATCAGAGATCTATTTGTATTAAAAATCTTGAATCCATACGTTAATTTGCAAATTATAAAAAGAAGCCAAATACAATATGTATTTTTACAACTACTTTTATAAACAGTCTCCAAGTTCAATTTGCAGTTATGATTATTATCATCATATAGTTGATTAATCCACGTCTGAAAAAAACATTTGGAAGTATCAGCATTTTTTCAGATTTCAGCATGGTATAGTGTTTGTCCAAGAAAGCATTTGTGCATGTATTTGTATTAACAAGTTGTTGTTTTCAAGTCTTAAAAGCTAACATATGAGAAACTAGAAAGCAAAAAAAAAAAAAACCTCTTTACAAATCTTGAGGAGTGGCATGTTTCTTTGAAAGGAGTAACCATCCACTGCTGTCAGTGGCCAAGTCAGTCCCATCTTGGCCTGTTGTGCCTCTGCTCCGTTGCTTCCCCCTGGTATTTGCCAGCACTGGTTACTGGTCAGAAAAACTGCCCAGCTGAAATACCTCCCCTCTGTTTTCCTCCCCCTAGCTTCTGCCTTTCAAGCTTCCCTTCACTGTTTCCTTCCTGCTATAACTTTTCTTAGTCTTCTCTTTTACACTTCACTGTCTCTTCAAGTGGATCAGCTCCCTGATTTTACTATTTACCTAGGCCAGCATAACTGTCTTTGGAGAGTGAATGAGCAGCCTGACATGGAAGGCATAAAGCTGTTTGAGGCAGGCTGCTGCCTAGTATGAAACCACAGCCACAGATGACTCAATGGATCTATATGAATCATTGTCTAGTGAACAATTTGTGAAAAAATAATATTCCAATAATTGTTCTTCCAAGTGAAACCATAAATGTGAATATGTAGCAGACTTCTTCATAAACTACCTGTGTAAATGAAAAAAAAAATAGTGAGATTAACAAGTGTTATTCACAACACTTGTTAATCTGAATGGTGCTGCTGATATGCCAGAGGGATGGGATGTCACCCAGAGGGACCTGCACAAGCTGGAGAGGCGAGCCCAGGTGAATCTCACGAGGTTCAACAAGACCATTCTATGATCCTCTGTAGTCATGGCTATCTATCCATAGCCATCACCAAAGGATAAAACAGCCATTTCATGTTCCTCTCACAAGTCCGTGATCTGTGTGTCCTTGCTAAAACATAAAACTAAATGTCACAGTCTGTTGCAGTATTAAAAGTATTTACTGGGTTAGTAGTTGGACAAGTGCTACAGGAACAATCAACACTGTGAAACCCCATCAGCTGTTCTTATAGCAGCTGCTTGAGATATTGCCTAAAGATTTGGAGTTCCAGTGAACCTGGAAATAATGGGAAGTAAGAGGAGACAGAAAATACAAGCCAAACCAGAACAAGAAAGGAGAGGCAAAATCTCTTCTGATATCTAGTGGGTAGAATGAGAACATCTGATTGACACCTGGTCTGCTGATTTCTTGGAAAAATCAGTGAAGACAGATATAGCAAAGATGCATCTCAAAAAGGGATATATTATTGTTTCATAAAGTATGAACACGGCCACAAAATCAAAATCTGTCAGACCCAGCCAGGGTCTCTAGGCAGTTTGGGAGTGCCATCTGAGATACAGCTTCATTTGCTGTAGATTCTACAACTCGGCAAGATGTAGTTTTATAAATGTAATGATTTGATGGTTGTGTTTTCATCCTACTAGTTTCTACTCTGTAGTCTCATATGTGACTACAAAATGTCTCCCTAGTCTCTACCATTAATCCTTTCATTGATTCCTTCCTGTTACAATTTTTGCATCCACTACCCATAAATCCCCATAATCCCCAGTCTCCTCTTTCACACTTGTCTCCTCAGTGAGACCATGTTCATAGTGACTAGGCTGGCCTCATTTCCTCCAAGAGCAGTAATGGGCCAGGACAGCTTTGTTTCCATTTCTCAGGAGCGTTAGGAAGTGGTTGTCATCTTGGATGAGAATATCATGTAACAAGATGTTGAAAATATTGAAAGACTGTGATCACTCTGGAGGGAAAAAAGTCTCATCCTTCCCTTGACATTGAGTGTATCAAGGGGGAACAGTGGAGTAACTCCTAATATCCTTCTGCTTGTTTAGTTGAGAATGCATATGAATCCACCATATTTTGTGTTCCTAGCTTGTACTGTTCATGGTTTCTGTCACAATACCTGTGTTTTAATCTCATCTCACAGAACCTTGCAGAAGGAAGACAAAACACTCTGCTGTGTAACTGAACTGCTACTAGGTACTAGAGTCCTGAGGAATGGTCTTAATATCATCTCCCATGGCTCTAGTACATCTTAAATTGCCTTACAAGAGATTGAGCTTAAACTTCATCATTCCCAATGCACCTGGCCATTTGCAAAAACAGGTTGGTGTGCATCTATTATATAGATCAAAAAACTAAAAACTGACTCAGTAAGTTTGAGTTCATATAATTAACTGCAAGCACATTGCTCATTTTTGTCCTGTATTTTCCTTACTTTAAATGAAGGGGTCCTTAAAGAGATGGGGGAAAAAGAAAATCAGTTCTTAACCAGTGTTCTCTTCCTGTGACACCTGTTAATGCTTGTCTTGCTGATCAGTATGATGCTGTAATGGAAGAAATGTTTAGATTTGTAATTCCACCTGCTGTCAGTGAGAGACTGCAAACCTGATGCCACACTTCCCTGCATTTTTTGGTATGGAGAAGAGAAACTCTGCAATCGTGTCTGGAAGGAGGAAGAGTTATGGGAATGAAAATAAAACTGAGCAAAGGGACTACGGTGAGGTATGTCCATCTTTGTATTTTAGTCTGGTTGGCAGCCTGGAGTAGCAAGCCCCTCTGAGCAGATGTGCTGTGAAACCACACTGATCCTTCTCACTGCAGAGGGGAGGAAACGGATAAAGCAGTCTTGGGGTCGGATGTGTAATACAATAAGGGGGAGTTCTATTTGCAGATGATGTGGAGCAAAAGTTTGGCAGTATGCATGTACATATATATGGGACAGGAACAATGCAAGCTCTATGACTTTACAGGAATTTGAGTAAAGAAGTTAAGTTAGATGAGAGGTTAAGTTAGATGAGAAGTAAAGTTAGATGAAATGTTAAGAGATCAAAGGTGACTGAACCAGGATATGGAGAGTGAAAAACCTGTCAGGGAAGGTGAAAATACAGCTAGGTTACGTGGGAAGCTAAGGAATGTCCTAGGAAGTGTGAGTTAAGAAGCAGAGAGACCAAGTGTATCAGTCAATGGTGTTCTGCGCAGAGGAAGAACAAAGGTGGCTTAGAGCAAAGGAACTAGCTAAGGAAGAATGAGCAGAGGAGACTGTCCTATCATTGGCACTCATTTGGGAGTGACCAGGCAGCCAGGTGTACCCTTTGGTTGAAAAGGGTGAGAACAGTGTTTTTTATCCCTGCTGAGGAAAAGAAGTCACACAAATATGCAGCAGAGGTTTTGGGTGAAAGATTTTGCATGTTGCTCAAGTAGACATGGTTCTGTGGTGGGACTTCAAGGCACCAAGGAGGCAAGGAAGACTGAATTTCAGCTATAAAAGAGGGCAGCATAACAGGCTAGATACTTTTAGATAACCTAACAATTCATATGCCAAATCCATTCATGCAAACAATCCCATACTACATGCAATCAGTAACTTATACTAGCATCACTTTTTTGAATGTTTTTGAGATGCAAACTCTCATGCTGTAATTCTCATGTAAAAAAAATTACAACTCAGACTGGAAGATTTTTATTTTTTCCTGATATTCAGCCAACTGATTTTATATACTTAAAATGGGAGAAAAATATTTCAAGATGTTTGTTTACAAATAATGCTCTTTTTTTTTTTTTTTAATTCTACAAAGTTGATATCATTATGTTTGCATATTTACTGGTACTACTCTGTTCATCCTTGTTTCTCAGTAGTCCATTTGATAACAGACCAAAAAATGGCACAGACTTCATATTTCTTGTCCTATCTTCACCATTGTTATAGATACAACTATCTTCTTGTGTCATTCCACCTCATTCTGTTTTCCCATTTCACGGGTAGCGATAGTAGACACTGTTGTGATTGACTGACACCTTAAAAATTTGCTCTAATTATTTTTGTGTCCTTAGTTATGCAACAGCACTGTGTCTGGCCATCTGCAAGACACAGTGTAAACTTCAGCACTCGGGCCTGGTGGATTTCTACTTCTTGTGTCAGCCCTCACAGGTAGTGGAAGGAAATAAAATCTCCCAAACCTGTCAAATCTATCACTCTTCTAGTTCAAATGTTGACAGGTCTTAGTAAAGCGCACTTTAAACAGATCTGTTCTCTGTCACTGCCATGACAGTAATACATGAATCCACCAGCACCATGATTTTAGAAACAGACAGACAACATGAACTGTAAAAGCCTGTTAGAGCCTACTTGGGTGAGTATTTTAAAGGGAATGTTTTTACGCTAACATTTTTGAGAGTATTGCGTGTCTCTGAATTTGTTTCTTTTGGATATCTTGATTTCTTATCTTGACTCTTCAAATATTCTTCATTTTTCTTGTGTCTACCTTAGTCTATTTGCTGGAGTTTCAGAGCCTTTTACTAAAGATGCTGCTACATTGTGTCTAGATATCCAGTAATGTGATCAATTGCTACGCCCCTTCCACTGCGCTGAATGCCAAAGTCACAACAGATGCCTGAAGGAAGGCGATGCCATTTATTATCTCACTGGACAATAAAAAGAGAATCTTATTTATTGTAAGAAGATGGTAGAAGAAGGCCCTGAATGTTAATACCATCCTACAAGAAAACTAAGCTAGAGATGAGTGGTGACAACATTATCTGTGAGTTGTAATTACCAATTTGACTTTGTAGTAATGTACTTGAAGCGCTAGCTAAGTCCAAAAATGTGTTTTTCTTCACTCTTCTGGTCCACTGTACATTATTCCCAAGAGGCACAATATAAAATTCTGTGCTATTTTTTGACCTAGGCTTTTGAGTATTACTAGCATATGGAATGCTAAAAGTATCTTGTTAAAGTGCAATGAAATTTCTGACTCATGAATGATCAAAGGAAACAAGCTCCTGCGAGGTTTAAGAAGAACTGTTTTACCATTCACCATCTCACGGGCCGAGTGTTTAACAACTAGACTCCAGTGACCTAGCATTACAGGTTAGTAAATACTGGTATTTATGTTTAACAGAGTTCACACTAAAGTTTCCAAAGTAGGAGTCGTGTCTATGAATAAGTGATGTTTTGTGAGTATTCATAATTCTGTGAGAATTGCTTCTGGTGTTACTGAGATCTTGTTACTGGTAAGTGTATGTGTTCAGTATGAATATACTAATGGTCAGATTTAATTTTCTCACTTTACTGAAAAAGTTGCTCTAAGTTTAAACTTTAAGAGCACAGTGCTTCAGATAGAGGGACCATTTTGCACTGAGGATAATATATTCGTAGGACTACTGGTTTGTAAAAATAGTTGTGCATTTGTCTAAAAGTTCAAAGGATCCTTTTAAATTTCTGTCTATTCCATTCTGAAGCTCTCAGAGTTATTTTCCATGTGACTGTCTAGGCACTGAGTTTGAAATTCACCCCGGTCACAGCAAGAAACAGGCTAACGTCCATACAGAATTATTTAACATTATGGTAACAGCATTACCATTGTTACTAAAATGTTACTGTCACTTCTAAATATTTATTGCATTGCAAGTTCTGTGCAGTGGTAGGCACATTTCTCTCTTCATGTATAATGCTGACTTTTCACAAACAAGATTAAAAATGGTATAGTTGCATTTCTTTGCCACTTTCTCCAAATTACCTTAAAATTTAAGTATGTGGACTTTAAGCACCAAAAGAATATCGGTAATATGTAAGATTCTAGTGGTAAGCAGATCTGCCTGGTTTGTTATGTCCAGGTGCTTTCCACTTACAAGATGAAGGCATAAGTCAATTTTCAGTTCCTCTGGTACAATAATGCCTCCCTAATGGAACTATGGAACAACATTAGACAGGTTTCTCAACACCTCCCAGAAGGCTGTACAAAATATTGTTTCTCATGGTGACTCCCTCCACTTTTTAATATCACCTCTTTTTCTGTAGTAATAGTAGCTTATATGCAGTGTTTTCACCCCTTTACAGCCTGATAATGAGTGAATGTTCATGTGGTCTGTTACACAACACTAAGCTCTTATTTCACTGTCTGCAGTTATGTTCAGTAAGTACAATATGAACATCATCTCAATTAACAGAGTACCTTTAGGGCTTTTCTTAGCCAACTATTCTAGCACGCTTGTCCATACTGTCATCAGCACCTAATCAACTAATGATGGCTGAAAATGAGGAAGGCCAATCCCAATAAATCCGAAGGATAGTAATTTTTCTCTTTTAATGCCCTTCTCCCTCCTTCTTCCTTCTTCCTACGGCACATTGCAGTAAATTAATGTCATAGTGGTTATTACAGTAGCGCTGCTATGGCAAGTATTCAAGCAGCGATCCTCGAATATTTTACCTCAGCATTTATTTGTCCATAAAATAAAATAGGATTTATTACAGTGCTCTCTGGTTTGAGGACTGCATGGACAGCAGCTGTGACAACTCCTTATCTCCTCTGCAGGTAAAGATACAGAGCATGTTTCCCTGAAGCTAAAGAGAAACAAGGAACATGCACGTCAGACAACTATGCAACCAAAGTGTTACACACATTGGTAAAATAAATAAATATAAGCATAAAACCCTCTTGTACCTATTAAGAACTCTAAGAAGTACAATTCAGCCACTTTGTCCTTAAAAAGTCTCAATAAATTAAGAGATATTCCTTTCTTTGGAGATTGCTCTGTCCAAATCAGATATAGGATTTTGAGACTGAATGATGGAAAGATGAATGTGAGAAATTATTGTTGCAAACCCTATTCAGAGAGGGTATATGAGAAGGAATTACAAATGGGAGAGGGAGGGGGGGAATTAGCTCTTGGTCAATAAAATTTTACAGAGGTTTATGGTGAGTTTTGTTCACTTAAAATAATACATGGTTTTGACTATTTGAATGGCTCTACCTTACAGAAAAATCTCCCAACCTGTTTAGATACAACTGCTAGCTTAGAGACGTAAATTTGTGTGTCATTAACATCTCTGAGCTCTGTAATTAGGTCTCTCTTGATCTGGTTACAATTTGTATACATCATGAGTGCGTAAACCTCTCTAGGGAAGCACAAGGCCAGCCTTATAGGGTCTCCCCTTTATGTTCCACACTTTTGCTCTTATCTTTAGCAAGTACATCCTAGCAACTACTTGCTTCAAGGTTACTGTAAGGTCCCAGTGGCAAGAGTGAAAAGCATTACCACTCTTTGCCAGCACAAGTCTCTATCAGTACACTGAAGCTACTTCGCTCATAGACTGTCATTTTCCCTGTCTGTCATTCCTCATTTAAAATCTTCTCTCAGTGTTTGTATTCCTCAAATCGCTCTTCAATTTCCAATTAGACTTATGATTTTCTTTTTGCATCTGGTTTTTGGTAAAAGAAACAGATATCCTTACAATGTGAAACGTGCACGCAAAACCCTAGCAGTGTTTGAAAGAATGCTTTTTTCCTGAGTAAATATTATTTCATTAAATTAAATATAACATACAAACCAACATGCTTGTCCTTCTGTTCTGCTTCTCACTGGTGAGCATCACAGAGTGTGAGTACAAAGGGAAAAAATGGTTTATTAAAGGATGCTTGCATTTGGATTGGTTTGTACAGAAGTCCTTGTCTTACAGCAATGTATCCAAGGAATGCTCAACATATGGAAGTGCTCATTCCATGGCCTGGGTATTTTTTTTTTTTTTTTTTTTTTTTTTTTTTTTTTTTTTTTTTTTTAATTCTTAAATGATGTTTCTGCTTAGGTGCAACAAAATACTGGATAATGAAGATAGCAAACCAATAAAAAGGGGAACAAAAACTACACAGGATCGCTTAGAATGAGTTCTGTGTGCAATTACTTGCCTTTTTGCTAACTACTTTATAAACAACACTTTTAATAGGACCAACTGCAAACATAAAGGGATATAGCTTCAATTTATTACACAGTGATAACTGAAACTTTGTTTCTGCTGTGCTGCAGTCAATTTCCACTGAGCTCACACTCTGAATGTGTGATTAATCATATGAGCGCTGGGGTTGCCAATAAATACCAAAACCTTAAAACTATAACAACTTGCTCATTTTGTGCGGTCATTCCAAATAGCTAAACAACCAGAAATTGTCAGCGTACACCAAGATCAATGCTCCAGGGTTTCTACATAAGATTGATTTCCCTCTCTGAGGATTTCATCTCTCTCATCAACAAAAAACATTTTGTCCTCCCTAAATAATCCAATCGAATGCCATCCTCCTGTGGAACAGTGAGACGTTTGAATTGTTTGGATTAATCTCTGCTTTGAGGTGGCCTGGCAAGTCTCTGTAACTTTGTCAAACGCAGCCCGGAGGAAAAACTGCTGTGGTTTGACATGTGCTAAAAATGAACAAAAAGTAAGAGTGTCTAAAAACCCTCTTCTGCTTTTAAAATTATATATATGGGAGAAAGTATATTTTAAAGCTGTTGCTTCCAATGCAGAACATAGTACTCGTTGGTGTATTCCTTTCTTTTCAGGCCTACAAGCTCCTCTCTGTTGGAGATGGTGAAGGAGCATAGGAGCCAGGACCTTCAGGGGAAAGGAAGCCACAGAAGCCTTCAGTCATCTTCCCCAAAAGTATGGTCTGGGTTGGAAGGGACCTCCAAAGGTCATCTAGGTCAAACACACCCCACAATTCCTCACCCCTGGTAGTCCTCAACTAGATCAGGTTGCCCACAGCCCTGTCAAGCCTCAACTTGAATATCTCCAGGGATGGGGCCTCAACCGCTTCTCTGGGCAGCCTCTTCTAGTGTTCCACCACCCTCACAGTGAAGAATCTGTCCCTAACATCCAATCTAAATTTGCTCTTTTCTAGTTTGAAGCCATTGCCCCTTGGCCTGTCACCACAGGCCTTTGTAAACAGTTTTTCTCCATCCTTCTTGCAGGCCTCCTTCAGGCACTGGATGGCCCCTGTTAGGTCTTCCCAGAGCCTCCTCTTCTCCAGCCTGAAGAACCCCAGCTCCATGAGACTGTCTTCATAGGAGAGGTGCTCCAACCCCATGATCATTTTCATGGCAATCCTCTGGACCCATCAGTGTCTGCTGCTTCTGCATTTTGCTGCACTTTTCTGCGAATAGACTAAGCAGGACATGTTAACCCAGCAGAACAGGTAAGGTTTAATAGAAACATGCCGAGTAGTTCGGATGCTATTTCTCTGCCTGCACCTCTTTCAGAAGATAATTTTACACATTTGAAGCTGAGAAAGACCACACAGAAATGTTGTTTCAAATGAAGCTTTGTAACCAACAGAATAGGTTGCAGGCAAGCAGTATGACAAAGATCACTGCAGCACAGATGGCTGCTTTCTGTAGTTTAATTGTCCATTATGTAGAACAGCATTCCTGCATCTACACATCATGAATGGGATCAGTGGAGAGTTTGGGATCTTTTTCCAAAATGTTGTTGAAGGAAGATAGAGCCTAGACCCAGTTTCTTTGCTAATTCTATGTTTGCTGTACTTAGGGTGCAGCAAGAAGATCAAATTCTATCCCAAGTCCGTTTTAAATAGCATCATTTCTTTTTTACACATTTAGTGCTTCTGTAAGTGTCGGCCAACAGTTCTCATGGCTAGCTCCAGTTTCCACAGCAGAGTAAAGTCTGCAGGTCAAACCCTGCCTCAAGCGGGCAAGAGCACATATTGACGGTATCGGGAGGCAGCTGCCCATAAGCACATGAGCAGGCAGGCAGGCAGGCAGGTCTAGGATACAGCCATTTTTGGAATCTTGTGTGGAGATTTCTAGAGTACAGTAGGTCTGTGTCATCCTTAGCAGACTTTCAAGGGCTGAGGTGAACAATAGGTGTTTAACTGCTGGATTGGAGTTAGTGAAATGATGACCATGTACCAAGCATGATTTGCATCCATCTTGGACTGGTACAAGCTCAGAACAGTTGAAAGATCTGTGTTGAAATCCTATATAACATAGTCTCTTTAAATTGAATGATTTTTAGTCAGGTTATGGGTTAGGTTGTCTTAGTCTCAGACATTAACACCAAAACAGCAAACTGGCTTTGAAGAGGCTGAATAACTACTTGTAAATAGGAAAAAACAGATCACTCTGTGAAACTATATATATATAACATATAACATATATATATGTATAAAAAACATAAATTTCCTCACAATATCTGTGATCTTAGCTTTGCCTTGCTTAAAACATCAACTTCTTTTTTTGACCCTTCTACTGCAAAAAAAAAAAAAAATCTCCTTTGTAGAGCTGTACAAATCTTCCCAATGTCATTGTGCATATCAGTAGACATTCAATTTGAACAAGAATTATTTTCAGCAAGACAAAGCATAAATTTCTCCTTTGCAAACATGGGAAATGTGGGAAACACGTATGAAAGAAATGTCTGAAGGAACAAAATATCACTTTATTCTACTGAAACCTAAAAATAAATTCAAAGGGGCATGCCTACTACTCTCAGGAGTACTTATGGATTTCTTGCTGACATTAGATTCTCCAAATTGAATGTCAGACTCACCAAGAACAGGGCGGGGGGAGTGAGGGGAGGTAGGCTAGGAGGCTAAACTTATTATTAGAAGGGCAAGATGAAACATGATGATTATCATTAGGAAAACCTCTAAAACATATTTGTACATTATCTTGGGGCGAATACAAGTGTCACATGTTAAGACTGGGCAAAAATGCCATGCTATGCTGCCATGCCCCTAGGACCCTATCTACTTAAAAAGAAGGTATTGTACAGAATGCATGCACACCAGAAATTCACTGTTTCCTTGAAAGGCAGAAATAAGTAGTTGTGTGGCTCTTGCACATGAAATAATAAATAATGTTTCATATTATGTGTGTTGCTATAGACAGTGTCTATAAGTCCATCTGCAAATTTTTTTCAAGCGGATATATCAACTGAACAGTTATAAGAAGCAAAGATTCCATTCTTCTAAAGCAAAAAAATAATTAAATATCCTATATTTTGCCTTTTTTTTTAATTGTCAGAGTTACAGGAAGACATTAAATAGGCATTCAGTTAAATGTATTCATATGAAGTCCACTGGACAAGTTTAAAACCCTCTAAGTTTACATCAGAATGGCTAAGAAACATCTATCAAATGGCCAAAGGTACAGGTTATAAAAATATTTCACAGTTGTCAGATTTCAGTTGTAAGCTTGCAACAGAAGAATGGCAGAAATTAATAAATGAAGACTTGTACATATCATCCATCCCCATTATTTTACTTTAGAGAAAAGAAGTCTCTAATCATGCAAAGGCATAAATATGAGGTTAAATATGGGGGGTAGTTTTATTATTTTAAGAGAGGCATACTAGAAGGATGTTACCATACAGTCAGCTGCTGGGTGTCAGTGAATCATTCATCAAAACTTGTCTGAATCTGGATTCCTGCTAAGATTTTTTCTCACAACATCTTTACTAGTTGTAGTCCAACCCTGGATTCTGCTAATTGCTCTGTGTTCCAATCTAACTACCAAGCTGTGCCCAGCCTATAGACTAGTGGAACAGAAGAGGCCATAAAGATTGCAAAAATGTGTGAAGTAGGTCCTATGTGAGGCAGAAATAGTTTGTGGGAGTACCTTTAACTGAACTTGATATGTTGCTAAATTTTAAAGCAATTATTCAATAAAAATAATAAAGCAACAAAGCTTAAATCACCACATGAATAATTTTATATATAAATCTATGTACAAATCTTGCATATATAAACATCCTCATCAGTAATTTCATAGATTTATTAGAAATTAAGAAAAATTTCTTTGGGCAATATATATATTTTTTTAATATTTGAAAAATTATTTCTGAAAGAAGGGGGGTGAGGAAGGATAAATAAATAGGCAAGAAGGAAACTCTGAAAAAGCATACTTCCAGCACAAAAAAACCCCCAAAACCTAGGGCACTTGTCAATACAAGATAAGCCACTTTCTGAGACTACTAGAAGAGCCTATGCAAGAAATGGTACATATGTGAATGGTTAGAGGGTCAGGATCTAAGAACCAAGTGTGTTTGGCTTTATTTTTAATAAATCATGCAAAAAGAAATTATTTGATGAAATAAATTTGCAGAATGCAAATTCAGGAATGCTAATTTCTGAGAGTTCCTTTATGTAGTTCAATGTGTTAAAAGATGAATATTCAGTGGTTTAATAAGCTTATGATCAGTCATGTCCAATGAGGAATAACTGTTGTGGCAAGGAAGAGAGAGAACATCAGTACTGAACCTTTTGGCATGGCTCTTAAAAGAGATAAACTTATCATTACACACAGAGCCCAATATAAGGCACATTCTGGCACTGGCATGGCTCAAAGAGGCAGAGCTTCGAATCCCTGTGTTTGTGATTGTAGTGAGGAAGCTTGGGCTTGCATGTTCTCAGTTGGCATCTGGGAAGGTAGAAAGGGCAGATCAATGTTTGCGTTTACTCTCCTTAAGTGATCCTGCCTGATCTGAGCAACCAGTACACAGGTTGCAAGTGGATAGTGCGATAATGCTGGTTGCCAGTCAGACCTGCACAGATGGCAGATCCCACTGAATGAAGTTGGAGTGTGTAACCAAGCTCTGACAACAGCCTCCTCAGAGACTGACAGCGTTTTACCCTGCTGAATAGCTGGGCAAACGTGAACTAATGAACCAGGCTGTTCCCTCACATGGAGAGTAACTATACAGCATGTCTCACTATCAGCTGCCCTTTAGCCTTGTTTTTCTTCAAGGGTAAAGTTCTCTTTTTACTGTGTCTCTTTAGCTGTATCGAGCATCTGTATGGCTGCCTTTCCTCTCACTCAGCTAAAGGCCTATCACAGTCTTTCCACAAATAAATGATCCAAGGTCACAGGGGTTCTCACAGAAAGAAAGGGGAATCCTAATGTTTTGTGATGATATCTAGAAAATCTTTCTTTGAGTCTCCTCACTTATGTAAGTAATTAAATTAATTTGAGAATGAGCAAAATTTTACTTCAACTGTTATGCAAGTATATCCTTAGACCTCCTTGCTATGATCTTGCAGCTTCTAGTGTGCCATTTTTAAGCAATGAATTTGGATTCCTTATCTGGAGGTTACATTTCTATTTGGAGTATCATTTAAGTCTTCCTGGCCACTGTGGTTAAGCTAAGAAGCAGGCAAATGCATAAGTTAATGTCCGAATAAGCATCTGCTTTGTGACTATGCTCCTTTTATCACATTTGTCCATAATGTTACTCTGTTCATTTTCCAGTATGGAAAGTAGCAAAGAGAGGCCCTAATCCTACATTTGTCCATATGGGCTCCATAACCCACACTGGGATTTTATTATTTCAGTAACACTGCCAAGTGCTATAAACAGCCAAAACATTTTGTGTGTGACATTTTTTCAGAACTTCAAACGTTAGGTCCCTGCCTTTTTTCCCCCCCCCCCCTCCTTTATCCATGACAGTTCCTTAAATGGTTAATGGTTCAAACCTTGAAAACACCAACCCTGCCTCTAGGGAATGCTGTGAATTTTTCTGTCTCAGGATGATAATACAGAGATTTACCGCTCAGATAGAGATGTTTCTCTTCCGATAGCTTTCTGTATTTTTGACGCTTGTTCAGGCTATGTGGCAGGTATATTAAAGTTATGGAAGCGTAGTAATGCTTTAAATTAAGGTGATATTTATAAATATTTTATTATTTATACTGCATTTGATTACATGCTTGTAAAAAAAAAAACAAAAAAACCCTTGAAACAGTGGACAAACTATTCGAACAATACTTACATCTTAAAATATTGTCCTAACAGCTTATCGCCTTGCTGTGGCAGCGTTTTAAGCATTTATTGATGATGAATTTTATAACACGCCTTACAATAAGTTATTAAAGGATCTAGTGGCACCAACTAATCATTTCATAAACATGAATAAACCATTTATACAGGGCACCTTAATTTAAAGTGCTTGAAGAAACTTGCATAAAATGTTTTGAACAGCTGACGTGCAGTATTGGTGATTCCTGTAGCGTGGAGGTGGTGCCGTGTCCTAGTATATGGAGGAGTCTCTTATGGAGCTGGAGCTTTATTGCTTCCAGTGATAGAACTGGGAAATGCACAACAATTCCAAATGCAAAATGGTGTAAATCTCTCCCAAAAGGGAATGTGAGAATGTGCATAAACAGCATCCAGGAGACTTTGGTGACAAATAATGCATAAACATCATATTGCTCATTTCATACTTAAGAAAAAAGAAGGGGGGAAAAAAATCTATTAGTTTTTAACAATAATCCAACCCTTGTGTAACAAAATGCCAGTCAGAGGTAGACAGTATATTTAATATCTTGTCAAGCAATTAGAAGACCAAGCATGATAATCAAAATTAAGTCAGCAAAGAATACTTATACATGAAAGAAAATGGTATTTATACTATCAAAATAAAACTCTGAGACATGCAAAAGGCAAATATTAGAGGATAAATTTGTGCAGTAATTCTTAAATTGTTCTAAAAATCAGAAAAATATGTCAAATAATTTTTAAAAAATCATATGAAATACACTGCTGCAATTCTTACTGGTAGCTGTGATTTACTAGGAGCATTTAAAACAATGCTAAAAAAATAATGAAGTCATACCTTATTCTCCTCCCCCTGCAGATATAGATTTTATTTGACCTATTGCTTTTAAAACAGAATGGCTTAAAAAAGCGCTCTTTACATAATAAGACTCAAAGACAAAAGAGAGAATGCAAATCATTTCTATATTACATATATGTTGCTCCATTTGGCAAAATCAAATTATATCTCTTCATCTCCTTACTGTAGAACAAAAACAGAGCAATATTATGAAATTTTGTAGGGCTTTATTTCTAGGCATCTTTTGTGTCCAGTCTTTTAAACTCAGGTTTTTCTGCCTTTTTTACTGACAAGCCCACAATTTTCAGAAAAGAAAGCTAGCATTAATTAAGACAGTGCCAGCTGTAATTTTCTTGGGAAGTAAATTTCTGCACAACTAAAGGTTACAGAGACCTTTTCACTGTCAAAATTTACTACAGCCTGTGAATGTTAATGTTTCTAATGAAGACATGTTCTCTGTCCCTGAACTTAAAAGTACCCTGAGAAGAAGGCAAAGAGAAAAAAAAACTCTATTTGACGAATGTATCTGGAGTCTGTGCATTAATGCAGGGTTATGCCTGCTGGTGCATATTGTAATTATAGTGTTTGGATAGCCTTGTTTTCTAAACAAGGAATATTGCTATAAATTGGCAATTTTGCATGAAGAGTAGGCTTGTAGTAGGTGCCTTATGTTACAAATAAGACAGTGGTATAATAAGCATTTAACCCGTTAGGCTTAGGGATATTCTTAGCTAAGTCCAGAGAATAGCTGCAATATATGATATGGAATGAAAAGGGACTTTCACTCTTTATATGAATGCAGCAGAATAACACATTCATTATTTGCACTTCTAATGATAAACTTTTTCTTCAATTTAAATGATATCAGCTGTTTCTAAAGAGAAGTATCTGGCTTTGCTTTTCTGTTTATTTCAAGTCTATCACATAGTAATCAACTACATATAGTTGATTATATGTATATATACATATATATATTCTTCTGCAAATATGATTTTTTTTTTTTTACTCTCCCTAGAGTATTTACTGCCATGCAAGGTGGCAAATAAAATGAAAAACTTAACATCATTGAAAAGTTGTTATTCTTCAGGTTTTGCTGCAATGTATTTTTTGGGCTATTATATTTTTCTGTCCTTCGTAGTTGTTACTTGTTGTCTCGTGCTTGAGATTCTCAAACCTAAAACTGCTACTGTGTGAAATCACTCTTGATTACCCATGCAGTAACCTAGTCAATATGGACAGAAAATAATTTAGCCTAGTTCAAGACCGCTTTGATTAAAATTGGTAAAACACAAAGGAATGATGGTATTGCAACATGTTAGAAATACCACTCTAATGATACGCAGATCAAATCCATGTTTAATGTGGATTTTTTTTTTTTTTTAATGGGCATTAGATTGCAAACGGTGTCTTTTTTTCTCCATCAGAATATTCAGGTAACTTCCCTTTTTCTTCCTTGCCCACTTCCCACATTATTTCCAGGAATTAAGAGCCTAAATTTCAAGAAACTTAGCTTTATGGCCAGATATGAGCCAGCCTCTAATATTTCTTAGGAGGATGCTCTAAGTATCACAAGCTTGCAAGTGGTTATAGCCATTTTATCCCAAGAACAATGGACTGTCAGATATGTTTGTCAGCCTTTGTGGCAGTGACAAAGTCCTGAAGTGGCTTATGGAGTGTTTTCCACATGTTGTTGATTTATATATCAACTGCATTGATGAGGGTTGGATTCTCATTCTGCCCATCAGCACTAGAGAACAGGATGGAGCACTGGGACAAAAGCATGGGAAATCGACATCTTTGTAAATATCTATATGGAGACTAGGATAATCTATTAAAAGCCATGACTGTCCTATACCAAGAGAGATATCAGATCTCATTACCCACCCAATCTCTTTTTGCAACATGTAAATTGGACTTCATTTTGACTCTGTCTCAGTCAAAAGCATGCACAGTACTCTGCTGAGCATCCCTTCGAGATATCTCAAAAGCATGTATTTCTTGTGTTCATCCATTTCATCTGTTACATCATCAGTAGTTCAGCATTTTTGGCTAATAAGTCAATATGTTAGATACTCTAAGTCTAGATAGCAACTTGGTATGGCATACTTAATAGAGCACTGAAGAATGATATAAAGCTGCTAAGTGTAGGCAACAGTCACCATGAAGAAATACTGGGCAAATAATCTGTTCCTGGGAAAGAGGCATAGCTCAGCAGCATAAAAAGTCATGCTTGTGCATGGCCTGGGATTGGAAGGATTCTCCCAAGATATTTGAGCTTTTATTTAAGGATTGCACGTGGATTTGCACAGATTTTAGCTACACTTAGACAAATCACCAGAGACATCATTATTGCCTTTTAAAAAGAGCTTGTTTCCACTTAATTTAAACCTGTTCCTAATTGACTTGATCTGATCCCAAAGAGTCCTTGTTCAAGTGAAATAAGTATATCGCCCATTTCCTGCTTGAATTGGTTTCAGACCTGACCTTTAGTTAAACCAGTGTAACTTAATGTGAAGATATAAGCCTTAAAGGAAGCTTTGAAGGTGGCCTTAAACTTCCTACTGTGAGTAAATATAAGCAAGCAAAATATTTAAGTGAGCATTGCCATATGAAAATCACATTTGGAAACATGAGCTGGAGAAAGTGCCATATAACCGTGTTACTAAGGTAACAGATCCCTTTGTCTATACATGCTCTGAACAGCTATCCTATGCCCTTTAGACTATTAGGTCTTGACAGAGATTTTGAAGGAAGGTATGAAAAGATTCAGAAAAAAAAATTATTGCTAAAACTTAATAAGAAACTTGAACATCTGAACCATTTAAAGTTATTTTAATTGTTCTGTGGCTTACCTCAAAATACAGGACTATTAATGCCTTTTACCTTATTCTTTCTCAGATAGAAAGATTTGGAATGTTGTTTTCTTCTGTTCTTCTCAATTATTCCTGCTGATCTGTTATTTAAAAGAAAGCTAAGAAGAAGAAGGGGGGAAAAAAAGCCCAGGGGAAAAAAAAAAAAAAAAAAAAAAAAATTTTAAAAAAAAAAAAATTTTTT
>VWZI01014725.1:1043948-1054547 GCA_013396835.1 Psilopogon haemacephalus
AAAAAAAAAAAAAAAAAAAAAAGATTTAGAAGAAGATAAAATTTTACTTTACTCTGTTAATTAAGGTAGTATGCCCCAATCCTTTTTCTGCTGAATTATGTTCTTGGTAAGCAAAGAGAAATGTGCTACTGGGGTATGGTTAGAGACAGATAAAGATCTAAATGTATTTAAATCTATAATTGAACTTTCCTTGTCTCTGTCTTTTTTTTTTTTTTCCCTCCTTTTCCCTCTCTGTCTCTGGCACTTGTGAAATAACTTGGAGAGGGATGAAATGTTTTGCTTGAATTCATTTTATTGCATTGTGGACACTATCATTTTCAAAGCAGAAAATCTGTTATAAGGAAACTTCCTGCTGTGTTTTCTCTCAGATGTCCCCAAAAATAAAAATGAGAGCCCAAGTGAATTGGGGAGTAAAAAAAAAAAAAAAAGGAGCCATATTTCTTGATGAGAGAGACTGAGAAATATGTGTCAAGTGGATTAAAGATAGACAAGAAAACTGTTTAGATCAAGGCCAACTGAAGAAGCAGTAGTTTTCTGAAATATAAACAAGAGGAATATAAAGCTGATGGAAAAGAGAATTCCTTTGAGCATATGGAAAGTGCACTATGGAAAAGACAGTGGAAACTATCATGGATAGGGCAAGGTTTTGGTGCATTGTAGCCAAAAAATGATGTCTGGATCTCAAAAAATATTGACAGCAATCGAAATTGAGTCATATTTTTTTCTGAGTAATGATTGTGTTTGGATCATAATGTAATTCACTCCTTCAGCTCCTGAGTCAGGTCATCCTTTACTCAGTTGCCATATATTTAGTAATGGGACAGCATCATGCTGAGAAGTAAAATTTCTTCTGTGTAGTCCCTTAACAAATAATGCAAAGACACTCACTACAGCACTAGTCTTGAAAGAATACAATTCTGTGTCTCCTACATAGTTGAAATGCATTCAGTAGTTACTTCCTACTTGGTGAAGCAATAGTGGAAGCATGCTGAAGATGACAGTTAAATCTGTGGCTATCTTACACTTTAACAAAGAACACAAGAATCAGTTAATTATCATGGTTACTGTACACGAAGACTCCTAAGTGTTTTGAGAAAGCTAGACTGGAAAGCACTACAAATTATATATACACATATAAGGGTCCTGAACTCAAACTTGGTGGGCTGATTTCTATTTTTTTTCCCCCAAGGAAAATAGTAGCAGCTGAACATACTACAAATCTAGCTTAAAAGAACAATTTGGGGGGGAGGGAGGGGAAGCAGCAGCATAGTAAGTCCCTTACTTATCCTCATTCGTTTGTTACTTAGGGAGGTAGATCACAAAAGCCTTGTCTGAAACTAAAGGATGAGAATATGATTCACAAATATCAATGTGGGCAGTGCACACTCCCTCGTGACTCAGAATGAGTATTTTCCATGTGATTAACAAAGAAAAATAATTGTTTTATCAGATACATTCCTTGCATATGGCTGAGGTTAATATTCACCTTATTTCAATTTGAAATTTAACTACTACATCAGCACAGTGGTTCTCTCCAGCATGGACACTAAGAAAATAAATTGCTCTATTCACTAACATGACACGGTTACTCTCCTCCACACAAGTGACATTCAAGTATTGAATGGTATTCTGCTAAGGAGTCTGACATGCTTTATACAAGGGTCCTGGTCTATGTTGTTTACTAGAAAAGATTTTCTGAGTAATATGAATAAAATTTGGGCATTAATATGCATATAGGTTTATGAATCGTGTCCTTGGGTCCGTTGAACCAAGAAACATACCAGGATGTTGGTTGTGTGTTAGTAGTGACAGTTTCTGTTGCCTCAGATTGCCAGAGTTCAAACCAGGCCATGCTGGCAAACTGGCATTCTGCCTGATGAATGGATTTTCATCTATCTAACATATATCAGTTATGGGGAACTTCACTGTTATAACAAAACACCACTTAATTATTATTTTTTCTTCTGAGACCCTCGGATATTAAGAGAATGCAAGTACCTAAGAACTTGTCTTTAGCAGAATAACAAGTATTAGAATCATATTAAATGTTTTCTGGACATAGTACAGAAGTGTTCAGCAAAGACAGGGAGGTTTCAATGTAAAAAAAAAAAAAAATCTGTGCTGTTTTGACAATCAGAATGGATGCACAGAAATGTAATATTCCTTGAGTGATCATAGTTTCCTAAAGCCATACAAAGTATCTTTTGATAATATGGACATCTGCAGCTCAGAAAATGCGTTAAAATTCTCAGAGAAACCATATCTTCTGACACCCACTATTTAATTTTAATTGGATGGTACAAGCAAACTCAGACATAGAACTCAGACACAGAACTGTGAAGGATAGGTGAAGAAGAATACTGAGCACACAAAGAAGGAGAAGGCAGGCATCTGTGTATCTGCACATGAGTGGAGAGATGGACTTTCCTGAGATTGTCAGGTCCTTAAGTGTGATGGAAACTATATGGCATAGCTGCAACTTTGTGTGCGTGCATGGGATTGGGTTTTGAAAGCTTTCTTACTTGTGCTGCTCTTAGATTTTTTTTTTCTTTAGTATTGATGTTTAGTGTCTTGCAAGTAGAGGCGATATAGAAAAGTGACTTTTTCCTTGCATTTTTTGCAAATTGTTTGACTTTTAAATAGTTTCATTTGAGTTCTGCATCACAGTGTTGGTGAGTACTATACCTTGATCATAGCTGTTAGAAAATAAGTTTTTTAGTAGTCTAGGGCTTTAAAATGTACTATAGTTTTACTTTTTCTTTGATCCTGTGAATAATCTGTAGTCATGACACTTGTACTGATTTGGTTAATTGCACCACTTGGTATTTTCCTTAATTAGCTCAGTGTTCAGTTAAAAAATGTTGGAAATTCAGTGATAACAACATGGAGTTTACACCCTTTCTTAACACTCTTTGTTAGTGGTAACATCTTAAATACGGTAGTCTATGGAATCCTTGGAAAACTCTTGAATGTTAGCGACAATAAGCTGTGGCCTAGCAGTAGTCTCAGTTTGCAACTCAAATTGCCTCATGAGCCTCAAAGTTAAATGCAATGGAAACATTGAAAAAATATTGAGAAAAGTTTTGACTGTCTGGATTACAATAAATGGAGTTGCTGGCACTAATCACAATACACCTCTGGTGCCAATAGCATTGGGCTGAATCACAGAATGAGACCATTTGGAAGGTTTGAGGTTAATATTAGAGAAAGTGGTTAGATTCCACAACAACAGGATAATCCAGAACTGACCTTAGCAGTCAGGGTTGAAAGTTAAATGGGTGCATCTTCAGTACGATAGTGGGTTGAAGTATTCTTTTCTGGAATGAGTGTCAGCTTTTGGGACATCTTAGCTGTTTGCAGAGATATTGCAATGTAGATTTAATCAGTGAGG
Organism: Psilopogon haemacephalus; assembly: GCA_013396835.1. Taxonomy (NCBI): domain Eukaryota; kingdom Metazoa; phylum Chordata; class Aves; order Piciformes; family Megalaimidae; genus Psilopogon; species Psilopogon haemacephalus. The sequence goes on from VWZI01014725.1 coordinate 1,047,340, forward strand.
ATTGAAGTCTGTTCACAGAAGAAATGTTGAATATCAACTCTATGGATTTCTACCCTCTAATTGCGATAGTTTTTGTCATTTGAGTCTGTCTGCAGCATAAAGCTATTGAATACTCTCTGAATTTCCGTTATTCAAATCCCGAGAACCAAGTAAGAGTTGAAAAGGAGTACCTGGGAGAGATTAACCTCCATCTTTTCTGCAGAAGAGTATGGGGCATCAAACTAGGCTAGAACCACATAAATGAGCATGAAAAAAAATGTAGTATCCTCAATATGTAATTTAACTATGGAATTCTGTTAGATGGTCCTGTAGGTGCTAAAAATCTATGTGGGAATAAAACAAAGCTTGCAAAGCATGTGGAAAAGAATTCTATTGGGAGATAAAAAAAAACCAAAACACAACAAACAAAAACAGCCAAGCAAACAAAAAAAAACCCCAACCCAACAACAGCAACAAAAAAACAACCAAAACCCAAAACATAGCCACATATGACTTACAAAGTCCTCTAAACTGAAAATAGTTGAAAGTTTGAAGATTTTTGTGAGAAAATATCATATATGCTTACCTGGCTCTTAAATGTCTTCAGACATCTGCCCATAACTGCTTTTGAAAGCCAGATGCTAAGCTACATTAACCTTTGATTTGGCTCAGTAAGGGACTTCTCTTGGACACTCTGCTGGAAGAGTTCTCCTCCAATAGAAAGGATGATGTAAAATGTTCTATTCCCTCTGACACACTGAAAGTGTGTTCACCCAGCTGGGATGATCTCCTGCAAGCAGCTCATGCCTTTTTCCTCTTTGCTGAACAACTGTCTTTCAGTTCATGTGGTTCTAGAAAAGGCAAGATGAAAAAGTCCTGCCCTTACAATATTGTTTCTTCAGTGGGACAAGAGATGGGAAACTGTTGTCAACTCTACCATTCACTTATTCATTACTGGATCCATCCCTGGAGTCTGACTTATTCCACTATTTTAAAGGACTGTAATGGTTTGGGGTCAAGAACTTCATCCTTTTCCAGAAGCCACTGTAGTATTTACAGTCATCAGCTAGAAGACCCCAGGTTAACTGTCATGGGGTCATCAAGAGGGAAAGTATTCTTAGGAGTAACGCAAGGAATGGGCCACAGCCTGTGAAACATGCTTGCAGTGTTGTTACTGTCTTCTGTACGCTGCCCTGAACAATCTGCATCTTTAACAAAATGTTTTCTTTTGTTTTCCTTACTGGGAAATCAAAATGGGTGTTCTGGCTCAGAAGCCACAGATTAAACTTTAGAGAAAAAAAAGGAGATTTGCCTGTCCTCCCTGGACTGGTCCCAAGGTTTTTCTGTTTTATCACTGGGAAAGGCATTTTAGAAATGCCAGTACTTGAGTGAGGGAGAGGGAGTTGTATTCATTTCTGGATATTATTTATTGGATTTTTGAAAACTGACCTGAGAAAAATGTTTGTTTAAAATATTTACTGCCATTTATATTGTTAGTGTTTTAGAACAAATGATCAGTTAATAGTCATTTTGCTGGCAAAAATAAAAAGCCTGGACCCCACACCTGTTTAGCTGTAACCGACAAACAAAACAATCTTTCAAGTACAGTGAAAACAATCCAAATGCCCTTGAATTTTCAAAGAAAATACGACTCCTCCATGTAGCCCTAGGACAACATAGTCTGTTTGTTGGGAAATATACTTAGTAGTAGGATGCTACAAATCTCTTTGCTGTGAGACTGAACGATTCTCCTACATTTAGTTCTCTTTGTCTCAGTTGATAGTATCTATAGTGCTATTCAGAGATAGAAAATTTGTGTCTGTCACTGTACCTGTCAGAAAGGAGCAATACCCTCTGGCAGTGACAGTCTACTTCATGGAGTTTTATTACTATAACGAATGAAAGCCCAGTAGCATGCCCTGTAACACTTCTAAACTTTAGATTTTAAAAGGAATCATTATTAACGGTGAAAAACAACTAGCAGCTTGGTTTGTGTACACTTGGTTAAAAGCTCCACATATTTTTAAGAAGAGATTAATCTACAGTAATTTGTCATCAGGCTCTGAGTGAAGGTAATACAATCCATACGAATGCAGAGGGTTCTGCAGGAAATTTGTAAGCATAATGCAGTCATGTGTTTGCATTTGTGACTCCCGAGTAGCTAGCAGCAGCTGTATAAACTTCTGCTCTTGCACAGAGGAGATACTTTGTGTGACTACAGCTGTGTATTGTTAATTACATGTGATGCTTTCCTTGGCCACCATATATGTTAATAACAGAAATGTGCAGCAATTGCTGTCCTTCTGTCTCTCTTTGATTCTTTTTTTCCTCAACTTTTGCTCCCAAAAGGTCGATAACATTTTATAAAAGGCCCTGGTTACCTCACGGCATATCCTTTTGGAGCACTAAGCACAAACACATTCAATAAACTGTGCAGAAAATATTTCCCGTTTACTATTTCCAGAAAGAAAAGAAAAGAAAGAAAAAAATGATAGCAAAAACTGGTCTGCATATTTTTAAGGTCTTGAGATAATTAGTTTAATAAAACCTCACTTTTAAAAGGTTTTATGGGCTCTGCATCTTCATGCTAGTAACAGGCATGATCCAAGTCTGTTGTCCTTCAAGGAAAAATCCTGCAGTGATTCAGGCCAAATGGATTTCCTGAGTTCTCTCTACATAACACTGATTTCTCAGCTTACACAAACTTATTTGACAAAGAGAACACAGAACGTGTTTTACAGTGGTGAGAGACTGCATTCAGCTAGCCAGATTGATGTTTCTTTGGTTTACCCCATCTTAAACATTACATATGAGATCATTACAGTTTGCTACAGGACCAGTAGCACTCTTAATGCTCTAACTTCCCATACAGCAGAAGTATGTCAGCTCCCTTAGAAATGTGAAAGTGTTCCAGGAAGCTGTTCAATCAACTGACAGGTCACTTAGGAAATAAATATGCAGGGACACATGCCGTAATCTATACAGCTGAGATGGTGACAGAAGCTCACAAACACTAATATGGGATGGATGTGGACTGATTCACTTATGAAGTGTGAGATGAAAGAGCAGAGAGTGAGGTGGATTAAGAACTCGTTGCAAGATAGAGTTTGAAGAGTGGTGATCAATGGTGCCAAGTCCAGCAGCACAGGAGGTTCCAGCTCAACACAAGGGGGAACTTCTTTACTGTAAGGGTCACACAGCACTGGAACAGGTTCTACAGAGAGACTATGGACTCTCCTCTGGAGACTTTCAAGGCCTGTCTGGATGCGTTCTTCTGTGACCTGAGATAGATTGTATGTCCTGCTCTAGCAGAGGTGTTGGACTCTGATCTCTCTGGGTCCCTTCCAACCCCTGACACCCTGTGATCCTGTGAGATCATAGCTAACCTGAGGAGAATGTATTTATGTGAGTTTTCTTGAAGAAAGCCTGAATAGGAAGGTCATGGACCAGTGAGATTTTGGAGATTTTTCTACTGCTCTTTGAGTATCTTACATGTTGTCCTACCATTGTACCTTAAGATCATAAACATTAGCACCAGTCCCTCTCAGAAGTTAAAAATATAGAACAAATGCACTAATAACCAATATGCATGCTGAGTAGAGACTACATAATGCAAAACTTAGCCCACAGAAAAAAACAAATAGAGAGCAGATCTCCCCAGACACTCTTTCCATCTAGTCAAGGCTTGCCAATTCTGCTCACAGTCAGCGCTAAATAATGCTGCTTCTCCATTCTCTAACTCTCCCTTCCTCATCATAGAATCTTTATAAACTTAGGCTCTTCTTTCCCTTTCCTTTTCTTTTTTTTTTAATGTAAATTTTCAGCAGGCCCTGTTTCTGTGCTTCATATCACAGATAACATATTTTCCTTTCTGTCTTTGCCAAAATTCTCACCGATTTCCTTTATAACTGCTATCTGAGATATTTTTATTGTTCACTTATAAACAGTCCCTCTTTGAAACCCATTAAACAAATTCCTGGCCACAGTCTGAAAGCTTTTTCTCTATGTATTGAGGTCTTCCTTGATTCGTACCCTGTCAGGGTAGGTAAGAAGAAAATCTCTCAGACACCAAATTCAAAGTTCTTACTGCACTGAGAGTTGCTCCAACCTTCAACTCAGCTCACCTGTACCCTTGCTCACACTCTTTGTTTCTCCGACTCTCTTTATTGCACTGAACATCTTTTCACTTGTTCAAAGTTTATTTTTAAAGCTGCCCTTCTGAACTTGATGTGGGATTCTAGATTCATTGCATATGGCCTCTCAGCTCCTTCCTTCCAGATGCTAAGCTACTTCAGCTTGTCTGCATATGGTCTAGTAAATTTTTGGTAAGTAGGAATTATACCGTCTTTTGTTTGTCTCTAAAGACCAATGTCCTCCTTCAATGTGGCCTCATTTCTTCACTCAGACACCTGGTCAGTAAAGGCTATGTTAACTAGCTTTCTAAGGAATGGGTCTTTTGCATAGAGTGGAATTTCTGGATGCAGCTCTAGGAATCTTAGTTTTTTCTCAGGAATTCATGTAAGTTCCTGGAGACCCCAAGTATGTTAAAAGTAGTGACAAGTGCAAGATTGACACCTGGCTTGAACTGAATTTGATAAGGCATGAAAGCATCTTATAATCACCACCCCTTCTTTTTTCTGATCTTTTATCAACTCCTTCACACTCCAAGTAGAGAACTAGCAGTATAACACACAAGCCAAATCAGAAACTGTTTGGGAGACCTGTTTCAAGAATTAGGTAAAGTGGATGTTGTCCATGAAGCGCTACTAAGCAGGTCTGGAAGGCACAAGCTGTGAGTCTGTCTCAAGCGTGCTTAAACCTAGATTCATTGCCTGTGACTTCTCAGCACTCCCTTTCCAGATGCTAAGCCTCCTTGGCCCCTCTGTCTTTATGGTTTATAGAAATGTCCTTGTAAAACCTATATTGGGTCCAACTCTGCCTCCAACACTGGGGAAACTTGAGTCTGCTATGAGTCAAACCAGACAAACTACCCTTTAAAGCAGCCTTTGCTGCAAGTGTATGCTTAGGCAGTGTAAGATATGGTTTCATGGCAAGAACTTCTGCATTAGATGTCAAACATATTAAAAATATTTAATACCTTCTTGTACTCTAGAAACAATGATTATAAAACAATTAACAATTTTAGTCTGTAAATATCTTAATGTAGTTACAAAGTCCATTTGTAAAACCAAACAAAAAAAAAAAATCTGTACTGAAAACAAATTCATTCTGTTATGGAAAAAACGGAATACATATCTGTATGGCATCTTCCTGACAGACATTTTCAGCAGACACTTTTTCATACAGGCTTCATCTTTTAATTTATATTCTCTGTTACTCTTTCTGTTTGAAAGACGTACAGCTTGTGGGTCAGATCTTCAGACAAAATGCTACTAAATATGTCAGCGATTTCATGTCTAACCTGCAAGCAAAGTTATTTTGGTTACACATTGTTTCTTGTTTTTATTCAAGTTCAGTGAAATTACACAGATGTGGTACTAAAGCAGGCACCTTTTCTACATTAAAATCTGACAGTGTTGCACTTATTGGGAGCTTGATGCTAGGTGAATTTTATTCGTCAGAACTGGTTTATCTTTAAAGATTTGGTTGGGTTTTCTTCTCTGTATTTTCTTGCTGAAAAATGAAACCTATGTATTATGTTTTCTTTGCGTCATCCACAGGTCTTTAAAAGGTTTAACTAAATTATGGTGTCCCAATTTGCCCTTGCAGAGTGGGTTTTTTCCAGTTTAAAGCATAATGTTTGGTAAAATAGAAGCTCCTTTATCTATTGAATAATAAAAAGGTAGGGGTGGGAGAATTCGCTGCGTGGATGAGAGTTTATTCTTCTGGTTTAAGAAAGAAATTCTGAGGAAAATTGCTATGAAGCCAAATGGATAAAAAGAGAAATTTGCCTATATTTGCATTTGTGCACACTGTACAACTTAGTACCTGGTTGAGATACCAGTTAAGTCCAGTGAGAAACTTTTAATATTTGCATATATTTTTCTGTAGCATACAATATGCCTGTGTAGATCTAACAGTCCTTTAAGCCAACACAGATCATTTATGGTTCACACCTTTTTTTTGTCCAGACGATGAAGAATCTGATTGCACTGAAATGTCACTTAGTTGTTCAAATGCACAATGAGGTTTTTTATTGTCTTCCCCTTCAATGTCCATAGCAGTCCTTTTGGCACCACTGTGGTAACTTGTTCCCTCATGTGAATTCATAAATCTGGCCACTGTATTTCATTCGGTTGCCTCTATGTTGAGAAAGTGGTTAACTTATTTCTTCCACAATTCCATAATTGTCTGCCTGGATAGAGCTGATAGACATTGTGACAGAGAGATCACCCATGACTTGCCTGTGACCACAGGTTGCTACAACCTCTAGTCTTATATTATGGTGCTGATAAGCAAGGCAGAACAGAGCAATTGTCCTGTCCCTTATGGCTCCTGAGAGAGCCATTTCTGTGGTTTCACTGCAGATTTGGAGGACGTGGGGACAGGAAATTATCCGTATCTAAGTCAAGTGTTAAATGGGAGGCCCCTTCCTTACTGTGGCAAAGGTATTGATAGAACATCCTTCCCCTTCATTGTCTCTTCTTCAGGCTCTTGTCAATTGATCAGGCTTTTTAACAGTAAGACCGCCTACTCCACAGTCACACAGCGTGCTTCTAGATGAGCTTTGATGTCAGGTAATCATTGCTGTATATAATAATAAATGATGTGTTTACATAACGGAATTCCCCTGGTCTTTGATATACTCAGACATGTTATCAAAGTGGTGCTATGACATCTTGTACAATAGAAACAATAGGAAAATGCAGAACTATACAAAGTGATCAAAAGCAAGCTGAGGCCAAATGTATGTTGCAGTGCAGTTGTGGCTTCTGCCCTTATGGCAAGAATCACAGTTAAAGTTAATACCAAATCCTTATGAAGTCCCTAGAAACTAATTCAGTGGTGGGCATGGCACTTATTTGAGAAATCACTGGAAATCCCTCTTGGTTTTCCTGGACAAGGAGCTTGAATGGCAGTTCCATTTAAATTTTTGCAAAGTTCTATCAAGTTGCTTAATGCAGTTCACCTTAACTTGCTTCATATCTCATATGACTATCTCAAAACTGGTGGTATGATTTTCAACTGTAGGCTTCCTTTTCCAGTTAGTTTTGCTACTTTCTCATACAATTTATCTTTCTTTTTTTTTTTTTTTTTTTTTTTTTTTT
>VWZI01014725.1:1059580-1075493 GCA_013396835.1 Psilopogon haemacephalus
TTAGGGGAGAGATATAATATTTAAAAGATGGAAATGTCCTCTTTTTGAGTAAGGTACTGTAATCCTCACAACATGAAAAGTAGCTCAAAGAAAAATCTGCCTGGCCCCCTATCCTTCTTCCTTGTTTCCTATAGAGCTGTATCCAAGACATGCTTTATAGGTGACTGCATACATCATGCAGTGCTCTAAGTGTGTCTTTACAAGTATCCTGAATGCTGCTTGAGTATGGAAATTACCGACAAAAGAAATTAAGAGCAGGAACCCCATGATTAGACTAATGCATTGATCAAGTCAATTCTTCTCTGTTTCACTGCCAACACACCACATATAAAAGCGTCATTAAAGAAACTTTGCTGTCTCTCCTACTAATGGTCTACAATTTGAGCATGCCCAGATGATTGACAGGCTGTGCCAGGGCTGCCTGTGTTGTCTGAAAAAGCCACATCGGATCAGCGGAAGCTTAAAGCAAAGCATAAATTATAGATATATGTCTGTTTCTTTGATGATGTGAGACTAGTAGGTGCATCCCACTTCCATCACACAAAGAACCACACTTTCATGCAGCTTTTTCACTTTGTCACATCACATTTGAAAAAACAACAGTGAAAACATAAATGTTCTATTTTTTTTAACAAACAGCCTGTTCAAAGCCAGTTTTGAAGTTCTCCACTTTCTGAATTAATTAAATATAAAATAAGTGTTAAATTGCAAAGTTCAGTGCAGTGTGGATTGTTGCTTATTTTCTATATCTATTTGTCATTACTGTTAACTGTTATACATGCCTCTGAACCAGAGCTACTGAACTGGAATGCTCTTAGCATTTCGACCATTCAAAACAAAGGTGTTTAGAAGGCACTAGAAAGGCAGGTTATTTTGCTTTGTAAATTGTATCGTGAAAAGCTGATGGAATTTTATTACCTCTAGATTACAGAATCTTCAGTAATACCATAACAATGAATTTGGGGCTTAGGATAATTAAATATGTGTAATATATTTATATAATAAAAGGGAGACAGATTGGCATTATAATCTTAGCCTTCCAACAGGAAGAATACTGCAGACTTACTGTAATATGAACAGATTAAATGCTACCCAGTTTGTTGATGTCGTATCTTTTCCAGAATAAAAATCTCCATTATAGATTAATTCATGAATTTGATGGTTATGGCTAATAGTCAGGCAAAAATAATAATGCACTAGTGTTCAGACATATAGTAATTACTCTAGAAATGCCTTCTATACTTGCGGTTTCAACTAAATGCTTAAAATATAATACAGATACAGAATAGATCCATTACATACTTCTGAGGCACTGCAGAAGAGAGATTTGAAAGCATTTGACTGAAAAGGATTATACTTTTTGTGTGTGTGTCATTTCATTGCAAGTATTTAGTATTTTAGAGTTTCCTTGTTGTCACTGAGCTTGCTCTTCAGCTCTACTGTAATGTTTCCTTTTATGCTTTGCTGATGTCCACTTTTACTTCATAGAAATAGCTTATTGAGTAAAGCGTAATTGTACTTTGTAAAATACTCATCTTGTATCACTTCTTTTAGAGATCAGACATTTCCTTTTCCCATAAGGTCTAAAGATCTGTAAGTTGACATAATTCTGCACAAATCACTCTGGTAGTGTAACTTAGACTGTCCAAATTCCCCTTGGACTGTGGCCTCTGTAACTGTGCCATCACTCACTTAACTTCACCTTATCTTTAAATAAGTTTAACCAGAAGGGACTTGTTCAACTCACCACCTCTTGAGTAATGTGAATTATTTATATGATCTTCATATGTGTTCGTTAAGCTATATGCAGTCAGCCTAAGTGTAACTGTTTATTCTGTTCATCCATAAGTGTGTTACCCCAAGCTTTGAACTCAGGCTAACCACAATAGAAATCTCTCTATTTTCCTGTGCTTTGATGGAAATTGACATAATTTTTTCATGTGTTACAATGGCAGCAGTGTGTCTCAGATGGGCACGTTACTGTGGGAATGCATAAAGAAACATTTCACATGTTCAAGTGTTGTTGTGTTGCCACTTTCCAGACCACCTTCCCCCACTGCTTTGCAGAGCTGAACGCACGGGAAACCATATACCACTATGTCTTACAATATAAATATGCCACTGTAATGGCTACTGTGGAAGTGATGATTAAGATAGTCCTTTTTTATCAACCCACTGTTTTGCCAGAGGAGTTACTCGAAGCTCTTTGTCTCTACAGAAGTGTTAAGCATTGTGAAATAAGGATTTTCTAAAGCAGTTCTGTTACCCACTTAACAGGATCTCAGTTAAAATGGAAACAAACTGAAACAAACACACTGAAATGTAGTACTAATATAGACCAACTAGTGGAAATTGCATTGACAGTGCCATGCATTTATGGGTGATGCTAGAGTATTATACACACGCCCTGTTTAGAGGCAATATTTTTGGTAGAAGAAAGTTGCATCAGTACTAGTCTAAATTTTTTTTTAAGAGGGTGGAAACCAATTTTTTGTAACTTACATTAGTAAACTTTGGTTTTCTTTAGTACCTCTACTTTCCATTTGAAATTGTTCCAGAAAAGCGATGTTTGCACGTGTCCCTCTGCAAGTAATGCCAGAGGGGCCCCAAAGACATGAGTCTTGCTCAATTCTTTGGTTGATTTTCCTCAAACATAAGATATTTTAGCACCTACGTAGATCAGAGAATGAATAGGGTCTACAGAACTAAACATTTTCTCTCTTTCAGCATTAAGTGTGCTCAGGTTAGAACTTGCTTAATTTATAAGCTGTGAGGCAGACATGCAGCTCTGGGTAGGCATAGTGTTTGAATGGATTTCATTTTTCAAAAGTAAGAGAAGTTTATTCTGTTAGGTTTTTTTTCAGAACTGAGAGGCTGCTTCTGTTCTTTTCTGTTGTTTTTGTTGCTGGTTTTTGTTTGGTTTGGGGCTTTTGAGTTTTGTTTGGGGTTTTGTGTTTTGTTATGGGGCTTGTTTGTTTGTTTGTTTTTGTTGGTTTGCTTTTTGTTTGGGTCGTTGTGGCGTTGGTTGGTTGGTTTGTTTTGCCAGAGCTAAGAGGATTTTTTTGTCTGGTTTGCTTTTTAATTGTGAGTGCCCTCTTTCCCCACTCTGCTTTCTCCGGAGTGCTCGGATGTTCCCATATACAGTGGGATTCCACTTTAGCAAAGCAGCTTCATATGTTTTATGGTTTTCTGCTCTTCTGAACTGGAACATGTTCTTTTGTGGTGTTAAGAGCACACAGCTTTGGAGGATCTGCAAAAGACAAGATATTTCATGCATCCCTTTCTGAGGTCTATTTCTGACAGTCCCTTGAAACCAATTCAAAACTCTCCCTAATTACAGTAGGACAGGTTTGTGTCTGCTTTTAGTCAATAAAGCTTTGTTCTGCCTCAGGGATTTTACTTGTACCTGATTATATAATGGAGGATAGAAGAAGCAGGCAATAGTAATTTTAATTCCTGACTATCTTTCATTTAAATAAAAGGTGCAAAGAGATTGATTGAAAGGCAGGGATGTGAATGCACTACTACTAAACGAAACGTTCTACACTGAGAAGTTTTTCTGGGTGGGAGACTGAGCTTTCACTTCTCTTTTTTTTATTTCTTACATGTTTTGGAGATTGATAATGGGCAAAAAGCACATTTTCAATGGCAGCAGCCCTCCTCTAATGGGTTCATTGCAGGAAGCATCCAACACATAGTACACAGCTGTGGGGTGAAGGCTGTCCATTCCAGCAGCAAGTTCTGCTTGGACCAGCTCAGGGCTCCTAGAGCACAAATCCAGGTGACTTGTAAGCTGGTAAAAGTTAGTATCAAGCAAGCATCTGTCTGCTGAGTTTAGTGATATGTGTAATTGGAGGAAATCTGGGTCAAACTAGACTTTCTGCCCCTTCAGGCTTTGCCAGTAATTACAAGTATTGTTACTGGTACCAAACGCTGCCTCCGTAGTGGATGGCAAAGCAAATGGCTTGATGTGGGAAGTTAATCAAATAAAACAGAGGAGAGAGTAGGACTGGCCTAAACTGAAAAACTGGTTTAAAAAAAAACAAAACAAAACAAAACAAAACCCACAAAACCAAACCACTCAATACTATATTGAAGCAAACCTATTTTTTTCTTATCCCTGTCTTTAACTTTATAGCTTTCTTGGAATATTTAGTTCTAGACTTGGAAGCATGAGATTTCCTTCTGTCAAAACAGTGTTGAAACCCTGACACATATACAAAGTTTTGAAAACAGCACAGTAATTTTTCTGTTGTGAACACAAAGTATATATATATATTTTTAATATATTCTTCACAAAAATAACGAAAATGATACTGTAACTTAGTGAACACACCTTTTTTATCTTGATAAAACCATTCAAGAAGCCAATGTCTTCAGAGAAAACAATTCTAGCTCTGCAATTTGTGATGAATGGTTGATTACCTCCATTGTCCGATCTGGGTAGCATAGGGAGGAAGGGGAGCTACAGTAAGATATTGAGGTTTCTATTTCCATTGTGCAGCTCTAAAAGGCAGGAGTTTTTATTACTTACAGAGAAATTAATTTCTCAAGGTACTCAGCTCACAAACTGATAACAACAGATCAGCCTTACAGTGCTCCTCAAGCCTCAGTTCTGCAACCTGCCATTTAGAGTCAAGAGTGGGAAACCAGGAGCAATAAAAGAGCAAAAGAATTCTCCTTACTTTTTGTATCTGGGTCATCTTAATTGATCCCAACAGACTTCCTCATTGCTGGACTACCTCAATCAACCCACCTACATCCTCACCTGGAGGAACTTGTCTCTTTTCCTAGCAGCTGAGGCAATACCTTTGGGAAAGAAAAGGTTTCCTCTATTACTCCAGGGAAGATTTTTAACCTCATCATTGCCATATGCATTGCTGGACAGTCATTTTCACAAACAAATGTCGAACCAATATTTATCCCTGCCAACTCACCTTCAATTCATTTGTGTCTAGAAAGGAAGTTGTGTACTCTAAAGCTGGAATAAGTATTTACAATAGCTATGTATTTAATTGGTTTTCTTATTGTTTCATGCACTTAGCTCAGCCTTTAGTATCTTTTTGGGGAAAAAAAAAAAATAAAAAAAGCTAGAAAGAGCAATAAATAAAATATCTTTAAAATATTTACAGTTCTAAAATATGGACCTGAATATGGTCTGAATGGACTGAAACAGATAAAAAGAGACTCTCAATCCGAGTATGTTGAATTTAGAAAGATATTTATACTCTTGTTGCTTTGGAACTCCTTTGTGTGTGATGTTACATATTTCTAGGTGGAAGAAGTACTGCAAAAAATCCTAAAGCCATTTTATAACTACAGCATATTTTGCAACATTTTAGCTGAGTGTCTTAAATTAGGACGTATTAAATCCTCTTGAGGAAAGACCACTTTTGTGCAATTTTTACTTTCAAGTTTGGATATTTAAGTGAAATTCAGATGAATTTTATCTAAACTTGCAGGCACTTACACACTTTTCCAAGCATTTTTGGTGTTATTACTTGAAAATGCTTTACCATTTTCTTTTCATAATAGTGAATACTATTTAGTGGTTCCGAATGATCATGATAGAGTAATCTGTTTTGCATAGCTGTACCTTTTTCCTATATCTTCACATTCCCTAATAATCTCATCTGAGTTTTTACATCTGTGTCTATATAACTGGATGGCATGACGGTGATATCCTCTTTAGGTGAAAAGCATAACTGTGGAAACTGTTAATTTTTTTAACTTTCAGTTTTCCTCAGACTAACTTGAAAATGTCAAAAAATGATTACCATTTGAAGAAAATGTGATGCTCTAAAGGTGAGCTTTGTTTCACTCCTTTCTGATATCTTTCCTCATCTATTGCATCTATTCTTGAATTATCAGAATGCAAATGCATGCAGATTCAGATTGCATCTGTTGAACGCAGAGCATTTGAATAATTCCAAATTAAGGACGGTGATTTATTGTGCCCCTAGTCTAGTGGACCTCAAACACTAACTTGTTCAACTGTCATATGGTAACCCTACACCACAGGCTGCATTTTAAGTGTTAAATATTTTAAAAGTCTGTAGTAGTGCTGTTCTGAGCATTATACTGTTCTTATGTTCATCATAAAATATGCTTTCAGCAGCATCTCACGCGCAAACGTATGATACACTTTCCACTAAACCCAGCTTTACTGTCTGGAGCTTTTTTGTTATCAATGTTTCAGGTGTTCTGTTTTCTCCAGAGCACTCCTATACAAGCTGTTCAAGCAGCCTGTGCAGTTTAAGGGAGCTTGCTGCGCGTTGCCAGCGATATTCAGCACCAGAGGGAAGGGGACCGAACAGTGCATCCTGCCACACACAGGGCAGCAGCTGTACTGGATGGAGCATTCAGTCCTAGCTGTGCAACCAGTAACAGCAGCCAGTAAGTATTCTTTCTCTGGCTTTCCTGGCACTTCTAACATCTGTGAGTTTAATGCAGACATATAAAATGTTAAGGATGTGCATTCTTTTGCTTCCCATAGCTGCACAGCTCTCATGTGAGTCATTCACACACAGCTAGTTAAAGTGAAAAAAAAATTCTTAGTGTTCTGATCAGTTACAGTGTTGCTAAAGAATAGAGCTTGGGATTTGTTAGAAGGAAATACCTGTGTTTTTGTGGTTTCTGTCTCTAGTAGAGCTTTAACTTTTTTTGTGTAGATAAGCTTAACTTCTCTGTGGTTTTGAGGTCTGTTTAGTATAGTGAGCTTGGTTTCATACTACTACAGTTCAGGCAGCCATTCCACTGAAAAGATGAAAGGTAGAATCAATCATAGCATTTGAGTCACCATACCTTTTGAGAAGTGATGTGGCCAGCTTCTTTCTTCAACCAAGATGACACTCAAAGCCAGTGAAAGCTTCAAGAGCATAGCTGATACCTATCCCAAGCACAGAAAAGAACTGTGTTGCTTACTAGTGCTGCCTGCTTGCAACACAGCCTGTGAGAGGTTAATGAAACTGAAAGCTCACAGTTCCACATCTAACTCACTGACACCCTAGAAAAGGAAAAAAAAAAAAAAAATTCTGGTGTGCACGAGAAAACTGAAAATGGATTGTGCATTAAAAATGCAATTTGACATTTGGTGGGTAATTCTGCCATCAGTGAAATAAAACATAGTTTGGTACTAAGATGAAAAATGGACAGGAAGAATAAGAAGCCACATTTTCCTACTTCTTAATTTGAATAGCAAAAATAAAGCAAAGCTTTATAGAAAACTATGTGTGGAACCAACACATTTTAGTGGTAATCCTACAAACCCAAGCACCAGGTTGACTTGAGACTCCAGTAACTGTTCTGCATTATTCCATCAAGTTGCTTACACAGTTTGTTTAGGTTCTTTATGTCATATTACGTTGCGTTTGTATAGCTGATTAACAGAGGACAATATAGAACGTAGCCTGTTCTAGCAAATGGCCTCTGAACCTGCTTGTAGTTATAAAATATTTATGGCTCAGTGAGAAGAGAAGGGGTTGGTTTAAAGTGTATGAGAAGTACGACAGAACAGCAGGCCGTCCTGGTTTGCTTTCTTCTAATATCCTCCAATAGAGTAGGTCTTCAAAGCTCTTCGTTCACCACCAAACAGCAGGGATAGATGTCAACCAGGTAAAGCTGTACAAATATTGCTTGCCCCACTTCATTTTATTTTCATTCTTCAATGGCAGTTTGTAAGCAATCGTTATAGGAAAATACTGTATTTCCCTCCAGATTCAACTTTCTGTAGGGTTTTTTCATTTGCCTTTCTTTTCAATATGTTAAAATATCTCGTTTAGAAATTATTCAGTACTCCTGGTATTTTGTTCTACTGAACTATTGTTTTTATTTTCAGAGTCATCTTTTCCTCTCTCTTGAAATAAGACCTAGACTAAATACCAAAATTCTTTCACTGAATATTAACGGCTGAGTGCACTAAAGTATAAAAACCTTGATTTAACTATTTTTTGTATTCAAAGATCATAACCAAGTGTTCATTTGAAGGTTCAGTGGCATTTTGAAATGAAAATATCATATATAAAGATGTCAGAGATGGAGCCTCCCACATCGAGGTTGAAAGAAAAAGAACAGAATGAATAGAAGAGTTTCTAGGTTCCAAGGAATTTTAACATCTCATTACTTTAGGTTTCTCCACATATAATTTTCCAATATTTTGTATTATAGACTTTGAATGTATTGGTTGAAATTGCTTCATGCCTGACATCAATTTAGTCTTATTCATTATCTCCTTCAAATAAAACCTTAAAAATAGCTGATTTCAATAAGTGAGCAATTTTCTGATAGATGCAGATTCTTCAACATTTCCAGAGTGAACTTATTGTAAATGAAAACAGAAAGACTGGGACGTAGCAGTCCCTCAGCATTTCTCAAGCAATCTAGTATTACATACATTTAAGTAGTTATGGGGCTTATTATATTTTATTGCAGTTTATATTATATTTTATTGCATTCAGCATTTTCATAACCCTATAATTAAAGCTCTTGCTATCTAACTAAGCAATTCTGACTTTCTTTGTCTAATGACAATGATCGTGATACTATCATTTGGTGTATGAAGTCAGTGCTTTGACTGGTGTTGAGGTGTCTTTAGTAATCTAACAAACTACATGACAGCTCTGTGGTTGGCTGACATAGGACTGGATTTTGAGTGCAATTGGAAGTATCCCTATATTTGCTCTAGTAGCTACCTTGGGCTATATTCAACAGTGAAACTCAGGTCACCAATGAACTCATCAGCCACACTGTCTTCTTAAAATTTCTGTCCATTTCCATTTTTCACTTCTATGACACAAGTGTAATCTGGCTATAATAAATAAGACATCAAATTAACATCTTACTATGTATTTTCTTCATTGTCTCAAGTTTTTAAAAACATCCAGTTAAAACATATGCCACATGCTTACCTCTGTACCTATATTCTGAAAATGTAATGGTTGTGATCTTTAAAAGTTAGAAAGCATCTGCCATGATTCTTCTGGATCTCTAAATGAAGTTAAATATTAAAAGATGCATACAGTCTTACTTAGAGACAGCTGTCACATAATTATATATCCAAAGTGCCTGCTGAAAATACCAAATATATAGCTATGTGCATTTGCTTAAGGCAAACAGAGCCATTGTTTGCTGTGCATCCCTTTTTGTATTTAAAAGAGCAATTAGTTAACCACATAGGTGCAACTGTTCCGACATCAAAATTAAATATTCTTGGTTTCTATTTCTTACGCTATTTAGGGTTATTCCCAAATGCTTGATATAATCTCTCTGTTCTAGATACACCAGAATACCGCTCCATGTCTGCTGCAAGAAAATGCAAAGGAGCTGGGAGGAAGAAGGAGGTCTTAGAGGACAGAACTGCTTTATTTTCTTTCATGGCTCCTGAGGAAAGAAAAAAAAGAAAAGAGAAATTATATCCTTTGAAATATATAAGGCAAAATTTCCTTCTGTTAATATGGTGAAGCACTAGAAGAAGCTTCCTAAAAAGTGTTTATGTTGTCTCATCCCAAAGAGATTTTAACAACTGGTTAAATAATGTTTCTTAGTGAGGAGTAGGCGTGAGGTCCTCCCACAGTGCAGATGTTTGAATAGAGAGGAGGTCCTCAGAAATAATGGCCCTTTTCACATGGTAAGAAATTTGCTGCTTGGTAACACATGAGAAATTTTGAGAGTTGATATTAATCTGCCAATTCAAAAATATTCAGAAGCCTTGCTCTACGTTGCCCTTTCAACTTACCATTTCAGCCATGTTTTGATACCTTCCTGGGCTGCTTCAAATACAGCTATCCTAAGTAATGCTGCTACAAGACAACAGCTGTGTTCATACAAACAATTTTGCTCTTGCCTTTACTCTTAAAGAGCAAAGAGAGGTTGGATAGAGGAGTTTTTTGCTGTCTTGGATAAAAGGTAGGTGAGCCTTCTGTCTCATGAGGAAACACACAACACCTGACTGACTCCTGAGGAAAGCCCGCTCTTCATGGGACATTCAGTGCCTTGGGGGGAGGTGAATCACAGCAAAAGCAAGCACCTAGGGCAGGTCCACAGTGTTCACCCTGCCAACATGCTCTGGCTGCCCACGTCTGCCTGCCAGTTGGGAATGTCTGTGCTCTGCAGCTGAAGGACAAGTGCTGGGACCCCTTTGTAACTCAGCAGCCCACCACACTAGAGGGAAGAAATGAAAGGATTAATTATTTAAAAGGAAACTCATTGGGGAAAATAATAACAGAGGGGGGAAAATAGATGCAAAAGAGAAAGAGAAATACAGCCTGAAAGAGTGAAAATGGATTGAAATGGATAGTGAGTAGTTTAGTCTGAGATCCCCACAAAATACTCCTGCCTTGGCAGCTAAAGCCAAAATAATCACAACCTATCTAATGTAAAAATGCAGCTTTTCTGAACTGGTAAGATTTTAAAACCTTCTCTTGTCTTGTACAGTTCTTTATTTCTCTTTGGCTTCTACTAGCTTCTGAACAGAGTTTTGCCTGCCTATTATAGGCTGTGTTGCCAGTTCTTATTTGATGCTTTATTTAAACGCTCAGCTCCTGTGAATGAAAAAAGAATTTTCTTAAAGATAAAGTAAAAGTTTCTAGGTCTTATGATTATGTAGGAATCTTGAAAGTTTGATCCCAAAAATATACCTTACAACTCAATCCCTCGATGTTCAGAAGTCATCACATGAATGTAGAGGACCCAAATCTTCAGGGGATTTCCATTTCCTCCTTCCTTGATTTTTTTTCTAATTTGATAGTTGTTATGCCTTTTTGTCAGGATTTTTGAAGTGCAGCTGATGATCTGTCAAAATTTGGAGGAGGGGATATACTGAATGAAGGTTATGATATCTTTAATTTCAAGCCCTAGTGGAAAGAAAGAGAACAGAGAATTCTCCCTGGAAACCAATGGTAGGCCATTTGACATCTGGCCAATGCTCTCCAGTATAGCAAGGAAGAATAAAGTAACAAAAACTAAGAGTCCTAGAGCAATTACTTTTCTTTAGATGCCTACAGTATTTTTCACCTTGACCCCTTAGGATCTGTTGTGTTTGGTAGAAACTTTACAAAATATTTGATTGATGTTTTAACATCTTTGGCTATTTGCTAAACAGAAAGCATGCATATTTTTGCAGAAGTGTGAAAATGATTAACAGAAATATCAGCCCTGATTACATTTCCATACTCATTTCAATAAATCATGTGCTTTTATTATCTCTTTCTTCCCCAACTTGCCTTTGTGACCAGGCCCATGACTGGAAACTGTCTCTGTATTTGCAGCGGGCAGGAGCAGAACACAAATTTTCAGATTTCCTTTAAGAATGTTACCTTTTTAGCCCTTTTTCTCTTGAAAGTAGCTTTGAAAATCCTTATCAAAGCTCACTGAAAAAGTTGAAAGCTTGCCTAAGATTCCACACAAACACACCCTGCCCCTTAAGCTTGTCCAGAACAAATTGAAGTCTATACCCTCAGAAGTGCTGAGCAGTTCCAACTCCATATTTGGCTCCTTCTTAGTAGTGACTTCCAGCAACATCTGCAGCTCCTACAAGGATCAAGACTTAGTGGCTCTTTGCAGCTCCCAACAGGCATTTGTTCAGGGGTGATGCATTGTTATACTTAATTTTTTTCTTGCAGTAGGATGTTTTCAAAAGACTATTTGCCATGTAAGAGTGAAGATCTTTTACACATTGCTAAATATCCTTCACATGTAGCTAAACGTTATGAAGAATCAGCATGTTACGTAGTCATTTAAAGCACCTTGATTCTATTTGCAGTCTTGCTTGGGAAGGAATGTATTTTGGGGAATTTAAAGCCTAAATTATGTCCCAGTTTGATGTCTCTTCTCCAGCGGTAAATACGGTTTCACTTGAACTGGTTGACTGTATGATCCAGCACCCTCCCCCACTCCTGTCCTTGTTACAATCACCTCTCTAAATGCTTTATTCATTACATTTTCATTGTCTTGAATTTATGCACTGAGGAAAGTGGGCTACTAACATTATGAATGTTGCTTTCAGTCTGTCATTTTGCTGCCACAGACAGAACATTCCCCTCTTCCGCAGATATTTTCTGCTAAGGAGCTTGATTCCAGTCTCTGTTTTCTGTTTCACATCCAAGTGTTCTCCATTTTATATCCCTGTCTTTTAGTGAAAACTATAAAAGGCTGCTAAAGGGAAGGATAAAATATTGTGATGCGTATAGGCATGACAAACCTGTGATGTCTGGTTGTGGTCACGCATTGATGTAAGCTGGCAGAAACTGGTGGTATCAATAATTTCACAAACTTAAGTAAAGCTGACTGGAGCAGCAACATACCGTTTGCTGTACAGAAGCTTACAGAGACTACACATGCATATAATGTGTGTGTCCACATTGTATGAGTGTAGGCAGGCAATGGTTAGAAGTTTAGAGGAGCATCAAACTTCCAATAAAAGCCTGTTTCTGAAAAAACCTTGTTTTGCTAATGCAAAAGTGAAGGTAATGTGAATAATAATATAATGATTTTGGTGAAGATTTCTCAAAGTTTTCTAAGCTGAATCATGAACTCTGTTTTACAGATGAAGGCATAAAACTGAAGTGAACTGCCCATGTTTGTGCGACAGGTAAGTGGTACAGCTCAGAACAGTCCTGTAAACTGTCTGGAGAACTCTTTTTACTCCCTTATATTTGCACCAAAAAGTTTCAATCAGTAAAATTAAAGAGAAGGGGGCATGAAAGGAAATTAAACCCTATAAAGATAACTAGTCAGCCAACTCTTCCTTCTCAAAAACACAAAATAAAAGTTTCATTCAGATACCAACAAACCCAGATGTCACCAATTAAGAGCAAAAGTAGGAACAGACAATTCAGGCCTTTTGTTGTTGTTTTTCAAAGTAGCTTTTCTCTTGAAGCCATATACGTACATATTACACAGATCAGACTAATAATACACATATCCAACTTCTAGTCTTTATTTGTGATAACACTCTGTTCTGTTTGCCAAACAAAAGCTTAAATACAGCTAGAAATCAGAATACCAAATGACAAATTCAAGCACTAAGAAATTGAACAAACCAGCAAATCACATCCCATATCATAATTTCCAATAAAGGTGAGGTACATATTGAAATAATCATAGAATCATACAATGTCAGGGGCTGGAAGGGACCTCGAAAGATCATCTGGTCCAGTCCCCCCTGCCAGAGCAGCATCACCTAGAGCAGATCACAAAGGAACACATCCAGGCAACTCTTGAATGTCTCCAGAGCGGGATACTCCTATGACAGTGTTGTGGCAGGTTTTTGGCTTTTCTGGGTAAGAACCTATTTTTAGCATCTTCACTTAGAATGGAATCATAGAATGGTTTAGGTTGGAAGGGACCTTAAAGGTCATCCAGCTACAACCCCCTGCCATAGGCAGGGACACCTCCCACTAGAACAGGTCACTCAGTGCCTCATCCTACCTGGTCCTGAACACCTCTGGGGAGCTTGTGGATCACAGAATCACAGAATGCAATGTTATCTTTGATCACATTCTGTGATTCTGTGATCCATAACGTCCCTGAGCAACCTGTTGCAGTGTTTCACCACCCTCACTGTAAAGAACTCCTTCCTAATATCCAGTTTAAACCTCCCATCTGCCAGTTTAAATCCATTACTCCTCATCACTCCTCATCCTGTCATTACAATAAAGATGCTAAGAAGAATTTTCACTCACTTCCAATGATACTCAACCCACAAGTGTTTCTCAAAATATTAAGAGATAATTAGGCCCTTTTTTGTGTGCAGAAAGTTCATGTGCTCTGCTATATAACTTAGAAAAGCAATATATTTTGGGCTACCTAGCTTTTTCTGGAAAAAAAAGCTGGACCCAAATGAAAAAAGGAAATTAAAATGTGTCAATATTAGCTGCTGCTGTGCATAATTTGTAGTCTTGGGCTCTGGAGTGGAAACTGAACTTTGTTGTACACATATCTCTGTACATAGCACATGGAATGAGAAGATCCTTTACAGGAGCTACAGAAACTTCATGGCTACACTGAGTCACCTGGAGAAGTCTGACTCTATCCAGGAAAGCTCTGAGGTCAGGGATGTGTGGTAATGCCTCCTATCAGGATGCTGATCCAAAGGAAAAGGTATGGGGAGGGGTTGTATATGTTATTTCTCCGACAGTTTTGTTCCCTTGCATAGCAGGACCAAAAGGCCTTGGATAGGGAAGAGCAATCTTTTGTCTCAGCAACAGACTACAACTTAGTTTAGACTTTGGTGTGTTGACAAACCCTACCCTTATGCTTCAAAAACATCATCCTCTTATAGCAATGTATGTCCAGTAGAGCTCCGTTAGAGTTAATGATGTAAATCTGATCATGGGGACAGGAGATTGGTTGCCAGCATTCAAACATATTGAAATATACAACATGTGTGTGCTGGCATTAAAAAGATCACTCACAGATTCTATCCATTGACTGGCTTTATGGAAATGTTCATTCATGTTCATATGTCCTTTCCAAAAATAAACCTGTGTCTGATTATACTTTTGTATCAAAAGCATGTGAAACTCATGGGTACAAGTCCAGAGGAAATGTGTGTCTCGGTGAGATTTTAAGTTCACTTGAATTTGAAATTCAGAATGAAATTTTGGGAGAGAGAGAGAGTGAGTACATAGAGAGTCACAGGAAAGGGTTCGAACAAACACTTGTGAAATGAAGCTGCCAATGACTGTAGAAGAAATCCTCACTCAAAAAATGAAAACAAGTCAAAATGCATTCCTCTGTCTTAATACTACCATTAACCCCTCTTTCCATTCTGGAAAAAAAAAAAAAGAACAATGTCTTGCCCCAAAAAAATGTCCTTACAGCAGCTCTAAAAGCAGAGGGGCAAGTATGCTTTAATTAATTTATAAACAAAAGATTATTTCCTGCGCTGCCAGCAAAAATCCTGTTTGCCGACAAGGTTCTGGCTTCAAACATTATCTGCAACTGGCAGGATGAGTCCTTTTATTTAAATGAACTCATTATTATTAATTTCTGCTGGTGCAGAACGATTTATGAACTGCTTTTCGAATATGGAAAAGTGGTTCATGAATCAGAGGGGGAAAAATGTTCAAAAAGTCCTGGGTCGATAAATAACAGTAGTCATTCATGAATCCCGCCCATGGTGTCTTTTATCTTCAGTAAGGAGAAGATCAAAATGATAAAATAGTAATGTGCCAACAAAAAAAGGATTGAATGGGCAGAGACTAGTAACACTGTCCTCTTCAAGCCTTAATGGGCAGGGACGAATGGTGACAGACTATCCTTCACTAAGAGGCAGCTATATACTATGATTCTCCCAAGGTGAAACTGTTCTTTTTTTCATGTGCTAGCCACACAGAGCCAGGGTAAGAGGGAGCTGCAGCGCAGAATTCTGCTTGTCCCCTTGCCTCTACAAACATACACACGCTGTGGTGGAGGGATGCTGCTTTTCCACCACAGCTGCTTTTCAAGGAATTCAAGACTGCTATGCACAGACATTGGAACTGCAAACCTCCTCAGCAACCTCATGCTTTCCCAGGCCTTTTTCACCTCATTATTGCTTGTCTTCCTGGCACTGGCACATTACCTAGTTCTCTTCTATGAGGGAGTGCAGAACTGATCTGATTTTAAAGGCTCTTATTTAAGATGAAGAGAGATGAAAAGTACTTCACAAAAAGTGTGAAATCTGGCACTTTATGTCTGCTCTCTGAGCACACCACTAGCCCTGAACAGGCTAGAGCCTTCAGAATAGTACTCTGTATACAGCAATTTACACTGGCCTTGTTTAATGAAGACAACAGTGTTTCTTCCATATGTAAAGGAACTGGCCTGAAACAGAAAATATTGTGTGTAGCAGGAAGGAATTGCGGTCAGAGAGGTGGTATTTATTCTAATGTGCAAGCGGTCACAAAGTACTGGGCCAAATTTACTCCCAATA
>VWZI01014725.1:1075539-1098387 GCA_013396835.1 Psilopogon haemacephalus
AAAAAACCTGCTCTCAAATTATTTTTTTCCCACAATTTTGATATAGGAACAGACTACAATTGCATACGGTGATTGTTTGCTCCTAAATAGCATTGCACATCTAAGAGCCTTGACTAACACTTTTCATGTGTTAGTCAGTTAGATGCTTGCTACATCCTGTGAGGTGCAAGAAGTTCTATTAGCACGAAACGTGAGGAAAATGAAGCAATGAAAAGTTCCATGCACAAGGTCTTGAAAAGAAGTTGGCAGTCAGTAGTCAATCTAGAAGAACTGATGACTTTTCCTACTGTAGCCAGGAGTCAAAAGCATCTCCAAGCAGAGGTAAATAGAATTACAGACTTGTTGCTGGTTTTTCACCTTATTCTTCTGCTTATTTCAAACAAATTTCTGTTTTCTTTATTTCATAGTGTCACAGGACAAAATCCGATGCTGCTGATCTCAGAAATTAAGGTTTAATTACCTCAATATACAGCTTTCCACAATATATATTTTTCTGTCTACCAAAGACATAATGGCTGCTCCTTTTATGGGAAAGCAGGGTTTAATCCAGTAAGTCTGTGAGAATCAATATTCTTGTGAAATGACACCATGTTGAAGTTATTTTATGTTATGTTGATGGTTAGCTAATTTTGTAATGGAGACATTTCTTCTAGAAGCAGACATAGTATAATTTAGTGGTAAAAACGTCAATCACAAGGGGTTGAACACTTATGTCAGGGCAGGAAGAGGGCAGATTTATTGATGGAAATGTATCTATATACTCTTTGTGGCACTTTGACCTGAAATATCCATTTTGGTTATAATTTTGTTTTGTGAAAATGACATCAACTGCAATCACTAATGTAGGAATGACACTGGAATGCTTTGTTCCACAGGCCTGATTTAAAAGTCTTGCTGCTGTTTGTTATAGTAACGGCTTCTCAATAGCAAGCGAATTAAGGTACTCGTTTAACTGCTCCTTTTTTCTGTTTGCAGAATTTTGTAATGGATGACAACCTCAGAAAAAAACACAGTGTTCTTTTTTTTTTCCTACTGTTTAATGCTGTTTAAGTAATAAATATATAGTGTGTTTCTTAGTGACATTGAGGCAAGCAAGAGAAGGAGGCGCAGTGCTCTGGTTAATGCTATATGCAGATATATTCCTGTGTGGCTTTTCTTCCTAATGCCAGTTAACCACCCACCCAAAGCCATAAAAAATAACAATAGGAATGGGTAAGAGAAGAGGGAATAAAAGAAATGCAGAGGTTTAGAAAGAATAAGTGACAAGGAAGGAGGTGAAGAAAGAGCACAGTGCAAAGCACAGGGAATGTACAAATGTCTCATTCATGACCAGCATTTTTTTATTCTTTTTTTACTCAATTAGAAAATGCTTATCAATTCAAGGGAGTTTCATGTTGTTATCCCAGATTTATAGTGGTGTAACTAAACCCAGAATCTAGCCAATTTTCAGCTTAAAGGATAGGGAAGAGCTCCTCAGGATCAATGTGCATTTTACAGAGGACCTGTGCTATAATGTGAAGTAGTGGTTGTTGTCTATTTTCCTCTGCACTGTCATTACACAAAAGAGTGTCTTTCAACAAATAGTATCATGACTCCCTAATTATTAAAGGCTTAATTATCTCCAGGCTTGTCCTGAGTAAATCTGCACTTTAGTATAGAGTGATTCTTGCACAATTGAAGGTATAATTTAGTATAAATAATGATGGAGTGTTTTGCCAGCTAGCACCCAATTCATTCAAGCTTTCCCATTTTCTACCCTTCCATTTGCACCCTTTGCATGACTATCATGCAAAGCTAACAGTTTGCTTTTCTGTTACAGTCACTTTTTTTTCACCGAGATGTACAGAATACATGATCTGCTTCATAAATCTTAGTTCTTGGCTCCTTTTCAGGCAAATAAAATGACAGAATCAGAGACCATCCAATGTCCTTCTCTGTGATGAGTCACAGTGATTTTCTCACTTTAATACAGAAACCATTTAGAGTCTGGGTAGATTACAACTTTCCAGCAGAACTAAGAGTGTGAATTTGTCCTATATTTTAAGTCCATGATCCCCAATGTTGTTTCTTTTGAGTGGCATTCCAGGCTTTCTATAAATTTGATGCATTGGAAACAGTTCTCAAACAGCTAAAGGCTGCTCATTAGAGCAGTGTGGAGCACTGCTCCTAACATCACTACTGGTGATGCTGTGAATAAATCAACAGGGCACTAGTACAACAGTGTATTTGTTTGCACACTATCAAGCACATCTAGACAGCTTGTTCACAGGTTGCCTATTATGCATCTCCATGTGGACTGGGAGAAGGTAGATTGGGAAAGCACATCATCGTGACAATGTAGGAATGCTTATTAAAAGCAGTCGTGGTGTAGTCACTGATCTACAAACTTGAGAGGAATCAAAGCAGTAGTAAATTCAGCTCAGTTTCACATTTTCCCAATCATTCCAATTCTATTCAGATTTTTTCTGATTACACAGTGTGTGACTCAGAGAAATGATGACTGACAAGAATATTAGCAAAAATTTATTATTAAAATAACAAGAATGTAGCTAATGTTTTGGGTGTTGGCTTTTTGAAAGCAGAATTTTGTTGTTTGGGTTTTTTTTCTTGACCCTAGACACTTTAGTTCTGCCCATTTGCATAGACAATGTTGCTATTGTATTTATTCACATTGCTCATAAAAGACCACATCACCAAAGTGGCTGGAAAATAAAATTCCAATGAGAAGGGACCTATCAAGTTTAAATGGAGGTTTATATTGCAGTGTAAAGAGACAGAGGCTTGCACATTTGCAGCTCCCATGGCAGAAAGTGAAACTCTGAACAATTAAAGCAGCACAGACATCCTGCCCTAAAGGACTGTAAGCATTTTGAAAAAGCAGCTATGACCTCTCTTTATTGGTCCTGTTTTCTATTTAATTTACAGTCTTTATTAGCCAACAAAATCTTGGCTTGATCTTGGTCAGAGTGATGAATATACAAGCATCTTGATCTACAATTTGGTGCTCTTCAAAGTATTCTTTATGATCATTTGTAATCAAGGTCAGAGCTCTGCCAGTAATTTAGATACCACCTAAACTTATTTGTAATATATAAATTGCTTTGCAGTAACGTGTATATTGTCCTTTCTATTTTTCTAGTCACAGTAACACTGGATTTGCAAATGCTCAGGCTTTCAAAAAGCTACTCCTACAGCTAGGTGTATACAGCCTCATACCTACATTTCTCTTATTTGGTTCCCACAATGGCACACAAAAATGGAGCATACAAATATGGAAAAAAAAAAAAAAAAAGCTTTGTTTTCCTTGGTTTATTTATTGAAATATAAGCTTGAAGAGTACTAATACAAATTATTAACTTTGTGGGAAAAACAACCCAAACCAAACAAATCCAACAACAACAACAACAAAAAGTGTTAAAATCTCTAAAGAATAGTGGTTGGGGGGTCTCAATTTTTCTCTCACTTTTCCATATATTTTGCTTTGTCAGATGTAAGCAATTTCAGAAGTGTTCCCTTTTTCAAGTGCAGAGACTGCCTTTCATGGAAGCATCATTCTGCAAAACAAAACTAAATGTGCGACCACTGCACCAGCACAGTCTCTGGTTGTAGGTTCAGTTCTTTCTAGACATTATGTTTGTCTGCATCTTTCTAGATTTGTGCTTGCTAGGGCAAACCCTCTGATTCTTGTACTTCACCTCTGCAGTCTGACCTTTGACCAGCACAACTCAAACAGTCATTCAAACCCCAGCACAAATCTGTTGCTTTGGTCTTGGCAGACTTTGCCCACTCACTCTGACATCGCTGCAGGGCTGTGTTTTCAAAATTAGTATTGTATCATCTCCCTTTCCCACCCTGCATCCTTTCTATAGCGTCTTTTCTCCTGCAGCTGAAAACATCTTACACATATTTGAAGGTCCATATAGGTTCTTCCCAGACTGTTTGGCCCCAACATATCCATGAGATACTAACCAATCAATGTGTATCCACCGTTCAAAACAGATGTCGTCACCAATGTCTTTGTTTTTGAACCGTACTCATTTTGTTCTCTCCTGCAAAGATCTACTCCTATAAAAATCTGCCAAGCTATTACACTTGCCCTTCTTCACATCCTCCCTTAAAACTCTCCTCTGCTGTGACACCTTAAAAAAAATGATAGTGGTTAAGCAGCTGATGTGCTGTGACTGCATAGTGATCATAATTACCTCCCAGTTACCTTGTCATTTCTGCCCCTCTTCCCATCTGTTTGCTGTCTCTCGCTTTTTGCTTAGATAAAAGATTCTTCAGGGTAGGGACCATGCCTGTATTCCCTGTACGTTTGGATACTGTCCTTTGTGAAGAATCTCGGGTTCTAGGCACTACTGATGTGAACATAAGTAAGAATTACTGTTCCTGAAGTAAAATTCTCTGCATTTTTTAACGCATAAATTATAGCCACATCCTGTAATCCATTTTTCAGGCTAAACAACTGACTTCAGTGGGAGTTGAGCCAGGGCAGGAGTTGGCCTACAGTCTTTACTCAAAACAAGTAACATCACATACTATTAATCACCTTAAATAGAGACTATCACATTCACTGAGGCAATCCTACCTGCAGATAAAATAAATACCTTTCCAGAAACCTTATGACTTCTCTCATTTACACTAGGCCAAGCTGCTTTTAAGGAAGCCATTGTTCTGACAGGGATAACAAAATTGCAATGACTGCCTGGTTATATTTCCTTGATGCTAATTGCTTGGTATTTGGCAATAGGATGGTGAATAACAAGCAGAGAATCAGTTGTGAGCCACCCTGTCTTTGCCCAAGAGGGCGAGAGGCAGCTGTTACTTCAGTGCTTTATCTCCTACTACAACAACACAAAGCAGTCTTCGAAGGACTCTAGCTCTGAATTTTATTCTGAATTTTGTTAATATCCTCAAATATAGCTTTATCTTTATTGCAACCATAGCCCCAAGCTGCTAATTATAATTCACCAAAGTCTTGGTGAAACAATGTTTGGCCAAGAATGCATAATGGGAAGAATCTCAAGCTATTTGTACATGCCTACATTTTAACTTTTGTTGGGAGAGTTGGTTACAGAGGCCACAGTCTCCTGTACTGCTCATGAGGAATGACAGCTGTGTGCTTCTTCCCATGTATCTTGGAAGAACTGCAAAGGAGGGGAAAGTCACAGCCAAGAACTAAAACATACGCAAAAGCAATGAGTAAAATCTGCTGGATTCAAGGAGCTGTTGTACTAATGGAGACAAGCCAAAACCCATTGTAAGTCCCCTAATAATGCAATGGCTTGGTTGTAATTGCTTCCTCACAACCCCACCTCTTTCTTCCCCGGGTGATTCTTGTCTTGCACATATAGGACAGACTACAAAAAGCACACAGGTTTCTTAGAGTTTGACTCTTTCTTTCACAGCTTTCTGACTGCAAGTCTATTATTTTCCTCTTTTCTTGCAAAGTGTGGGGTTTCCTAAGCTGATGTCTGACAGCGAGACAAGTTCTTAATATACTCAGTAAATCCAGT
Source organism: Psilopogon haemacephalus (assembly GCA_013396835.1). Lineage (NCBI taxonomy): Eukaryota > Metazoa > Chordata > Aves > Piciformes > Megalaimidae > Psilopogon > Psilopogon haemacephalus. Next base: position 1,081,056 of record VWZI01014725.1, read on the forward strand.
CCATATATAATTACTTTCTAATCAAATTGATTATTATTTCACCTAAGAGTTAAGCTTAAATAAATGTTCACAGACCAGGTCGCTTTCCACTTTCTGCCAGTGCTCAGGTCATTAAATACTGGTCTGTAACTGAACCATGAAGATAAAGATGTGATGTTAAATATCTAGGACTTCTTTATGTAGGGAAAAATGCAGGAAGGATGAGTATCTCTTTGCTTTCTAGCACTAGGAGGAATCCTTCTGAAACATTTTCTGCTTGCCATCATCAGGAACAAGATGCTGAATTAGAAGTACAGTTGAGCCTTGTCTGATTCAATCCCCTCCATTTCCACTGGCATAATGAAAGTGCTCATGGCTCTGTAACGAAATTGCTGCATTGGAATACAGCATATATATGGAAACAAAAGTAAATTCTACATTCCTTCTTAGTCTTTTACAAAAGGACATAGTACATTTATCTAAAAAAGAGGGTTTGGGTTGCTATGTTTTCTTCCTCAAAGGACATAGGAATTGTATAACTACACTAAATTCTGTTTACTGTATTCTCAGTAATGTGCCTCTATACCTATATATCTGGGCACTTCCTCAGTCACTTATTTCTGTTACTGGGGAGAAATTTATCTAAATATTTTGAGTGGAATACTATGATGTGTCTGAAAATTGTCTGTGCTTTCCTATCTGAGAAAAGCATGCAGGACTGAGTAGATAAAGCAAAACTTCATATTTATTTTAGATATTTTAGTCACTCAAAGTGATGTGAGAGAGAGATGCACTGAATCTGCCCTGAACTGTGACTAGAAAATGATAATATTATCCTAATTAAAAACCATATAAGAGTTTGCTATCCAGTCTCAAGACTTTTACAGGCTTGTATGGCTCAGATAATCACAGGAATTGTAGGATAAAAATTTAGTAAGTTTGATCGAAAAATTAAAAAAAATCCCTAGTGAATTCTCAGTGTTTTTTTTTTAGTATTGTGCCTCTTTTACAACAATGATGGCTCTTGGGGGACTCTTGCTCACTTATGGGACATGTGGGTCATTCAAAAGCTTGAATATTCATTATGAGATGAGCTGGAACTGGATGTGCAATATGTTTGGTTGAAAACTAAATTTTATGTAAATTCTACAATGATGTTTTCTGGCTCAGTTAGAATCCATTCTGCTGTTTATCTGTACACTAATAATAGTCTCCTGGGCTTCTTTTTAAGCCTCTCTGTATACATTTTTTTTTTTCTTTTAAAATGAAAGATGAAGATCGAAAGAAAATATTTTTTTAAAGATAGAAATAGAAACTCTAGGTAAAAGGAATTAGCTATGCAACCTCCGCATACATTATGTGGAAATCTATAAAATTGCAGCTCAAAATTTTATTCCTAGGGCATTAACTATTTCATGTTTGTTTGAGTGCTGCTGCTCTGATTCTCCATATTAAAAAAAAAAAAACAACAAAAAACACCACCTTTGGACTGCTTTTTATTTCTATTTCTGGATATTTTTGTAATAGTTAATAAAATATTCCTACTCCAGAGTGGTAAATCCATTTCTCTCGAAGAAATAAAATCTATGGCATAGCTCTGAAATGAGAATTAACCTTGATTACTACAGTAATTTACTAATCAAAACTGGAGACCTGCTAATCAAGCCTGCATTACCAGCTGCTTGATTTTTATAGTGACATAACCAAAACTGAACATTTGGTAAACAAGAATCTTATTTATGAGGGGGAATATTGGCATATGGCCATATTAATCTTAATATATTTATCACTATATTGTTGTGATTTCCTTACATGATGATGCAGAGATCCTCTTTTTAACTTAACCCATCTACCTTATCCTAGAAAGATGAATACTGAATTTTAGATTAGCCTGGAACTGGAGTGAATCTCACATTTCAAGAGAGGTTTTCTGACCTACCTGCTGGTTTTGGATGCAGGGAGGAGGCATACAAATGGATCACACCAGCTTTGCATTATAGACTTGTTTAGAAAACACCTTGGAGTAAAGGAGCAAAAACCCTGAAAACAGAAATGAGAGGAATGAAGAACTGCCAGTAAGCAGACAGCTGGGAAAAGCTGCAGGAGGAAATGGCAAAGAGCATCCACGTGGCTCTGGCAAGCCCAGGGCTGGAAAGGTTGCAGAGAGCTCTGGAGAAGCTGGAGAGTAAAGACCCAGGAGTAATGGTGAGAGTGAATCACCAAGGGCTTGGTGGAGGAAGCCACTGACCACTCCTGTGCATTGCTCATATAAAAGGAAAATGTGCCAATTATTGTAGCCTATCTGATGGGCCTGAGATGCTTAAAGCATTTGTCTGGTTCCCGTAACTGCAACTGATTTCGTGTTTTTGATTATTTTTTTTTTTTCAGTCTGATTTCTGTTCCTTTTTTTCAGCTCCCAGATGGCATCCTGTATCCACTGACACGAAAAATAATTTCCCAGTATTTCCTTTAATGAACGACCTATTGTGAACGAGTGGGGAAAACTCATATGGTATAATTCTTCCATAGGAAAAAAGTGGTAATTAATATAAATGGAGAGAAGCCCCCCAAAATGGGAGTCTCTTCTGTTGTTTGGAATGTGGATGGCATTTCCTTACAGTTGCTTGTGCATTTTTTCAAAAATCGTCTTGAAATGATACCATCATGGGTAACTGCACTGTTAAAGAAGTAAAAAATGGAAACATACAAAGGTTATTTCTAGGATAACGTTTATAACAAGAAATTCTCAGCTGGTCGGATTCTTTTCTATTCTCTGGATCTAACTGTAGATCCAACCCCTAATTGTCTCAATTCCTAACACACAAAATGCATGCTGGAGCCAGTCCTGCTTCTGTTTTTTATTTTGTCTTATATCACAAACCTTGAATATTGTTTTTGCCTTTAGGTCTTGAATGTGCTTGTGCCTACCAAGAATGAAGGCACATAGAGATGAAGTGAAATGCACCGAGCGGTTTATAGCGTATTTAGACCTTGAAGAACGTGTGTGTATAGTGAGTGTGCATTTAACCACAAGCCTGCAAAGCTGCAAGGGAACTCAGCTCACCACAGGCCAGGCTCGCGTGCAGCCTGCACATCCAAACAGCTCTGTTGAAGCAAGTGCAGTCCAGTCACGTCATGCAGCAATTAGAGCAGCACACTTAGCTACTTGGATCAACTGACATTTCTTCAGAGTGGTTTTAAGTATCAGGAAAATGTGAGCATCTCTAAGCTGAAACAGAGAGTGCTATTCCTAACATTGTGTACTCTTGGCAGAGGGGGGACATCCATGAGTACAATAAAGATTCCAGATTTTAGGGATGGGTCACACTCAGCGGGCAATGACTTAGGACATTTGGAAGGCCAAAAAAGTAAGAGTAAAATAAGTAGCTCAGAGTTAAGCAAGAGGAGATGTTTCCTCCTGGCAGCTGGAACAGGGCTCTGCTCCACTCCATTTCATGTCCCAGCTTCTCCCTGAAGCCATGTTTGTGCATCCAGAAACTTTCCATCAGAAGTGCCTTGTACTGCCTTAGATGTTTAGTATGGCCTTTATACCCTGTCAAAACTTCAGAAGGCGAACAAGTCCACCTGGAAATTTGGATCATTTCAGACTGCATGGAGACTACAGAGAGAAGGAGCACATGAGGTCAGTGAGGAGAGGGTACTTGCAATGAGGGAGCCATTGCTACAGATGAAAGGCAGAATGTAAAAGATAGAAAGCAACAAAAGTGGTAGCAGAAAAAATGGGGAGAGGAAGGAAAAATGGTAAAGTGACCCCATAATGCTTGACTGACAAAAGCAAGAGAAAAAAATATGGAAGTATTCATTTATTCATTTTCATTCTGAGAAAAAAACTAGGGCATAAAAAAAGACAAGGAAAAAAAATTACAGAAAGTAGAACATGTGAAGAAAAAGGGCAGCAAAGGAAAAGGAAATTAAGAGACAGGAGAAAGAAGTGCTGGAAGTAAAAGGGTGGATGGTGAGAGAGGAGGCAGCGCAAAGAGATCTGACGTACAGGGCTTTTAGGTAAGTGAATTTTATTTGTGTATGTAATTTCCTACTTTTTATTGCATTTCTCTGGCAAACATCCCACAATTCCATAACCTATGGGTGGGTGGGAGGAGGTGGCTAAGAGGGCAAGATGTTAGCTTTTGGCAGAATATTGACATGACTTGAGTCAGGTTGTTAATTGTGGTTGTCATTAGGCAAATAGTGAAACTGGATTAATGGGGCAGGTGTTTATGAATCCCGCAGGCTGGAGGAGGCTCAGTTTTCAAAACTGGACTCACACAGAAATGGAAAGGCCCAAAAGATTCTATGGGGTGTAAGTGACAGTGAGCAATGATTTCAGCACTGCAGGGGCCAGAGTGGCCTACTTCAGATTCACAAGGTGGTTCTCAGCTGTCCAGTATGCTTCAGTCTTTTGGCAGACCTAGGAAGATGGACACTGCATATTTCTGTATTGCTAACTTCTGTTTTTGCAATCATGGGATGGATTTTGATTTTTTTTTTCTTTTAATTGCAAAACAAAATCCTGAAGCATAATCCTGTACAGGAATTATAACTTTCATAGAAGAAGTTCTTAACTCTGAGTCTCCATATTTGGGTACTTTTGTGTCTTTTTCTCTCCTGTTTACAAGCTTTTTTCCTAATTACCTTGAATTTAAAATAGAAAAAAACCCAAAACATACAGTGTCAAAAAAAATGAGTTAGGATTTTTGAAAACTTCAGGTCACGTGCAACAGCTGCCATTCTGAATCAGACAAAATGTCCATGCAGAGTAGTGTCTTCTCTCTGAGAGTGAGAAAGAGCAAATGCCTAGGGAAAACGTGTATGAACTCTGATAAATCGCTCATACAGAGCAATTCTTCTTCCCCTGTGTGCTTCTGCCCTCTGAGGATCCATATCTTAGACATTTTGATTTGGAGGCTGAATCTTGATTGTCATGTTTAGTAGCTAGTGATGGATTTCATTTGCATGATTTCATGTAATCCCTTTTATGGTCCATTTACACTTTTGACCTCCACACCATCCTGTGGCCATGAGTTCTGTAATTTCATTATGTGCTGAGAGGATGAAGTACTTCTTTGTTTGTTTTAAGACTGGTTCCTGGTTATTTAATTGCGTCTCCTAGTCCTTGTATTTGTGGGAACCGTTGCATAATGGTTCTATATGTTAGAAATAAGGCTTTTGAGATTAAAAAAAAAACCAAAAAATACTCTTGATTGAGAGCCTTATGATCAGGCAAGGCACTCCTCCTCTTGGAAATCCCTCCACCAAAAAAAATATATTTCCCAACTCCACCAAAAAAAAAAAAAAAAAAAAAAAAAATATTCCCAACTCCAACTGCAGCCTGACGAAATTAGAATTAATTAATGCAAAAGTAGTTTTACGAGGTTCATACTGCATAGATAAGTAGCCTTAGTCTTATTTTATATCTCCTGTATTTTCCCTTTTCATGTCATATCACAGTGCTATTGTCAGCTCCACAAAAAATGAAATAGTCTGCTTGTAATGCCATGATGTCTGGCACAACTACTTAATCATATATAGTAACAGGAGAGTATTTTTGGTGATTTCTGTGCAAGAGCAGGAAGGGGAGACGCCTGGCAAGTCAGTGTGAAAAAATAGGACATGGCTTTGAGTAAGACACCAATGCATTAACAGATTGCAATATATGATGGGGTAGACTAAAGTGTGAATTTAGAGTTTCTCAGAATCTTTGGTAACTGCCCCGATCACATGCTGACTTGCGTCTGATTTATACCAGTATTGTTGGCTTTTCCTACATGCACCTAAGCATTTGGCGTGGAGTGAAAGCACACATATGGATGCCTACCTTAGGGCAGCTGATATGCTGCTACTTTGCACCCTGTTTTGACCTGTGGTAATCTGCTTGTATGCCTACACTCTTAGCTTGCTGGCCTCTTTGGCTTGTGTCCAGGTAGCAAAGGAGCCAGTACAGCCATGGCTTAAATTTATGGGACAGCAACAGGCTAGAGCCCCTGAGGGAGCTGGTGGACTACGCCTGTGTGTGGAAAGCAGTGTGGAAGGATCTGCTCTTTTCTCCAATCTATCATATTTCAACCTGCAGGGCAGGAGTGGGTAGGAGACTTGACATGAGGCTGAACTGTGTTTCCATTTTCCTGAAGGTGGTACTTGTCCACATGTCATCTTTGAAGCATCTTCCAGTTTAGTTGTATCATACCTTTGATTGCTTTACAGAGAGATAAGGAATGGATTCCAGGATGAAACAACAACACACAAAAATCAGATTGTGTGTGGCAGCACTCGGAGCAGTGGTGAGAGGTTAAAAAAATAGTTTGACCCTAATCCAAGAATCAAAATCAATGCAAGAGCATTTAATGCAACACAAGGTGTAGTGGAACAAAGACTTCCAGGGGGGTCTGGTTTATCTTCAGTTATGACAATCAATATTCAGCATATGAAAAGAAACAAGAGTGTAATGGTTTTCACTGAATTATAAGAAGCAATAGGATAACTTCAACAAATATCACAAACATGTCAGAAATAAATTGTATTGAAAATATATTGGGTTTCTTTTAAAAAAGATCAGAAAAGGAAGAAGCACAAGCAAGAGGAGAGACGGCACACAAAGATTTACTTCTGAGTGCTACAAAATATTGAACTAAAAATAACATTAAAGATGAAATTTGCAATGAATCTCAAGCTGCTAAATTCCCAAAGGCTGGGTCTGCCAAAGGCTCTGTTGGTTTCCTCTGTTCTTTTCTGTCTTTATTTAAATATTTTATACAGTTGTCTATGTTCATGTGTAGTGTGAACTGTCATTTATATTTCAGTCCACTCTAAAATGGATCTTAGACTATCTCAAGCTGTGCACTGCAGTGAGTGGTTTTGAACTGAGAGGTAAGTTGAAGTGGTAGGGACAAATGAAGACTGATATTTAATGTAGTTTTTGTGTACTTATATTTTGCTGTCATGTATTTTGTCTTAAAACTGATTTGTAATTTTCTGTGTTTTGTGACATTATGATAAGATGAGATGTGAGTATGCATTCCATTTAGCAAATACATTGATGTATTTTTGAGTCAGAGTGGTTGACTGTGGGAATTCTGACCTTAGGGTTTAGTGTTCAGCAATAACAACGTGCAGGTTTAGATCTGCAGTCTTAAATGCTCTTCCTTGTGCTTTAGACTTTCCAAGGTAAACTTTTTAAAACAAGCCAGTCTTAGGCTTATTTCAGATTCATATCAGTGACAAGCCCACATGCTAAATAACCTCATGTCTCCATTGTCTTAGGAATACTGAATGCACCTTACCCAGAAAAATTGGAACTCACCGTGGAGCTGGGTCCGTTATCTTGGGATAGTTTCTCCCACCCATCTGGTGTTGGGGGAGGAAGCAGAGAGACCTTTTATATCCACTATAAAGACAAATCACAGCAGTCGTAGTGGCTGAAGCGCAGAGAAAGCTTCCTAATTGCTCCCCACAGAGCGGAAGACACCCGAGCTGGGGCTGGAGGGGGCACGGCAGAGAGAGCCGTGCCTCCAGCCCAGCACTGTCAGCAGCAGGTAAGGTGATGGCACTGACAGCAGAGGTACAGACAGTGCTGCATTCCCAAAGGAGAAAGTGTTCCCTTAAGGGGTGGTGCTACTATACCCCGACCTTAAGACAGTCCTCTTGCTGATACACAGTGCTATCTATTGTATTAGGTAAGGCAGTAAGGTGGGATTCTGAGGTGTTCTTACACCAGCATGAGGAAGATCAAAATTAGTAGTATTCAACTCTATTTCATCACTTATTGTAATGGAGAGAATTCTGAAGGAATTATCTTGCTCTCTTGCTTGTGAACAACAAGCCATACAGAAAAAAAAAAAAAAAAAATTAAAATTATGCCTATTAGATTAGGAAGTTTAAGTTCACTACTTGGGAGCTTCAACTATTAAAAATTTGGTAAATTGGCAGTGAAATACAAGCAGCTCTTTGATCTATCATATTGCAGTTTGTTCTTTTCCCTAATGTAGAGTTAAGATGAGCAGGCTTACTTTTTGCCCATCTTTGCACATCAAAAACATTCTTTTCTTTTTATTTGAGTGATCACTTTACTAGAAGAGCCCCCTGTATACGTTGTGGCGGTAGTAAAATTCTTACTTGGGAACCTTTAAGTAGTAATAGAGAATGTCCATATTATACAAACTTCAATACATTTCACTACTGCTGGTCAAAATACATAGTATGTCTCCTCCATGCAATTTAGATGTAAAGGTAGTAAATGATATTTCATAAAGAAATATTTCTTTAAATATTTTTGCAACATTATTAACAAGTTAACTCTTCTAAGCAGTGCTTCTAGCAGGAAAAAAAAACTTCAGCGCATTCTGGTGTAGTGGACAGTATTCCATAGAAAGGACTCAGATGACTGAAATGAAACCTTTGGAAGGACACTTTAACCTCTTGGCTGTTTGAAAATATATTAATTGCATGTCAGTATTTTTCTTGTGTGTGTGTGTATTAAATGTCTGTTACTATTTTATAAGCTTGTCTAAATCTGATCTGTGATAATTTGTATTTTGAAAACTTTGTAAGTTAAGTAACACTAAAATATGTAATGAGCATGCAACACTAAATGCTTTTAAGGGCAGAAAATGTGATCATGTCATTCAGAAAATATTTCTAAAACGTGTGATTTCCAACCCACTAACTTACAAGTAAGCTGTACAATAGCCACAACTGAAAACAAAATTTTGTACATCCGAATCATTGGGTAAATGCTGTCTGACAGTTTAGCTGAAGGAGACAGACATCTACATTTTTAAGGCTGGCTCTGCAAAGCAAATCCCTATGTAGGTGTTCAAAACTTGGGGGCTGATCTTTGGTCAGACCCACTGTGACAGCACCCTTTGTTCAAAGGCAGGAACATCTTGCATGTGGCCTGCAAAACACTGTGCAAACTGATTGAGCAAACTACCCAAGCTCATACTTATTTTAAACTTAAGGTATAAGACACAAGCTGAACGCATACTTTGTTAAAAGATGCAGGATCAAATTCCTGAAGAAGGTATATAATGTATAGGTAGCTAGACAGGTAATTAAGTCAGCCTTTGACTTTAATTCAAGGAATACTTATATTTATAGTATTTTGTTTCACACTGAGCCTTCAGTAGTCTACCATAGTTTGCATCCAGCCATGAAATTTCCATCTACATGGTGTCTTTTTTTGGTACATAAGGATTTACAAGTTCTGAGCCTGGCTTGGCTCATTATGACACTGCTGACAGAAATCCCAGTTTTGCTCTCCAAGGGCATGATTGGACCAGTTAACATTTATTTCAGCCTTGTAGAAGGACACACTGCTTATTTTATATATAAAGTTTGCCAAAATAAGATTAAAAGACTTCATGAACAGTACACAGTAAGTCAGTGGCACGTAGTCATAAAACTAAGGATTCCTTCCTTCCTGGCTCTCGCTTCCTGACTTTATACTGCACTTTTGATAATGTGTCTGCATTCCCACAGCAATATTATTCTGGCACACGACAATAGTTTTGAAGTATGCTTTTCATGTCAAGTGTGAAAACATAAAGCCTATAGATGTGCAGTGTACATGGATAGAAGAATGCATATTACAATATGTAGCTAGAAGCATAATAAATAGAAACTGATGAAAAGGGAATCTTTCTACTGCTGGGATTTTAAAGAATTAGACAAATATGTGTAGTTCAAGTAAGGCAGAATATCCTGTTTCTTGTCATAGAAAGAGCAATGAACATGTATCAGAAGAGAGAATCAGCTGCTCCTTGGTAAGTACCCTATGATTTTTCTTGGCTGCTGCCATTTGGGCCCTACCAAGACCAGTACTTACTGTGCAGATCAGAGATTCTAGCTCAGTTTTTGTTGTTCTGTCTCTTGAAAAGACAGACTTCCTCAGAAACTATAGCAATATAATAACATCCCTTCAAAAGTATTTTTATCAATTTGTTTGCTTTGCAAGCAGCAGCTTAACCACTGTAAATGTGAGGTTAAATTTTGGCCCAATCTTTTCACCTTGAAGGCAGAAGAGAAATCCAAAAAAGTGACATTGAATGCTATTTTTTTATCTTTTTCTTTTTAATATATAGAATAAATAGTTTTCGCACATGACAATATTAGGTGAAGCAAGTCTCTGTAATTTATATATTTATAGTAGGTGGTTTTAACTTATGTTTTGTTGTCATTGTTTTAGTAGTAGCGGTAGCAGTAATAATAGCAATAATTAATATTATTGGAAGTCCCTCTGTAATGCTCTGTACAAAGAGATTATTAAAAGATGGCATTCTGAAGATAATGCTCTATCTAACTGGAATCAGCAAGACAGAGGAACCACATCCTGTAAGATGAATAACAAAAGAAAGGGTAGTTTACATTCTTTGATACATTTCTGCTCGATTAACCCCCAGTGGGATTTTACCCCTCCAGTCACATTTTTTTTGTTCTTCTAATCTTCTTTTGTATTTGCTCACTGACCCCAAACATGTATTTGACTTGTGACCCTATTTCTGTTAATATAATACAGGACATCTGACCAGCATTCACACCAATGAACTACAAGGTGATGATTACCTCATTGTAAATGCTAGGAGTCAGGAACATGCAGCAGTGTAAGGCTGGTGGTTGGGTGGGCTGAAGACAACCTGCAAAGGCAACTTGAGCAATTCTGAACTGTGATTTCAAAATCAAACTTAAGATAATTAACTCCTTCAAAATATGCAATACTATCCATAGAAGAGTTATGTATCTCCTTATATAGTGTTCAGCTATGAATTAGTTGATAATATTGAAGGGATTATGGCATGGGGAAAAAAAACTACAGCTCTAACTTGGAAATTTCTTGTTTCGGTATAGGTGGTAGCTTATAAAATCAAAATTATTTACATTTTGGGTTACCAATTTTAATTATATGCCTCACTACAAATAATTTTAGCGTAGTGTTTTGAGGGCAAATTAGCACTGAAAAGTGAAGGTAAGCTCATTCTAACCAAAGTATTCTTTGCTTTTAAAGCACTAGCAGAAATTTAGATTTTTTTTGTTTTGTTTGAAGAAAATGCATAGTAATGAACTTATTAATACTTTCACCAAATCCTTTAAACCATGAATCTTATGAAAAACACCGTTAATTGTGTGTTACATGAAAAAAATCATGCCAAAGCCATTTATCAGCTATGTAATCTGCAGCTCTGTTTTGTGACAGGAAGCCATTATTTCCACTGAAAAAACAAATCCGTTAAATTTGAACTATTAGATTACAGCAGGGTTAAGGCCGCTTCTGTGCTGTAGAGTCACATCAGGGTCACAGCCCAGTCCTAGAGATGTACTGCAAGAGTTTCATATCTGATTAAGACAAAAAAACTGATAAAAATGTAATGCAGACTAACAATATGGAATTATCTGATGCAGTTTAGGGGGATAGGGGCAGGGGGTATAACATCATTCAGTTTATTTGCATACGTTTGTTCTTTCCACTGAAATCAATCTCTTTGAAGGAAGCAAGAAAACTTTACAAAAAGAACATATTATTAATGCTGGTAAGAGAACACAGAAGAAAATCTTTAGTAAACATTTCTTTTCTAGTGTTGATTATCATTCTGTCTAATGTTTATTTTCATAATGTTCTTTGATCCAAGCACAAATAACAATAAAGTTAGCTCCATTTCTTTGAACTAACAAAACCATACTGTGGCCAAATTTGGAGCAAATTTTAAAGTGGCTTTTTTGTTTTTCTCCCAAGCCACATAACAGATTTACAGAGTAGATATTTGCATAACTCACACCCTCTACTATATAGGAATGTTTCTATGGCTAGCAGCAATTTACCTGCTCTGGGCCTCTTCGTGACTTTATTGAAGAGGCTGAGGGGGGTTGTCTAGGTGACATACTCAAAAGCAGTCGAGGGAGTTCAGAGCTTTGGATTAGGGTTCACCATGTTCTGTTATGAAAATTACTAGAGTCTGTGGGGATTAGCTGTGGCTCTGCTGGGCTGGCTGATGGGTTGCAAACCCAGAATATAGTCAGTCTGCCCTGCTGCATTTTCTACCCAAACCTACACCACAGATGGCATGCAGAGACACAGGGCAGGGATGGCAAAGCACTGGATCCATGCCTATCAGGATCTCTGCACAAGGGGAACTTTTAGGGCTTTGTTATTGCTTCTCACTTCTGCACCAAACCCAAGCAGACAGAGCACAGGTTACATTTTCATTATTTTTTCCATCAGAAATTTGACAGACAAGTATGTCTCTCCCATTACATTCCTCTGTTTGTCCCACTGCTTAGCCTAGCTGAACAAGGGCATCTGGTCTAATGATTGATTGCCTCTGTGAGCAGGTCCAAGTTTCATTCTTAAATCCACCAGCATGTGGTGGATGACAGGGACAAAAACAAACCTTGAGGACTCCTGAAGCAAATCATCTTCCCCTTTACTATACTCTTCAACCAAACAGTGACTTCACCATTGAAATAAATGTCAACAGTTCCACCAGCTTCAAATGAATTGTGATTTGGCCATTGGCTTCTAAGTGCAGATGGCCTGTTAAAAAGTTTGTTTTTAAATCAGGAGGTGTGTAAGTGCTCCAAGAGACTGTAAAAATACAAATTAATACAAGTAACATAAAGTCAAGTATTGCTAAAAAATGTCATTACAAAATGGGCATAGTTTAAGGAGAAGCTGGAACTCATCCCAGCCACTACAGGTTACTCATACTTGAGCAAGAATGAAAATTTGTATACTGAACTGTGCAGAGCAGTTTTGGCTGAACCTTTTTACATTTATTATTATTTTTTAAAATACATATTAAAATGTTGGATATAAAACAGTTGTTAACTTCTGCAGTTTGTTTTGGACTAAATAGAGTACTTCTGATCCTAGAGGAGGTAGTCCTCAAACAATAACTAGAGGCTCCTGCCTAAATGTCTAACAGCCCTTCCCTTTAACGCTACAGCTACAAACACAACCAAAGAGCACTGCTTATTCAGTTTCTTCCTTTTGTTTTTAGCATTATGAAAACAGGAATACCAGAACTATTGTGCATTTCAGCTTCATATAAATACACTTAGGAATATGGGACTGGAAAAAACCCCACAGGCCTCCAGGCTCTGTTTTCTAAGTTGCTGGCAACTGCAGCATAGGTACAAAGGCTAGAATGAGGCCACAATAACATCCTCTGTAGATGTCCCAAGTAAGATCCACTGTACATGTCCCAAAAGAACAAAGCTAGAAACGTGAAGAGCGCTACAGAATACATACTTCTTAACAGAAGCATGTGAAACAGTGCACTTCCAAAACTTATGAGTATTACATTTTTACATAATTTTAAGTAAAAATAAATAGAAGTGCTGATGTGCTAGAAAAAAAGTTCTTCCTATTTCTTGTAACTGAAGGGAATGGGCCTTTGGCATGTAGAAGCAGGGTGCCTTGTATTTCCTAGTCCCTGAGACTTGTATCATTTGCTGGATAATTCAAAACTAAACACAAATTTGTCCTCAGAACTTTCCCATCCTCCCTTTTTGTGTAAATGTTTCTACTCTGCGTTTCTGCAAAGTTAAGAAGAAAGCCTTGTAGACAGGGTGTAGTAACATCTGCCTGAGTCTGCAGAAGCCTGAAATAGCAGCAGTGATAGGTACAGTGCTTAAAAACTGAAGACGATAGCTTAAATCATATATTTTTATATTAAATTAAAATAAAGTATTTGCTCTGACTGTGATAATGTGCTTTGCCACTGCTGATCTAGGCCTTAGAGGGTGTAAAGCTTTTGTGGTGCCTGCCAAAGCATGTGGCTGATGTTCTAGCCTAGCTATCTTCTTGTAGAAAAGTTCATACTAAAAATTCCTCTTCAAAGTTGCTCTCTAGCAAGATCACTGTGCTACTCACATCCAGGCATGAGTTGTGCCTCAAAAATCTTATGTTATATAGCCCCACAGTAATTCTCCTTCCTTTAATTCTAGTAATGTTCCTATGCTGGTTCTGGTCTGTTTCCTTCAGTTCAACAGGGGGTGATTTTGGTTTTTTCTTTGTTGTTATTAATTTTCTTGTAACATCTATCTACTATACTCACATAGCATCGCCATAATGCTGCTAAACCAGTGTTCAGGTATATTAAATCCCCATTTTAAAAGTGTATTAAAAGGTTTTCACTAAATAAATAAAAAAAGCTTCTCTCAGATCATGCAATAAGGAAACAAAATATAAAGCTAAAGTTTCCAGAACTTGAGAGGACAAAGCAGAAGTTTTCTGAAGAGCATTTCCCCAGTACTTAGAGCTCTGACAGTCCTTAGAGGAAATAATAAATCTTTTTCTTTGTCACTCTTCCCTAGGTTTTTTTTTTTGTTTAAAATTAAAAAAAAAAAAAAAAGAAAAGACATCATATAGGTAGTACTTACAAGGCAGTTTCCTTGATGTAGTAGTCCAACCAAGGGACAAGGTGGTGTATGTAGGATGAGGAGATGAACAATTCATCCTGTAAAGGAATTCAAAACAAAAATGGAAATCCTTTGTAATAAGAGTGGTTGGGATTATAGCTGCATGATTTCACTAATGACTTTGCAAACATTTAGCAAGAGATAACCTAGAAATCCAGTTGCACTTTATTTAATATTCAGATAAGGACCATTCACCTGCTGTTAAGCTACAACATCTAAAATCATTCTTTGAATACTGATAATTATATGAAGCAGACTCCCCTAGAGGCTGGTAGTCTAGCCTGGATTCACCTGGAATACAAAAATGAATAATATTGCATATTACATGCACCCAAGTAGTTGCAATTTATAGAAATGTCCACTTATGCTCCTGGAAAAAAGATGTGTATTTCCCTAGGGGTGTAGTATATGGTGATAAAAACCTGTGTGGGGGACTGTTTGGATTGTAACTCCTAGTGTGCCTGTTGTTGATTAATTAATAAACAAATAAATTGTTATATTTAGCCAGATATCTCACTAGAAAACCATTAAAAAAAAATGTTAAAAATTAATTTGTGTGCCTCACCATAAGGAAGGGTTACTCAGAGATACAAGAAATGAGTACCAGAAGTGGCATCCAAATGGCTCAGAGTAGATATGTGTATACATTTTAAAAAGATGAGTAGCATTATGAATATGCTGTTTGCCTCCTCCTTTCTTCCTCTTTCTCCCATCAGGTGCCCTGTCCTTGTTCTCCCCTCTCATTTGCTGATGGCTGATAACACCTTATCTCCACCAGGGAAGCAACCGGGAAGTTTGCTCCTTCCTCACAAGACTGAGGGTATAATTAGAACAACGCACCTGCTCAGTCCTCCAGTGACTTGGTTAGTCTACATCCATGTCAAAATCCATGCTGTGAGGGTAATTTGATCATCTCACTTGTTTTTTTCATATCCTTTATATGAATAAACTACCAGAACAAGCCTCCGTTGCATTGGTTCAGTTTAATCTCACAAATTTGTGTCAACTCTTTGTTGCCAGAAGAATTTCATCATTTGATCTCATGGTTACACTTTAGTAGACTTTAGTACGTATTTTATTTCACTCTCTAGAATATAAAATTCCACTTTCTGTCTAAATAATCTTTTTATTATTATCTATTTGTATTTCAGTGATACTTACAGACTTCAACTAAGATCAGAGTGTTGTTGCAGGTAGACAACACAGAAACACACAATAAAAGAATTCTACTCCCAGGAGCCTTGTAAGCTAAATAAAGGCTGGGAGAAAGGAAATATTATGCCCATTTTACAGATGGGAATCCGAAGCTCTGACAATCTCTCCATACAATGCAGTGCAGTGTCTAAGAACCTCACTGAAGAGAGACAACTGAAAAAGCCACAAAGTCCAGAATCTGTGCAAAATAAAGGTGGATTTAAACCCTATTCTACTGGCAAGCATCCAGGTAAGTTCAAGTAACTTACAGATGTACACTGGTATCATTTGCACCCTGAGCATCCCAAGGCTGCCTTGGCCTTCTTCCATGGCCATCTCCTGGCCCCCACTTCAAAAGCAGAAAACATTTTTCGATGCTGTCATCTTAGGCTCATAAGAGTTAGTCTCACAGTACTTCCTCCAGCACTTAACAAAAATTTACCTCTAGCCCTGTGATGCCACTGCGGTGTCAAATCTTTCTGACTGCAGCAGCTTCCAGGCTCAGCAGAGATACATCAAGGGTCTGTTAGGTTCTCCTCCACAGCATCTGAAGGGTAATGTTATCATTTTGTCCTTGAACAGAGCCTGAAATCTCCTGCATTAGAATACTTTTTCTCATTTAATCTTCTTCTCCTAGAAGGCTCTGTAAAATCCTAGGGAAGTAGTAGCCAGCAGCGGGTATTCATTCAAGACCAAGCAGCAGAGAAGCACTCTGGTATTCCCTGAAGACATAAGAGAAACAAGTGGAAACGATAAGTTCACTATCGTCCTTTCACAGATGACTAAAGACAGGAAGGGAGACTGCCAGGAATGAGGGTGGGGGTAGCAGCTTGCACAGAGGTGCTTGTGTCCCCCTGCAAATCTGCCGAGCTACTGCAGCCATTTGCAAGCCAGCTTGCTGAAGTTGGATTGCAGAGCCCTGTGAACTAAACTCTTCACCATTCTAACTGCACCACTATAACATTGCCTTTTGACCAAAAACCAGTTCAGACTAATTGTAAAGGATCAGATAACAGGAAAATATTTCTATTTGACAGTCTACTATTTTTCAATTGTTCCTCTGTTACATATCTAAGTAAACATTTGTTCCACTTATCATTTCTGAGCAAAAGACATGAATCATTTGACTAGTAAAACCACAACGACAGCTGTTGCTTATTAGAAACAGTCATCTTGTTCAAGGGCCTGCTATGGAGGAGTTCTTCAGGAAACTGTTTCTGCTTTTAGTGCTTTACAGTGCAATGAAAGCAAAGTTGCAGAAATTAGGACATTTTTATTTCACTTCTGTGATTGGCAAAACACACAGGCACATACACAGAGCAATCGTTATAGCTGAGCTAGAAGCCCCCAAGAAACAGGAAAATGCTCATTCAAGACTACTACTAATGCTCTAATACTTATGTTTCTTGACTTTGTGATGTTTATACAGTTCTCTGCAGTATAGGTCAAACAAAACTGGATTTAAGAGTCTTTTTGTACATAGGTTATACATTTGGGATTTTGGTGTTAGACACAATATTTATGCCTGTAATTACGCATTCACCAGAAAACATTCCAAGTTTCTCCAGGTCTCAGAAACAAATTAATTCTGGATTCATAAAATCTCTATGAGCCAGTCATCAGTGGTCACTACTACACTACTTTCAGCTAAAGCTTCTTCAGCCAGTGAGAAGGGAAGGGAAGGGGAGGGGAGGGGAGAGGAGAGGAGAGGAGAGGAGAGGAGGGGAGA
>VWZI01014725.1:1098639-1114081 GCA_013396835.1 Psilopogon haemacephalus
GAAAAGAAAAGACAGGAAAAGAAAAGAAAAGACAGGAAAAGAAAAGAAAAGACAGGAAAAGAAAAGAAAAGACAGGAAAAGAAAATAAAATTAAAAAGAAAAGAAAAGAAAAAAGAGAAGAGAGAAGAGAAGAGAAGAGAAGAGAAGAGAAGAGAAGAGAAGAGAAGAGAAGAGAAGAGAAGAGAAGAGAAGAGAAGAGAAGAGAAGAGAAGAGAAGAGAAGAGAATTTTTTTTAAAGGCTGATCAGGACAGGAAAACCTGGCAACTCTACCTCACTGCAATAAAATACTTTTTTAAATTACTGGAAACAAAAGAGGGAACAAAAACTGGACCATGAGGAATTCAAGAATAAATAAGTTAAACTGAGTCAGGTTAAGACATAAAGATTTTTCCTTGTCAAGAGTGCTGGTTCAAAGACATTATAGAGAGTAAGAGCTAAAATCTGATTGTTTCTATGACCTGCAAGAAACACAATTGTATTAAATAGAGGCATAACAGTTAGGCATTTTATCAGACAAAATCGCTGGAATGGTATACTCTGTATGATGCCCTTGTTGTCAGCTTTGAAGGGAGAAGCCAAAGACTAAATGAGCATAGAGACTGCACTGATCCCAGCAGAGCAGAAGGGAGGAACATTGGCAGGGCAATGTAGAGATACTACCAAGTAGTCTGCTCTGCAGTTAAACAGCAGTGCTTGTGGCTTTGTGGCTGTTGCTTTAATACCTTTCAAAAAATGCAAAATTAATTTGCAAACATTAAAGAAGAAAGAGTAAAAATAATTATGAGGGAAAAAAAATGTTTGGTTATGGAGGGGCAGGGAAAAGCGAAAGCAGAACAGTGAAGAAAAGTGTGTCACTGAGGAGGCAAAGCAGAGGTTTATTCTAGGTTAGAAATCTGCAAAACTGTCACCAATTCCGTGATAGTATTCAACAAGGTTTCTAAAGATCATATCCTGCCCTTCATTCACCCTAGCAACACTCACTGATGGGAGTCAGCACTTTGCTGCAGCTGGGTATTTATAAGTCATTTGTTGTGTGTTACACGCCGGTTCTTACTAATCTTAGTCAAGCAAGTAGTCCATCCTCATGTGTCATCCCACGGAAGTCAAATGTGCTATTAGCATAAGTGATGATTACTTATCTGTGTGAGGTCTTGTGAGGTTGGGTCTTTCAGCATCAGTATACTTGACATGGCAGTCTTTCTATTATAATTTAATAAAATGAGGCCCAATTCAGTTCAGAGGTGCCTTGAGGACTAATCCGGACTTAAATGGTGCTTAGGCCTTTGACTGGACCTCTGCAAACCCTGAATTTCATTAGGAGAATACCAGGTACTCAGAGGGGGATTATTAAATTAAAGACTTGGCTCTTTAGTGTTGCTTGGAGCACAGAACCTTTGCAAGTGCTCAAGTACACACTGAAGTTTTGGTAAGACTGCTTTCCTTGGTAAACCTCAGCACTGAGGGAATGGCATTAAAGGGGAGTTCAGAGAATTAACAGATGTTGACGGGTAAATTTCACTCTAGAAAAACACTACGCACTAAAAATGGACAGCATAAGACAATGGAGAAAACTGCACCTCACAGCTGCACTGAGCTGAAAAAAAAAAGCTCTCCTCCAGTCAGGTAGATGGGAAAGGCCTAATCCAGAACCCTCTGGAGTCAGTGATGAGCTCTGAACTAGGCCCTTACTCAGCCAGCATGCTTAGGCACCCTTGATATACATCGTGGTCTTGGATGGCTGTGTACAGTAGCACACTTAGTACTACATCTGTAAAAGAAGTCAGTCACCTATAATCGACTGCTTGGTGCAAGCAGAAATCAATCAGTTCACTTTCTATGCTACACATCTCTCCTAAGGAAGAACTCCGAATTACTGCACAGATAAATCAGCAAAAGACATCAGTCACGGTAAGCATACGATTTTAAAGGGTTGCATGCATTTCTAACAGACAATATGCCCTCTTTTCAAAAAATATTCACATCCTTTTGCTCTTCACCTGATTTCTTAGCCACTACTACTCTCAGAGTGGCTCCTCTATTCTCTCTGAACTTTGAATTCTAAGATCCTAAGCTCTCATTGCATTTACATCTTTTGCGAATACTGTAGCAGTTCCTTGTGGCTTTTGTGAACATCTCCTTAATTCACAGGCCTCCTGTGAATTATGACCTTGGATCATAATTTCCTAATCCACTAGCACTTTGCTCTGCTCTTTGTTACATCTGATCTGTTGAAAATGTCTCAATCAGTGTACAAATAATATTGCCCAGCTGTTAGATCCAGAGGGTCTGGCACACTGGATCACAAGCAGTGGACCCATTAGAACATTTGATCCTATCTTTTTGCTTGATTTACCTGTTAAAACTATCTGCTGCTTGTGTACCTCCTGCACTTCTAGCTTTCCAATCAGGTGTTTTTAAGCAACTGCATTTATTAATTAGTACATACATTGTTTGCCAAATTATGTATATTAATGTTGTATATGCTGGTCAGCCCAGCAAAATCACACATATAAAATGCATTTTAGGCAATGTATTGCTCAGGTGTTTGGTGCACATTAGATGGCAATTGAATCCCCACTAAACGAACAGCAAAGAATCATCACTGTCAATATTAGTGAAACAGTGCTATAAAACNATAATCAGACATTTCCAGTTTAGATGTCTTTGCTGTCTAATGTCCAAGAGGATGCTCAGCTTCAGCTGGCTGCAGTCTGTATGAAGGCAATAGGTGTTTCTCACACAAAAACGAAAAACTTTAGGGAAAAGCTTGCATAAATGGTTTTAAAATATTTTTGCATCTTTATATGTCCAACTAAGTTTTAAATGAACCTTTTTTTATTTACTAGTCATCCTAGGAATTGATTTTTCTTCATTTTCCCATTAACTTGGCAGTTTAGCCAGTAGAACCTTTTTATTCTTCCCACTGGAGTAGCACAGAGAAATTCATTTGATTCCAGTGGATAGTGGTTGATTTCATTATCATATTAGAGCAAATAAAGATTACAATTCCAAATTATTTTGCCTGGAGTCCACACACTAACCATCTAAGTGGAAAGACATGGAAAAGTTGACTAAGACATAAAAAAATTAACTTCTTGCAAGGATTTTCTTGAATTTGTTTCAAAGGAATCTGCTGTTTGGCATCTTTCCTGCTCTGAATTTCTGGAGGGTATAACTGCATTACATTCATGTATAACATGCAAAAGGAAATATTCACTGAACTCTTTCGTTCTGCTACCAAATGTAACTACAGCACATTGTCAGCATTTAAAAGAGTTGCCTGAAAGCAAAACTCTATGCGTGCGTAATGGTATAGATGTGTGCATTGTACGATAACCACTGACAGAAGGGGAAGTATTATCCTCTTTTATTTGCTGCTGAGTGGTGAATGTTTCATCTAATGATAATTTGAATATTCTGCCAACAGTTGGTGATATTCTGCCCTTGCCACAATAAATAAATAAATAAATAGACACTTCCATCTCCCACAGCAAATGCCTCGTAAAGTCTATAGAAAACAAATTAGTAACACGTTATTCACAATTTAAAAAGTCTCCACAAGTCCTATAATTTTTTTTTTTTTTAGTGTGCAGAATAACATAAATCAAAAGAAGCAATAGTCTACCTTGTGTTTTGACTACTTTGACCCTCTTCAACCCCTGCCAATTTTTATCTCATTTTTGTTTAACTTTGTACATCAGAGTTTAATTTTAAACCTGGTCCTGAAGACAGTGATGTATAGGGTACATCAAGTATAGCTTAAATTACCTTCTCCCCTGTGATTTGAAGTTGAGGGGAGGGTCTTACTCCACAGCAGGGTGGGAAAGAGAAATGGTCAGATGTTGCCCTTTGAACCTGACCACCCTCAGCTACAGAAACATTTATGCCAGAACATCATTTATTGATTTTATTATATTTTAGGATCTCTTAAAACTGTTGGTGAAGTTTGCCATATATTAATTTTTGACACACGCATATAAAACCAGAAATATGGGTTGAGCAGAAACTATAAATATAGACAACACCGCCCAATAAAGTTACATACGTTCACTTATAGGTTTCTATTTCAGCTGATCATTCCGAGCAGCCTGTCTTTGGAAATAAATGTTACCCTTCTGATAAGCTAACCAATTTGAAGATTAAAGCTGCATTTGAGGATTAAAGTTTTTTCTTATTTGATTATTGTTGTGTCTTGTAGCAATAGAAGATAAATATTAATAAAATGTTAAAGCCCAATTCTGCTCACTTTACTCCTGTGCACATTTCATACCATAAGGCTGAACAAATTATGCGGCATGTGGCCCTTAAACTCAGCATTGACTGATCTGTTTTCTCAGTCCACTAAGAATAAGTCTCCCGTGAAATGTTACATGTACCCTGCAAACTCACCAACCCACTGCTGCCACAGAAAACTCACGCTGATGGGTAGCTCTGAAAACTCACCATCCAATTATACACCACAGAGCTATGTATGTGTTTTTATTGAGCAGAATAAAAACCACATGGAGCACTCTACAACAGACCACAAAATGGGTTTGGCACCTGTGTCTCCTCCGAGCCGAAGTTTCCGAGTTGTGTTATCACGTGGCCTGCTGACCCCGGGAGAGCAAGGCTGACCTTGTCTTACACACAGAAGTCTATTGCTATGACTCCCCTGAGAGCACAAACCAGCTGCAAACTGCTGCAATGATTAACCCTTATGTGTTGTAGATGTAACATCAAGTCATGGTAATAAAGCTTTCACTGCATAACAGATCTCTTGCTTTGTAAATTGTTGCTCTTATCAGCTGCACTCTAGGATGTTATCCCTTTTCTGTGAAGCATGACTGCTGTGTTGTTCACTGGAAAGGCTACCAGATCTACACAGTCTGTGATATTTATTCAGTTGCTTTGGAGAATAATACAGAAAATATCCTTTGTTTAAACTAAAAATGCAGTGAGTGAAAACAGGGGGTGGGGAAACCACAACAAAACAAACCAACATGAAATACTCATACATATGAAACAATATATTAATTAAAATCCAGAATGCCTGTAGCAGATTCAAATCTGGGAACGCCAGATTTGCTATAGCAGACAACTGCATTGTTCCATTGAATCCAGGCCCCTGTTTGTGGAAGTAATTTATACCTAATGTTTTGTAAAAGTGCAAACTCTTTGAGCTCATGATGTACCTGGAAAATTACAAAATTTTGCAGATGGCTGGAAACAGAATGTTTGTAGCAACCAGCATTCACCTCTCCAAAAGATGAGCAGTGTAAGTATTATTTTGTCACGTACTCCAACTATCAGACCTATTTGCATAGAAGCCAATGGGAATTTTGAGGGTGTTTCAGCTTATAATCCAAACTACAGGCCTGTGAATAGGGTCCTGGCTCTCTCAGCAATGTGATGCTTTTTATCTCAGCACGCTTCCTATCCTCCAGCCCTTCCCTTGCCAAATCTATGGACACATCAAGGCTGTGAAAGAAAAGGTGACCTTAATGTAAGCCATGGTATGATATGATACTATCTGCTTTAGTCTGCACAGAGCCAGAAGCAGTATCTCTGAGAGATGCTGTATCACAAGAACTGTCGCTGCCCATAGTCACTGTTTCAGAGGGGTTTCAAAGTGAACAGATTTGTTCAAAGTACCATCCAGCACAACAGCAGCTCTGTATTTTAGGGGCATGGGAATGCCAGTCTTTGCTGCTACACCTGTCTGACTGCTGCTCAGAGGTTGGGGAGACCAACATGATGGCAGGTTATTGCAAGGCTTTGTATGCAGCTCCCAGGCACAGTTTTATTCTTTTTACACAACTTTTTTTATTTTATTTTTCTCCAAAAGATAAAACCAGCTTCCACCTTCAGGAATTAATGTGTGTGTGTGTGTGTGTGTGTGTGTGTGCGTGCACAGAGGAATCCCTTTGACATACACAGCTAAAAGTACATTCAATTTAAGGAAACAATTTTTTTTTCCCCTAAAAAGCTGAAAGTATTATGAGTTTGGGAAGAGCAATCAGATATTGAAAAATTCGATTGTGAAAGGCCTTGCATTGTTTGCGAGTATAGTAGACTAATGTCAACATGTAAAGTGCAGGTTGAGAAAACATATTTGGGAGAACTTTTCAGCTCAGGAGTGTTAACTAGAAGAGAGGCTGCAGTGATGATGAGCCTCCTTGCAAGATTCCCTGGTGCTGGTTAGTGCAGTTAGAGGTAAATTAACACCACTTTGTGGTCCATGACTCATTCCTTTCTCCACCTCTTTTAATCACAATACTTTGGCTTGGCCTTAATGAAATTGAGGCCAATCTGCAGGAGATGTGCTTGTGATGGTTTTGCTAGGAACTGCGTGAAGTATTTTTCACTCCTTACCAAGGAAGAAGGTGCTCTGGACTAATGATGCTTTGCTTTGTTTGGTATCTGGGTTTATCTGCTTTTAAAAAAAAAAAAACACTGCAGATAGTGTTATTGCATAAGTTAGGCTAGACAGGGCTGTTCCTTGCTCATTAGTACAGGGAGCACTTTCCTACAGGGACTGCAGATGAAAGCAATGAGTTTATCCCCAACTTCCCCCTCCACAGGCACGTAGATGTTATTTAGCATCGATAGCTTTACTTAAAAAAAAAACCACAAAAAAACCACCCCACCTCTACAAGTCCTGCTACAGCAAATACAGATAGAAAGACTGTGACAAAACAGTTAACAACTTCCAAACTGGCAGAAACGGGGAGAGGCAGCAACTTCACTTGCTCTTTTATCGATTCCAGCATCTCCCGTTTTCCTCTGAGTAGCTGGTGTGGTCTCCCAGGTGGAGACTATCAGCCACTAAAAGCAGAATTTGCCTGTTCCCTCTAAAGGAGGGTGGGGAAGAGGTTTTTGATGTGCTTTGTTATGCTGCTTGGCGTCTGTAGGGTGAGTAGCTGAGAAGAAGGAGTTGGCTGTGGTGGTGGTAGAAGTGGCCTCTGGATGCTAAGGCTGTGTGAATTCCCCAGGGTTTGTGTTTGGCCTTGTGTGCCCTTCCACATCTTGTCTCCTCTATCTGTCACTCCTGTTTTCAAAGTACAGTTGCTCTGATACTTCATTATTCAAAAAGGGGAGAAAGAAGCAACACATTGACTGAAATTATCTTGAAATTATTTTGTTCTCTTGTGGGGTTTCTCTATAAAGGGGGTATCTACTCTATTAACTCCCATTAATATCAAACCTTTACTATTAATAGTATTTGCATATGGAAAGGAAGAGGAGTGACCTTTAAATTCATTAAATAAAGCAAATTTTGAAAAAAAGCTTTAGTTAAAAGCATTAGTGTGATGAAAAATATAAGACCAAATACATAGACATCAGTATCTGTGCTTTCGTTAACACTAACGAGCAAATTATTGCAGGGGAAGATTTGCATCATTGGACTGAATATTCTAGCCTCCATACTGATGTATGTGATGGGGGGTTATCTTTGCATGGCTCCTCTTTCAGAATGTATTTTCTTCTTATAAAATTGCCTCTTTTTAAATCCCATTGGGGACCTCCTTATAAATGAGGAACTAGTCCTCAAGGGACTGGCCTAGCTAGAAAAGTGTGTTACTAAAAAAAAAAAAAAGTGTATTAGAATACTAAGCAATATAATTAACTCATTTCTTTGTTGGTTTCTTTTTGTTGTTGTTGTTTTGGGTTTTTTTGGTTTTTTTTTTTAGGATTTCCTTTTTAAAAAAAAATATATAGCCAACTAGTAATTAAATATATTCTCTGGAAGTTTGAATTGTGTAAGAATTAGAAAATCCTGTAGTGTTTTAAAGGGATGAATTGCATCAGTTCAAGGTTCTTGCTTCAATCTCTGAAATGTGGTGGGGTATCACCACTCCTCTTGCAAAGCAGCTATGTTGGTGTGAATAGGTGATGTTTGCTTGCATAGCTGGGGCCACAAGCTATCCCTCAGAGTGATGTTCTCAGCCCTTGAGTGGCAGTGAATGTGTTCATCTCCTAATCTTTTACATGGGACAAACCTAAGTTCTCTATACAAAAAGTGGCTAAATAGGCAGATTACTCCTGAAGATAAATATTAACATACATGTGCTAAAAAACTTCCATTGCTGTTGCTGCAAGCAGTCTAAAATATAATTAGATTACCATCATATTGCTTTATGAGTCTTATTCTTGAGACCCTGATGTCCAATAGTCTCTGGATCTCCAGCATTGCTCTGCTTTACAGTTCTTAATTCATCCTTGTCTCAGATTTCTGACACAAGCCCTTGTAAAGTACTTGGAGACACTCAGGTCAGACTTTATCCTGGTTCAAAGTAGTATTAAATACTATTTTGTGTTACTTTATTATGCAGCTCAGTCTGTACATTCAGTTACTTATTCTGTTCCTTTTGTACCTCAGGCCCCCAAAAGTGGGAAGAGGCAAAACTGTCCAGGTCACTCTTCTCAGAACTCAGTTAATGTCATCTGTTGAATACAGTTCTAAACATCTGAAATTGGTGAAATTAAATAAAGTGTGAGCATCCTTTGGTCTATAACTCCTTGCCTTTAAGGTTACCATGAGTAATTTTTTTAAAGAATAGTGTACTTAGAAAAAAAAATGTCCTCATAAAAGAATTTAGTGTTAGGATGGAGCTCTGCCTAATATTAGAACAATTATGGAGCAGATGCATCCACTCTGAACAAAGTGACCTTTTCATCAAGTTACAAAACATTAAAGGTTAAAGTACGTTTGAAAGGAAGTTAATACTTTTAAAACATTAGGGGGAGAAGGAAAAAAAAAAAGGCCACTCTTTCAAGACCTGACCAAAATCAGTGGGAAACTACAAGATGACTGTTCAGGCACATCCAGTCATAATTTAAACAACTCTTACTACAGAACGATATAAAGTATTCTACATTGTCTGCTTTATTTTAAAATTGGAAGTGGTTTTTTAGCAGACAAGAAATGAGATTTGATAGAATAAATACCCAGGGAAAGAAATCTGCTCTAAAGCTGCTTAATTGCAATTTTAAAGTCGCTTTTTTTTTTTTTTCCTCTCTCCTCTCCATTGTGTAGAGATGACAAGAGAACAAAGAGAGGGAATCGGTAATGGTGTCAGATTTTCTTAGTTTCCGCGTTTCACCTGACCTGGGTGGTGCAGACTCCAGTCACCAGCGAGAGGAGAGCGGTGCCGCTCCCGCCTCGGTGCTTCCCCCGCCCCCCTGAGCGCAAACCCACCTTGGCAGCCGAGCTCTGCCCGCGGCTGCGGGGCCGCGGCCACTGCTGGCAAACCAGCCGCCTTGAGAGGGGGTCAAGTGCACGGTTTGGCCTGCCAAGTGCAAGGCCAGGCTGACTCGCATCCTGCGGTGCGAAATGCGACCGCAGCCCCCACAGCTGCCCGCGGAGGCGTGCGGCCGCCTGCGCGGCTCGTCCTCCCCGGGGGGCCGGGGGGGGTCTGTTTGTTACCTTGTCAGGG
Organism: Psilopogon haemacephalus; assembly: GCA_013396835.1. NCBI lineage: Eukaryota > Metazoa > Chordata > Aves > Piciformes > Megalaimidae > Psilopogon > Psilopogon haemacephalus. Next base: position 1,108,060 of record VWZI01014725.1, read on the forward strand.
CAGCTGCGCCCTAACAGCGAGCTTTTATTGGTTTACTAATTTTAATTTTTTTGGTAGAGGGGGTGGGGTTGGAGAGTGCCTGGTGCCAGCAGGGCCGGGCCGGGGGCAGCAAGTGCGGAGCCCCGCGGAGGGGCGGGGGAGCGCAAGTCAAACTCCTGCTCCTGGTCTGCGTCATCCGCGTCCTGTGCTCTTCCTGCGTCATAAATTTAACAAAGCCATTCTAAACAGTAGTTGCTGGGCACGCTGGGGAGCGGGAATTTACGGCCCGGCAGCCTCTATGCCTTTTTTAAATGCCCGTCCGCCGCCTGCGACGCCGTGGCCTACGGGCCTGCACAGCCTCACCTCCCCTATCACAGAGCTGCGTCCGGGCGCGGAGGTGGCCGGTGGGAGGCAGAGAGGCCCTCACTCCGCACTGTCAGGACCGCAGGGAGGCCTTCACTCCGCGTAGGGCGGCAGCCCGGGGCGTTGCGGGCGGCTGCCTGACCTGGGCCTGATGCGCGTCCCCTCGGGCGGGCAGGCGCGGGTGTAGCATTTCTCTTCCCTTGGCCGTAGTGTAGTAAAGCGCCAGAACGTTCCCGTAGCCGGGCGAAGGTGCGTTCTTGGCAGATAACTTTTTTGAAGAAAAACTTGAATGTCTTAGTGCGAGAAATATGTGCAAAGCGCTATGAAAACCCGTCTGGGAAATAAGTTTCTGTGGAGAGAAAAAAAAAGAAAAAAAGAAATTTGCTCGAGAGTTAGGCTTTATCAACTTCCCACTCCTTTTCTGGTTTGTTTGTTTCTTTGTTTTTATTTTTTTAAAGTGAATCTGTGCACAACATAATTTTTATCGCTCTAAAATCGCAGGCGGTCAGCAAAGGACCAGGTGTGTTAGCTGGGTGGGGAAACTTTCAGGTGGTGTGAGAGGGGGCGAATCCCTTTCCCTTCTAGATCCTCCACATGCCTTTTCGAACTAAACAGCCCTCAGGATCACTGCCAGTCTTCACAGAGGCGTTTCCCAAAGCCTGCAGCTAACAAAACTTTCTATAGGTAAAATTAGCTGAACTCCTTCTGCTAACACAATAGCTTTTGTTGTCACATATGGTGGAGTTCCAGGATCTGTAACTATTTTTCATTAAAGATTTTCCTACTGCCGAAGTGGATACATTACGCTACAGTAGCTCTGAATAGTATCGCTTATGCCCTTCAAAGCAGCGGCCGCTTGTTTCCACAGAGACCCAAAGTTCTTTCAAGGGGTACAGAAAGGAAGAAAAAAAAAAAAAAAAAAAAAAAAGTGATAATTCAGCGGGACTGAATCGCGACGATAGAGCTTATTTTAACACAAATCGTCTCCAAAAAAAGTGCAGCCCCCGAGAAAGCGGCAAGTGCCGAGAGAGCGGCAGAGGCTCGGGGCCGGCGCTAGGGCGAGCGGGAGCCCGGGCCGCTCTGGGCCGCAGCCCTTACCCGGCCCAGAGGCACCGCGAAATGCGGCAGGCTCTGCCCCACCCCGCGGAGACGCGGTCGGGGCCCAGCTCTCTTGGGGACAGGGCAGCATCTCGGCGGAGCCGGGCACGGGAGCCGGGCTCGCCGCCCAAGTTTAATTCATGAACTTGTTGGCAGCCGGCGGGCGGGCGCAGGCGGCTCTCCAGCGGCGTGGTGCTAGGGCCTTCGCCACTGCAGGGGCTTCGCGGGACAGGAGCGGCAGCGGCCCGACGCCACCGGGGAGGGGCGGCCAGGCGGCCTGGAGTGCTGCGGTGCGGGGCTGGTGCAGGTCGGGTCGCGCTGCCGGGGGTTTCCTGGGCCAACATTTCCCTCACCACAGTGATAGGACTGTTTTGAGGGAGGGGAGAAGATACATTTCTGATCCCAGGTTAGGTGGGGAATTAACTTTTAACTCCAGATTGAGGCGAATCGATTCGGACAAGATTACATACATCTTAAAAGGGATTCGTCAAAATATTAAAGACACTGGGCGTGCTTGCACCCCCCCACCATATTCTTCCCGAAATGCCTTGTTTTGGTCGCAAGGACACTGCTATTCTGGGGCTTGTAACATGTCAGAACTGTAGAAGTTCTCTGGACAATTTACAGACAAAACATCTGGTTCGTTAAAGCAAAGCTACTGCACTAAGACAAACAAACTTTGCTGCTGTGTAAATTCACTTACCCAAACAATTTACATTCAAGCAAAGATTTTAGCCTGGAGAAAAAAACTTTTATTCATGTGTATTCAGGAGGTTTGGGAATTTATTCGCATTTTAAAGTATTTTTGTTCTAAAAAAGTTATGTAGATATTGCAAAATGTCTTTGTTCTCTTCTCAGATTGTTATTGCTGTTACAATGGTTATTGACAACACAGTATTTTGTAAAAGTGGAGCATCGTATTCGGTCGTGGGCAGTGGTGTTTCTAAACAAACTTGTTACATCCACATTCATCTAGTCCAGTCATAATGAAAACTGTTTCTGTTCTTTACTGGCAGAAACTGAGGTGCTTTTCGCCCACTTTTTCCATTTCGATTGGGTGCCAAAGGGGCGCGCCGAAGGAGGGGAGAACAGGCAGCGCAGGCAGCTGGCTGCTGCCTGGACGCCTGTCCGGGCAGAGGGTACCCGGCGTGAGTGCGGGCTGCCGAAGCTCGCCGCGCCCGATCCCGGGCGATGCCTTCGCGGCGCTCCCGGAGCCCACGACTCCTCCCGAGTGCGGCGTGGGACTGTCTTCGAAGAGCCGCTGCCCGGTGAGGCGCCTAGCTGCACTGCCCTGCGCCTGTTGCCCAGGCTTGGCTCCCCCCACACTGCCGCCAGGAGTCCGGCCCCCGTCGGCCCGGCCCCAGGCGCGCCGCCTCCTCCCTCGACAGCTTGCTCCTCAGTGCTTGGCAGCCTGTTCCTCGAAAGGCCCCGGCATGCTGATGCCCAGCCCTTCTTGCGTGTTCGGGGGACACTCGGCCGTGAAGGACCCTCTGAGACCTCGCGTTGGCTCCTCTGCTCCTGCTGCAGAGGCGGAGGAGCCCGCGGAGCCGGGCCGGTGCTCGGCAGAGGTGAAAGCACCCGGGGACGAGCGGTTCAGACAGAGGGTCTCACCTCCGGAGAAAGCAAACAGCCAGTGCTAATAAATGAGTCTCTGAGAGCAGCTATACAGGCGTATGGGGACCTCGAAACACGTTACTCCTTTCCTTGTCTGCAATGACCAACTGGCGAAACAACTCGCTGCTCGAGGAGAGAAAAAGGTTAAAGCCCAAAAGAGGCTGGTTTCCAAGAGGCAGATGTTCCAAGTTTAATAAACTTCCTTCTGATCCTCCCTGGATATCCCCATAACCAACCGTTGATTTTAGCGGTCCTCGTCTCAGCTCAGCCCTCAGCCGCCGTCCGGACCGGGGGTGTGAGGGGATTCTTGGGAAACTCCTGAAGTTTTCATGTAAGGGAAAGAAATGGGCAGTGAAAATAAACAGCAAAGGGCATCAAACAGTGCACACTGTTGAAATACAAAACATTCTTAGCTGATGGAAAGTTCAGGAGTGATGGTTATCTAATTATGTGACTTATAAATAATTGGTGTCTTGGTTTATAAATGCTGGGAAGAGCAAGCTTAAGAGCTGAGCCTTCTGTGCTGAGTCTTTGTAGATGGAGTCTGTGCAGTCATCGATTTTATGCACTATGTTTGTAAATGTTACACTTAATAAAATTACAGATTCTGGCTCTCTGAAATAGACTGTGACCCTCAAAGACACTGATGCACTTGAAGGAATATGCATTTCCTCCTGTAGCTCGTCTGATATAAAGTTCTATATTTTTTTGGTTTTTAGTTCCTTCCTTAAAGAAATTGATATAGTTAACAACAAATAATTCCACAACTTCCTGAGCGTTTTGGCAGTAAGAGTTGTGGATATGTAAGTGCACAGTGTATGTCCGTCTGCACATATATCTGCTGACTCTCTCACACACACAGGAGTTACTATTTCTAACTAAGCTGAGAAAGTTCCTCTTATTTCTGTTTAGGAAAGTTTAACTTTTTTCATTCACCTCTCAACTTCAAATTGGTGCACTGTTACAAGCCCACTGCCCTCCACTGTCGGCGCTTGTGGCCCACCCTTCAAAAAGCAAGGTATGCGTGGTTAGAGCTCACCGTACAGCGGGGCTGGGAACTCCCTTGCAAATGTTTGTTTCAGTGACATCGTTCAGCTCCTGAGGGTACAACCTGCACCTTCCACGCAGGCAGCACTTTTGCGAGAGGCAAAGCTCTGCTATGGGATCTGTTAAAATACACAAGCCACTACAACAACACACGCTTCACAAATAAGTGCACGCAGGTGAGTATGACGGCGAGAGGAAGACCAAGCCGAGCCCGATCCGCCGACGAAGGCAGAAGGGAGCGCACCAACCCCGGCTCCCTCTCCTCACCCTGCGCTGGGCACGCCGGGCGGAGCATCATGCAGGTTGAGTGCAATGCAAAGCTAGTGAAAAGTGAGCAGATATGGAGTGAGTGAGGTGGAGAAAAAAAAAAAAAAAAAAAAAAGTTCTTGCAACTTGCAAGCCCCTAAAATCAGTGATTGACCGCTTCAGCGTTTTCTTCAGGATGCTCTGCAGCCAGTTAATGACGGGTCAGAGTAATTCCTGCCTTTGGAGGTGACTCCCGCATATTTCAGTCTTGCTTTTACAGGGCTGAAATGACTAAACACGCCTTATCGTTTTTATTTTGCTAGTTTTCAGGGCGTTTTGTCAAGCGCCTGGGGATAAGCTGACCTTCCCCGTGATCAGAGAGCAGCGGAGCAGGAACAAAGCCGGCCCGGATTCCCGGCCGCACTCTCCATGGACTCTCCGAAAGTTTCATCCTCTCCCACCCCAGAGCTAGGAAAAATCCTCCATGTTGCGCAGCGCCCGCTGGCTCGGCCAGCGGTCCTCTGATGCCAAAGTCCACCTCTTCCCCAGGCTCCCCGGTTAACACGGTCGCGGTGCAGCCACCGCCTCTGCGGAGCTGGAATGAGCGCGGAGCGTAACGCTGCCGCCTCGGCCCCTGCCCGTAGCCGGCCGCATCCTTCGAAAGGGGGGTGGGGGCATGAATTATTTAGGGTTTGTATTTCCTAATTCCTACTTAAAGGGGGAGGAGGGAGAGAGGAAGAAGGAGCAATTAATCGCAGCGTAGCCCGCTCTGCTTTCCGAGGCTGTCTAACATTTGTAAATACTTGTGCTGCGGCTGGTCCCCTCCTTCCCGGTTAAGTTGTTTAGTATGTTAGTTATTTGTACTGGATCCCGCTCTCTGTTGTGTCTGATGTGTTGTCGTTGCAATGTGCAGCCAGGGTGACACTGATGGATGCGCCAATGGTGAGACGGACAGATGTTAGGGCGGATCTAGCGGCACGCACCGCACAGCGCCGAGCCCGCCCGCGCAGCGCTGCCCTCCGCGCCGAGCCCCGCGCCCGTCCTGCTGCAAGCGCACACGCACACACACAGGCACACAGAGGGGCTTTTTGGGGAGGGGGGAAACCTCTCGGTGTCGTCTCTTAAGTAGATCTGATCGCTCTTTCTGCGGGCAGATACTGTAACTGTGAGGAGCAACCAGCGAGTATCAATGAGATGGAACTGAGCGATTTTGGCAGCAGAAGCGGCAATTGACAACTCACCATTTTCTGTTTTGCAAGAAATGTTTCGTTTCCCCCCAGCAGTAGCAATTTCCCGGGGACTTTAGGCGACTGCGATTTTTTTTTTTTTTTCATCTTAAAGATCAGCTTTACAAAAAGTAAATCAGCTCACAACAGTAATAATCCAAAAAATATATCCCAAACCTTCTCCACCCTTCATGTAAAGTGTTTGAATTTCCTGCAACTTGGAAAGGAAAGCAAGAGCGAGCAGTCGGCACAGCGGCTTTATAAGATGTGAAGACGCAACAACATCTGCACTTAGTCAGGTATTTGGAATGATCCCAAAACTCGAAGAATGGGGGCTAGTGGAGAGTTTTTTGATCTTACCGTGAAAGTGAGAGCAGCCTCGCTTTTTATTCCTCCTGGTCAACTTTAAAAAAAAAAAGTCGCTACTTTTTTTTTTTCCCCTTTTTTTT
>VWZI01014726.1:0-19496 GCA_013396835.1 Psilopogon haemacephalus
GGAGGGAAGAGGAGGAGAAGGTGGAGGAGGAGGAGGAGGAGGAGGAAGACGACGACGACGACGGAGGGGAAACACCCCCGCGGCGTGCATTGTGGGGCGCAGGGTGACATTTGACAGCCCCGGGTCGGGGGGCACTGGTGGCGGCGGCCGGGGGCGAGGGGAACTGTAATCCCCCCCCCCTCCCTCGGTACCGGGTGGGGGAAGCGGAGCCGGTTTAGTTGAGGGGCTGCTCACTTCGGGGACCACCTCCCCCATCTCCTGAGGGAGGGGAGCAGGGTGTTGTTTTGTTGTTCTTCCTCCTCCTCCCCTTCGCAGGGCGCGTTTGGGGAGGGGGTAGTTATTTTGACGGCGATGTGTTTTTTGGGGGTTGGGGTGTGTGTGTCCCCCCACCCCTCCTGTGTTGCCTGTGAGGGGCTGAGGGAGGCGTAGGGCTGGCGGGATGCTGTCAGGTAGGGAGGGAGGGAGCCGGGGCTTGACATCAGCTGCGACACTAAGGACGGGGAGAAGCTTTTCGCCCCCTCTCTTCCCCCTCCCCGAGCCGGGAAGGGGATGCGGGGCTCGGCGGCCGGCCGCCCCTCACCCCAGCAGCGCTTGGCGCAGGTGCCTCTTCCTCCTTCCCCGCCTCCGGGCTGGCAGGGGCGGTGGGGGAAGGAGGCAACTTGAGGCCGGGGCCTGGCCGGGCGCTGCAGGCCGCGCTCTCCTCGGGCGGCTCTTAGCGCCAGGCCGGGCAATCGAGGGCCTATCCCGCCCGCGGCGGGGCACGGCGAGGCGCCCCGAGGAGACCGAGCTGCCGGGGGGACAGAGCCCCGCGGGGAGGGGGTCGCTAGCCCCAAAGGGCTGCTCCTGGCGTGGGACGGGCAGGCCGCTGAGCGCAGTGCCCGGCTCCGGGCGGGGGGCGTCGCGTCCCGGCTGCCCCACGCCGGTGGAGGGAGCGGCCCGGAGGGAGCTGCCCTCCTCCCGCTGCCGTCCCACCGACCGGCGCCGCCGCTAGCTCCTTTACCCCGGGGCCGGGGCTGCGGCGGGGAGCGCCCCGTTCCTCGTCGTATGGAGCGGTGGCCCTCGGGGGAATCGCAGAGCTGCTTGGCATCAGGGCCGTGGCAGCTTTGTTGAGAGTGGTCTCTCCGCTCGTAAAAGGGTAATGGGCCTGCTTACCCGAGCGGAGGAGGGGCGGGAGGGTGTCGGGTTTGGCTGGCCGTCCTCGGGGGTGTTGTAAATAGCGGCAGGGGATAGCGAAGGAGGTGTTAGAGGGCTGCTTACGGCCCTGCTCCTGTGTCTGGGCTGTGCCGCACAAAGGTGCCCGTAGTAACTCCAGCGGTAACGCGGGGATTCAGCAGAAGTTACTGTGCCTGTTCGCTTACCTTTAAGTAGCTTATAAACAGGAGAGTGGAAGCTGATAACGCCGTGAGCTTCCTGAATTTGTTACCTGAAGAAACTTAAAAGCCTAAGCCCAGTGATTTCTGGAGTAAGCGTTCATGGGGATGGCCTTAGTGTGGCTGTCAGGGATTATTTTATATATATATACACACACGTATATGCTGCTGTTTCAGACACACATCCCCACCTGGATGTGCTGTGACCCCACCTGGAGTACTGTGTGCAGTTCTGGAGCCCCCAGCACAGGAAGGACATGGAACTGCTGGAGAGAGTCCAGAGGAGGGCCACAAAGATGATCAGAGGGCTGCAGCAGCTCTGCTATGAGGACAGGCTGAGAGAGTTGGGGCTTTTCAGCCTGGAGAAGAGAAGGCTTTGGGGAGACCTTATAGCAGCCTACCAGTATCTGAGGGGGGCTACAGGAGGGCTGGGGAGGGACTGTTCACAAGGTCTTGTAATGACAGGACGAGGGGGAATGGGTTCAAACTGGCAGAGGGGAGATTTGAACTGGATGTTAGGAAGAAATTCTTCACAGTGAGGGTGGTGAGGCACTGAACAGGTTGCCCAGGGAGGTTGTGGCTGCTCCCTCCCTGGATGTGTTCAGGGCCAGGCTGGATGAGGTCTTGAGCGACCTGTTCCAGTGGGAGGTGTCCCTGCCTATGGCACAGGGAGATTGGAACTGGATGATCTTCAAGGTCTCTTCCCACCTAAACCATTCTATGATTCTATGATCTCGTTAATACAGATACATGGATATATGTATGTACATGTGTGCTAGAAGGGAGTGCTGGTTCATCTGTTCTGAAGCTCCCGGGTGTTCTGGTGATGATGGTGCACTGGTCCTTCTCTGGCAGTGAGCTGAGCTAGCTGTTTCTGCTTAAAAAGTTGCTACAGGGAGCTCACACGCATCTGTTGTTGCTTTTAAAGTTAATTTTCTGTACTAAGTGATGGAAACATCGTCAGTTTTTTCTGTTCTTACTCAAGAAATCCTCAGGAAACACTTTAGTTCTTGTCCTATAGCATTAATGTACATTGGCATGCCTGTGTGAAGTTCTGGAGCCCCCAGCATAAGCAGGACATGGAACTGTTTGAGACAGTGCAGAGGAGGTCACCAAGATGCTGAGAAGGCTGCAGCAGCTCTGCTCCGGGGACAGGCTGAGAGAGTTGGGGCTGTGCAGCCTGGAGAGGAGAAGGCTTCCAGGAGACCTTGGAGTGGCTTTGCAGGATCTGTAGGAGGCTCCAGGAAGGCTTGGGAGGGACTAATAACAAGGTCTGGTAATGTCAGGATGAGGAGGAATGGGTTTGAAGTGTGAGAGTGGAGATTGAAAGTGGATGTTAGGAAGAAGTTGTTTGCAGTGAGGGTGGTGAGACACTGGCACAGGTTGCCCAGGGTATTCCTGGAGGTATTCAGGACCAGGTTGAGCAACTTGTTCTAGTGGGAGATGTCCCTGCATAGGGGATTGGAACTGGCTGAGCTTTGAGCTCCCTTCCAGCCTAAACCATTCTGTGATTCTGTAGGTGGAAGGATTAAACCTTGAGGGTTAGAGGGGGCTTTTAAGAATTAAAACTGTTTGAGCCAGGGTAGGTGTAAGGGGAGAAAGGTGGCAGACTTTCCATCAAGTGGACATCTGAAAAAGCTTAGGTAAAAGGAAGACCCTCAAACTATGGTCAGTTTTCAATTTCCTAACAAAGCTACAGAAGGTTTAAAGGGGGTATGCAGGGTTCTACCCTTCTAATGTTCAAGTTGGGAGTGGGAAGAGGGTGCTTGAGTTACATGTGCCAGCAGTGCACAGGTTTGGCATAATTAGGAGCAGACTACCTGAAGTCAGACCTTTTACTGATCACAGAATCACAGGGTGTCAGGGGTTGGAGGTAACCAAAAGAGATTATCAAGTCCAGTCCTCAGATGTCCTGAGAAAATTAAGAAAGTTAAGCACTCTGATTATGATAACTGTTTTTAATAAAGTTGTGTGACCTAGAATGCTTTATGTGACACAGCAACAGCAGGCAGGTGCTTTGCTCTGGGAATATTTCCAGGTGCTCTGTGAAGTTTCACACCACTTAAAGCTCAGGCTTCACTAAAAATTACACTCAAAACACTCTTTTTACTGTGTGCAGTTCTGGAGCCCTCAGCACAAGAAGGACATGGAACTGTTGGAGAAAGTCCAAAGGAGGGACATGAAGATGATCAGAGGGCTGGAGCAGCTTTGATATGAGGACAGGCTGAGGGAGTTGGGGCTTTTCAGCCTGGAGAAGGCTTCGAGGAGTCCTTATAGCAACCTTCTAGTATCTGAAGGGGGCTAGAGGAAGGCTGGGGAGGGACTGTTCACAAGGTCTTGTAATGACAGGATGAGGGGGAATGGGTTCAAACTGGCAGAGGGGAGATTTAAATGGGATGTTAGGAGAATGTTCTTCACAGTGAGGGTGGTGAGACACTGGAACAGGTTGCCCAGGGAGGTTGTGGCTGCTCACTCCCTGGAGGTGTTCAAGGCCAGGCTGGATGAGGTCTTGAGCATCCTAATCTAGTGGGAGGTGTCCCTGCCTATGGCATAGGGGGGTTGGAACTGGATGATCTTTGAGGTTTCTTCCAACCTAAACCATTCTATGATTCTATGATTTTTAAGGTCAGACTTAATCTCCAAAGTGAGAAATAGCAAAAGCAGGAAAAAAACCCCAAAACCAAAACTCAAAAGGAGCGCTGAGATGAAAGATAAAGTAAGGGTATAAAATACCTCTAAACTGAAGTTTTCTAGAAGAGCTGCTTCAGAAGGCTTCCAAATGCAGATAAAGCCTTAGAATAGATGGCATGTGGGTCCTTCCTCCCTCAAAATAGTCAGTGTGCCAAGGTAAGGATGAGATGTGAGCTGCCTCCATCTGCACTTACAGCAGCTGAGAGTTAACAGGGATGCTGGAGCATGTGAAAAGGGAGAGTGCAAGCAGCCTTTGCAGTTGTTCAGTCTTAAGTAATAGGTGTGTTAACTTGGAGAAGTCTGCTTTAGCTAATTGACTTTTTAACAACCTGGGCCTTGTTAGAGCTGTTCTAAGCAGGGCTGATGAAGTGCATACATAGTGGTTACACTAAGGCCATTTCAATGCTAGTCTGCACCCAGATCAGTGCTGCTTCTATCAGCATGGGCTGCAGTGCTGTTCCTGGGTATGCATCCCACCTTTTTTTTTTTGTCTCTCCCAGAAGCAACTCTGTAAGGATGATGCTTACTATTGCAGTAAACATTTCAAGCTGTTTTAAGTTTATGTTACAATTCCAGATTCATAGAATGGGTTAGGTTGGAAGGGAGCTCAAAGCTCAGCCAGTTCCAACCCTCCTGTGCCATAGGCAGGGACACCTCCCACTAGAACAGGTCACTCAAGGCCTCATCCAACCTGGCCTTGAACACCTCCAGGGAGTGAGCAGCCACAACCTCCCTGGGCAACCTGTTCCAGTGTCTCACCACCCTCACTGCAAACAACTTCCTCCTAACATCCACTTTCAGTCTCCCCTCTCACACTTCAAACCCATTTTTCCTCCTCATCCTCTCATTGCCAGACCTTGTCAATAGTCCCTCCACAGCCTTCCTGTAGGCCCCATGCAGATACTGGAAGACTACTATAAGTTCTCCTGGCAGCCTTCTCTTCTGCAGGCTGCAGAGCCCCAACTCTCTGTGCCTGTGCTCAGAGCAGAGCTGCTGCAGCCCTCTCAGCTGCATCTTGGTGGCCTCCTCTGCACTGGCTCCAACACTTGCATGTGCTGCTTGTGCTGGGGGCTGCAGAGCTGCAGACAGTGCTGCAGGTGGGGTGTGAGGAGAGCAGAGCCAAGGGGCACAATCCCCTCCCTTGCCCTGCTGCCCACAGCTGCTCTTGCTGCAGCCCAGCACACAGTTGCTGTCTGGGCTGCACTCACACTGCAGCCTCATCTTCAGCTTTGCACCACCCCAGACCCCCAGGTCCTGTTCCTCAGGGCTGCTCTCAGCCATTCCCCACCCAGCTTGGACTTGTGCTTGGGATTGCATCCACTCAGGTGCAGGACCTTACATTTGGCCTTGTTGATTTTCCTGAGGTTGGCCTGGGCACAGCTCTGCAGCCTGTGCAGGTCCCTCTGGATGGATCCCTGCCCTCTGGCAAGTCTCCTGTGCCACTGCAGCTTGGTGCCAGCTGCACACCTGCTGAGGCTGCACTTGATGCCTCTATCCATGCTGCTGACAATTGTTTTCCTCTTAGGATTTTGGAAGGAGCCTCAGCATAGACAAGCTTCTGCAGGCTTTTGAGAGCCTGTTTGGGACTTTTTGGTATCTTCTTTAAATCTCGTATTAGTGATTTAGGTATTTAATTTTTCTTTTCCTACCCATGTTTTCAGGTTGTGGTCAATGAGTTTGGCAGGGGGCCAGGCTGTAGGCTTTTGCTGTACCTGTGTGGAGCTCAACAGTGTCCCTTTAGAGATGGGCAGAAAGAGACACACTAAGGTTTTGGGACAGGAGTGCTGAAAAAAAGTAGGCATAAGGACAAGAGTTAAAATTGAGGAAGATGGAAGGAGCAGGTGGATTCTTAGGAGAATGTGAAATGTGACAGACAGAAAAGGCCTGCCTGTGGAAATACACAAGGTGAGAGGACAGCTGAACATAAAATAAATATTTCAGTGGACTGAAACTCATTAAAGTATTTGTTGGATGGAGTTGAAGGGTTTCATTGGACAAAATGCACCTGCAAAACTTTCTGTGTTAGGTGGTGGTGTTTTTCTTGTTACCAGTTTGGGAAACACTTGACTGTTCCTGCGTGGAAATTCACTGTGCCACGATGTGCAACTGAATTCTTCCCTTAGACATGCCAAGCATCTCCATCTGCAGTTTCACTTCTTAAAAAAAAAAATAAATTAAAAAATCAACTTTAGTTAGTTCTGTGATAGGCTTTCTGCCTGTCCAGCTCAAGGTTAGTGGATGCATTCCCATTTGTTTATCAGTGTCATTTCTCATGCCTGCTATCTCTTCCAAACATGAGTCTCTTTATCAGACCCTCCCACTTCTTTCTTCTTCTTTTTTTTTTTTTTTTCCTCTACTTTAAACTGTACTTTCAAGATAACTTCTGGGAAGTAACTGTAATCTGAAGCTTACTGCATCCTGGCACATGTTCTTTTTCTTTCTGCTGCTTTTCCCCTCCACCAGATACTGCGAGAAATAGAATCAATCATAGAATGGTTTAGGTAGGAAGAGACCTCAAAGATCCTCTGTGACTGTAGATTTGTAGGGGTGCAAGGAAGTGCTCTAAGTGTGTCTGGCATCTGCTCGCTGTGCAAATCTGAAGAAGCATGAGCCTAAAGCAGAGCAGTGAGGTGACTTTAGCAAAGGTGTAGTATGGAATAGTAGAATCACAGAATGGTTTAGGTTGGCAGGGAGCTCAAAGTTCAGCCAGTTCCAACCCCCTGTGCCATAGGCAGGGACACCTCCCACTAGAACAGGTCACTCAAGGACTCATCCAGCCTGGCCTTGAACACATCCAGGGAGAGAGCATCCACAACCTCCCTGGGCAACCTGTGCCAGTGTCTCACCACCCTCACTGTAAACAACTTCCTCCTAAGATCCCCTTTAAATTTCCTCTCTACCACTTTAAACCTATTCCTCCTCATCCTGGCATCACCAGACCTTGTGAACAGTCCCTCCCCAGCCCTCCTGTAGCCCCCTTCAGATGCTTCAAGGCCACTCCAAGGTCTCCTGGCAGCCTTCTCTTCTGCAGGCTGCAGAGCCCCAACTCTCTCAGCCTGTGCTCACAGCAGAGCTGCTGCAGCCCTCTCAGCTGCGTCTTGGTGTCCTCCTCTGCACTGGCTCCACCACTTGCATGTGCTGCTTGTGCTGGGGGCTGCAGAGCTGCAGACAGTGCTGCAGGTGGGGTGTGAGGAGAGCAGAGCCAAGGGGCACAATCCCCTCCCTTGCCCTGCTGCCCACAGCTGGTCTTAATGCTTTAAAGAGAGGCAATCTTGGTCTCTGGCTCAAGCAGAGTTTTGTGTGAGGCAGGATCTTTTGGTCTAGTTACTGCTTGGTGTCTGAGAAATTGAAATGTGGTACCAGGAGCAACATTTATCATTTCAGGGGCATAGGAACTGAATTTAAAGTTAATGAAGAGACTTTCTCCTTGGGGAGGGGGGAAAAAGTAATGTGGTTTGATAGGGACAAGTGCAAAGTACAGCATGTGAATAAAAGTGATCAATTCTACAAATACACTCTGGAGAGCAGACCACAGTTGTGCAGGAGAGGATCACAAGGTGATAGCAGTAGAGCACAACATGAGTACCACGAGACATGATAAGCATGAGGTGATTCTCACTGGAACTGGATGATCTTTAAGGTCTGATTGGAACTGGATGATCTTTAAGGTCTCTCCCAACCTAAACCATTCTATGATTCTGCTTTATTTGGTGCTGTTGGAGCCTTGAATGGAGTGCAGTGTTCAGTTTTGGCCACTGTACTTTGGGAAAGACTTGGCTGATCCTAGAGCAAGTGCAAAGAGGGTGTGAGGAATGATTGCAGGTCTGGAAAAAGGAAAGGATTGGAAGGAAGAGGTCCATTCAATCTGTAGAAAGAATAATTGTGCAGAGGTGTGACTTTTAAGCTGTGTAAAATGTTTTTTAATTACTCTTCTTTGCCCCCACTGGGAGTGGATCAAGAAATGGCCTGAAATTGTGGCAAGAAAAATTTTGGGATGCTCTTTGATCTTCTCTTTCATCCTGTAGTTCGTTCACTCCTTTTGCCTCTTCATTGTTTGTAATGTGGCACTTACAAAGCTTAAAATCGTAAGCTGGAGTGATGGAAGCATCTGGGTAGGGAAGGGAAGATTGCTTGTTTGAGAGGTGATATTCTGTCAGGGCAGCTTCTTTAAGCTCCTCAGCCTCACGGAAGGCAAAATAGGAGGAGCACATGGCAAGGGGGAGTGGGATTATATGTACTGTCAAACTGCACCCTGGGGTAGATGTTAGGCTAATCTTCCTAATGGCAAGGATAATGAAGCACTGAAGTAGGCTGCTGGAGGAGTGTGTGAGGTGTACCTCAGTGGTGCCTTAGTTTGATCAAACTGTTGGAGAGAGTCCAGAGGAGGGCCACAAAGATGATCAGAGGGCTGCAGCAGCTCTGCTATGAGGACAGGCTGAGGGAGTTGGGACTTTTCAGCCTGGAGAAGAGAAGGCTGCCAGGAGACCTTAGAGCAGCCTACCAGTATCTGAGGGGGCTGCAGGAGGGCTGGGGAGGGACTGTTCACAAGGTCTTGTAATGACAGGACGAGGGGGAATGGGTTCAAACTGGCAGAGGGGAGATCTGAACAGGATGTTAGGAGGAAGTTCTTCACAGTGAGGGTGGTGAGACACTGGCACAGGTTGCCCAGGGAGGTTGTGGCTGCTCCCTCCCTGGATGTGTTCAAGGCCAGGCTGGATGAGGTCTTGAGTGACCTGTTCTAGTGGGAGGTGTCCCTGCCTATGGCACAGGGGGGTTGGAACTGGATGATCTTTGAGGTCTCTTCCAACCTAAACCATTCTATGATTCTAAACTGGACAGATACCTACTGGGAGTAATTCTGGCACAGCCTGGCCTTTTGCCCACAGCTGGGCTCAACTAAGTGATCAACTTACTGAAATCCTGGCTGCTTCCTCTTCCTGTGGTTGATGCAGCTTCTGGAGTAGATGTAGCAAGAAGGTTAATCTTTCACATTGTGATTTGGAAGTGTTGCCCAGTGCCATGTAGGTTCTTCAGGGACTGGACCCTCATATGTGGGAGTCAGAGAAGGGTAGTGCTCAGCAGCTCTCCAGCCACCAGAGTTACAGCCTTACAGGGTGTTAGGGGTTGGAAGGGACCCAAAGAGCTCCTCCAGTCCAACTCCTCTGCCAGAGTTCAGGGCACACAGCAACACATCCAGAGAGTCTGCAAAGGCTCCATACAAGGAGACTCCACAACCTCTCTGGGCAGCCTGTGCCACTGCTTTGGGACCCACACAGGCAAGAAGTTGCCTCTTGTCTTGAGCTGCAACCTCCTGTGCTGCAGCTTGTCCCATCCCAGGGAGCAGT
Source organism: Psilopogon haemacephalus (assembly GCA_013396835.1). Taxonomy (NCBI): domain Eukaryota; kingdom Metazoa; phylum Chordata; class Aves; order Piciformes; family Megalaimidae; genus Psilopogon; species Psilopogon haemacephalus. The sequence goes on from VWZI01014726.1 coordinate 9,407, forward strand.
GAACAGAGCCTGTCCCCCCTCTCGTGACCCCCAGCCCTCAGATATTGATAAACATTGATTCAATCCCTTCTCAGTCTTCTGCAGCCTAAGCAGCCCCAGGTCCCTCAGCTTCTCCTCTCCAGGCAGTGCTGCAGTCCCCTCAGCATTCTCACAGCCCTGCCCTGGACCTTCCCTAGCATATCCCTGTCCCTCTTCAACTGGGGAGCCCCAGACTGAAGGCAGTGCTCAAGATGAGGTCTGAGCAGGGCAGAGTAGAGGGGCAGGAGAACCTCCCTGGATCTGCTGGACAAATTCTTCTTAATACACCCCAGGATCCCCTTGGCCCTCTTGGTCACAAGGGTACGTTGCTGTGCCATGGTTAAGTTGGTATCCAGCAGCACTCCCTGCAGTTTCAAACTGCAGTTTTTAAGCCCTGAGTGGTTTGATTTTGAAGTGCTTCTGTGAGCACAACAAGGGTTCAAGTGTGTTTCATGAGCTATGTAAATACTGTTGAGAATAGATTTGCTTTTTGCCAACACTGTGCTCTGCCCCTCTTCAGGTCATCTTAGGACTAATAAGAAGAGTCCTGGAGTACAGGTTGCAGTTATTGGGAGGTAGAAACTCCTCTTCCAGATTTAATTGTGTGTGAATTTCCTGATTACCTGTTCTGGAGTGCAATTAGATCAGTAAACTTTTGGAGAAAGACTAGTCCAAAAGCAGGGCAAAACAGAATGCTTTGGTTTAGGAGCTGTGGAGACAGGGAAGTATTTGTGCTGAAATCCATGCAGTGATGCTACGCTGAGTCATCTGGGACCTCTCAAGTTATCTGGCATAGGCACATTCTAGCTATAGTGCTTGTCTGTGATACTTTTAAAACAAAACAAGAATACTGTTCTTCTCTGCACAAATACAGCTTTGCCCTGACTTCTCTTCCCATCTCCCTTTGATCTCAATGTCAAAAGCAGGTTTGACCCACAATGAACATTGAAGGACTTGACCAGGTGAGTGCTGGGCTGCAGCAAGAGCAGCTGTGGGTAGCAGGGCAAGGGAGGGGATTGTGCCCCTTGGCTCTGCTCTCCTCACACCCCACCTGCAGCACTGTCTGCAGCTCTGCAGCCCCCAGCACAAGCAGCACATGCAAGTGGTGGAGCCAGTGCAGAGGAGGCCACCAAGATGCAGCTGAGAGGGCTGCAGCAGCTCTGCTGTGAGCACAGGCTGAGAGAGTTGGGGCTCTGCAGCCTGCAGAAGAGAAGGCTGCCAGGAGACCTTGGAGTGGCCTTGCAGGATCTGCAGAGGGCTGCAAGAGGGCTGGGGAGGGACTACTGACAAAGTCTTATGATGAGAGGACAAGGAGGAATGGGTTTCAAGTGTGAGAGAGGAGATTGAAGCTGGATTTTAGGAGAAAGTTGTTTGCAGTGAGAATGGTGAGACACTGGCACTGGGAGGTTGTGGAGCACAGAAGCATAGAATGGGATCTTCAGTCTAGAGAAGAGAAGGCTCACAGGAGCCCTACTTGTGGCCTTCNCAGTCTTGGATCCCATTCTATGCTTCTGTGCTCCACAACCTCCCTGGAGATGTTGAGGACCAGGTTGGATGAGGCCTTGAGTGACCTGTTCTAGTGGGAGGTGTCCCTACCTATGGCAGGAGGTTAGAACTGGATGATCTTTGAGCTGCCTTCCAACCTAAGCTGTTCTATGATTTGTTACATAGATTAAATGTGTTTTGCTTTATGAATCATGATTCCTTTCTACAGAGCTTAAAAGCTCTCTATATTCCCATTTTCTTTGCTATCTCCTTGTATACCTGTCCACACATGTGCATCATTTCTCCTTTCTCCTCTCTGAGTAATGTTTGGGTAATGGAGGTTTCATTTTCTGGTCATCACCTCTCCTTCTTTCAGTCACATAAGACTTAACCTTTTTTTTGGGGTATATTTGCCTGGGACTTAACACTTCTTATTCTCTTGTGTGAAGATGTACAGCCTGGTAAAATGTCTTTCTGCCACAAATCCCCCTCCATGACTGGACACATTGGTAAGGCTTTTTCTTTCTGGTAGAAGTGGCTCTGAGGCAGAAGTACTTCTGGAGTAGCTGAGTAACTGATATCATTTACTTGAAAGTGTAGACAGCTGGGCTGTGCTGGATGCCATCCTTGTCTCTAAACTTGGATTTGATGGATGGACTTACTCAGTGGATAAGGAATTGACTGGGATGTTGCATTCAAACACTTGTCAGTCAACAGCTCAGTGTCCAAGTGGAGACCATCAGTGAGTGGTGTTCTGTAAGGCTTGGGCCTGGGACTGGTGCTGTGTGACATCTGTGGGCACTGGGATGAAGTGCACTGCCAGCAAGTTTGTTGATGGCACAAAGCTGTGTGGTGCAGGCTGAAGGGCTGAGTTGTCATCTGCAGGTGCCTTGACAGGCTTGAGCACCTCATGAACTTCTGCAAGGCCAAGGGTAAGGTCCTGCACACTCCTCTATGAAGAAGGGCTAAGAGAGCTGGAATTGCTCAGCCCAGAGGAAAGAAGGTTCCAGGGAGACCTTACAGAAGCCTTTTAATGCTTAAAGGGAGCCTACAGGAACATAAGGAGGGACTCTCTATTAGGGAGTGCAATGATAGAGGTAATATCTTTAAACTGAGAGAGGGTAGACATAGATCAGCTGTAAAGAAAGGAATGACTTATTATGAGGGTGATGCCCCATGAATGAGTTGCTTAGAGAGGCTGTAGATGCTCCATCTCTTGATGTGTTCCAGGCCAGGTTGGATGGGTCTTTAAGCAACCCCACCTAGAGGAAGGTGTCCCTGCCCGTGGCAAGGGGGTCGGAACTAAACTATTTCAAGTCTTCCAACCCAAACCATTTTATGATTCTATGGATTTGAGCTAGAAGGGAATTTGCAACCCAGTTAACATAATTTTGTTAAACTTTTCCGTTTCAGTGTGATATGAGAGGCACAGAAGAGGGTTGTAGAAGTTCCCAAAGACAAGTACATGCAAGACAAAACATGGATGGCTAAGAGGCAGAATTGTGTGAGTGTGGGGAGCACTTCAGTCACCTAAACTGTGGAATATGCTGACACAAAGGCAGACACAGTTCTCAGGCTGCTTGTAGTGTTGGATGCTCAATAGTGAGGGTCTCTGTACCAAAGACTCTTGAGATTTAGGTGTGTGTTAAGAAACAAAGAGTGAGATAATGACAGGAGGAGGGTTAATGGGTTTAAACTGGCAAAGGGGAGATTGAAAGTGGATGTTAGGAGGAAGTTGTTTGCAGTGAGGGTGGTGAGACACTGGCACAGGTTGCCCAGGGAGGTTGTAGAGCACAGAAGCTTTGATCACATTCGGTGCTTTTGTGCTCCACAATCTCCCTGGAGGTGTTGAGGACCAGGGTGGATGAGGTCTTGAACAACCTGTTCTAGTGGGAGATGTCCCTGCCTATGGCAGGGGGTTGGAACTGGCTGAGCTTTGAGCTCCCTTCCAAGCTAAACCATTCTATGATTGACTAGCAAGAGTAGTTTCAAAGCTGAAGATAGAGGAAATCTATAAGAGCTTATGAAAAAAGAAGGTAATGGCCACTTTTATGGGTTCAAACTGGCAGAGGGGAGATTTAAATGGGATGTTAGGAAGAAATTCTTCACAGTGAGGGTGGTGAGACACTGGAACAGGTTGCCCAGGGAGGTTGTGGCTGCTCCCTCCCTGGAGGTGTTCAAGGCCAGGCTGGATGAGGCCTTGAGCCACCTGATCTAGTGGGAGGTGTCCCTGCCTATGGCACAGGGGGGTTGGAACTGGATGATCTTTGAGGTCTCTTCCAACCTAAACCATTCTATGATTCTATGAACTTCTCAACACTATCAGAGTTGCATAGGTTGCAGTTTCTCCTGCTCCTGCTGTACTTTGCGTGCTGGAAGCCACAGGAATGTTTGTTGTCTTTGGGTATTTTCAGTATTTTTGTTTAGTATCTGAGCTAGGTGGGTAGTGGCTGTGAATGAGTTTGCTGTTGGAGTGAGACAGTTGACGGCTGTGCTATCAGATGGGAGGGAGGATAGGTAGACTTACTGCAGTGGTTTGGCCAATCACTTCACTATGGTAACAGTTAAACAAGAGTATATTGATAGTTTTGCCCTGAAATGTCTTTTGCAGAACTGTTGAAGTGTAGTCTGGTAGAACTTATGTTGGCATTCAGCATCCTTAGGTGTTGCTTAAATTCTTTACCAGGTAGTGATAACATTAATAACTGACTGCCACCAGCTTTGGAAAGTGACCACTTCAAGTGTGACAAATCACTTCTTGATTTTAGTGGGGCTTAATACGTGTTTTAGCAGTCATGTCTTTGTCTGTTTATTACGAGTTCATCTGGAATTGCCAGGACACAAACACAACTCTCTCTCTGGTTTCCAGATAGAAAGGAATTTAAGCTCCTGTTAGTTAACCATTTGCTCTGACCCGTCCCATTTGACTCTTATTCCCACTAGTTGTCAAATGCACCTCAAACCTTTTCTTTGCTTGTAAAATGCAAAATCTGGAGGAGGAATATACAGAGCATGGGCAAGCATAACATGCAGCTGTACTGGAGACTTAAAGGCTTGAGGCACTGCTAACTTAAAGGATGTTTGGCAAGTCCATTGCCCAGGTGGGCAGCAGAGCCAATGGCATCCTGGGCTGGAGCAGGAGCAGTGTGGGCAGCAGGAGCAGGGAGGTTATTCTGCCCCTGTGCTCAGCACACCTTGAGTGCTGTGTCCAGCTCTGGTTGCCTCCATTCAAGAGAGATCAACGTTGAGGTGCTGGAAGGTGTTGAGAGAAGGGCAGCAAGGCTGGGGAGGGGCCTGGAGCACAGCCCCAAGAGGAGAGGCTGAGGGAGCTGGGGGTGTGCAGCCTGCAGAAGAGGAGGCTCAGGGCAGAGCTCATTGCTTTCTGCAGCTGTCTGGAAGGAGGTTGTGGCCAGCTGGGGTTGGGCTCTGCTGCCAGGCAGCCAGGGACAGAAGGAGGGAACACAGCCTCATGCTGTGCCAGGGGAGGTCCAGGCTGGATGTTAGGAGGAAGTTCCTGGCAGAGAGAGTGATTGGCATTGGAATGGGCTGCCCAGGGAGGTGGTGGAGTCCCCATCCCTGGAGGGGTTGAAGCAAAGCCTGGATGGAGCACTTAGTGCCATGGTTTGATTGATTGGCTAGGCCTGGGGGATAGGTTGGGCTGGATGAGCTTGGAGATCCCTTCCAACCTGGCTGATGCTGTGATTCTGTAACTCTCTTCCAAGGTAGAACTTCCTAATAGCACTGGATAATGTGAGGAGTTTTAAGGGATCTGATTAGCAGTAGTCAGGAATTCTGTTCATGCCTTTACGTCTTCCTGAAGTAGACTGCAGACCAACTCATTTCACTTTCCTTTTATCTCTGCTTTATGCCTTTTTCCTTCTGGGTAGTAGCCTGGAAGGTGCCAAATTTATGCTTTGTATTTTGTGAAGAAGCAGTCAAATGTTCTCAGTGAAATCAGCATGCTTCTAGTGGCACTTCTGACTTGTGATCTCTTTCCCCTTTAATTTAATACCAAAGACAAATACCAAAAATATCTGGTGTCTGACTTGAAGAAGCTTTATTTAGTATCTGAAAGGGGCTTATAGGAAGGCTGGGGAAAGACTATTGACACGTGTACATTGATGACAGTTAAGTTATTTAACTCCTCAGTTATACATAAAAAGCTTTGCTGAAACCCTAATTAGCATGAAGAAATGCATACCTCACAAGAGCTTAGATATACAGGCAGGCATTCACATTCAATACCTGCCATGCAGTCAGGCATTCACTTAATATTAATGAAAACAGGGGAGTCATCAGGAGAAGTTTGGATTAAACAGCTGCCACTCTGCCAACATGGAGTGACAGCACACAGCAACCTGGAGACTCAGGATTTTACAATCATAGAATCATAGAATGGTTGAGGTTGGAAGAGACTTCAAAGCTCATCCAGTTCCAACCCCCCTATGCCATAGGCAGGGACACCTTCCACTAGAACAGGTCACTCAAGACCTCATCCAGCCTGGCCTTGAACAGCTCCAGGGAGTGAGCAGACACAACCTCCCTGGGCAACCTGTGCCAGTGCCTTGCCACCCTCACTGTGAAGAGCTTCCTCCTAACATCCCATTCAAATCTCCCCTCTGCCAATTTGAACCCATTCCCCCTTGTCCTGTCATTACAAGACCTTGTGGACAGTCCCTCCCCAGCCTTCCTGTAGGCCCCTTCAGATACTGGTAGGCTGCTATAAGGTCTCCTGGCAGCCTTCTCCAGGCTGAAAAGTCCCGACTCCCTCATCCTGTCCTCATAGCAGAGCTGCTGCAGCCCTCTTGATCATCTTTGTGGCCCTCCTCTGCACTGGCTCCACCACTTGCATGTGCTGCTTGTGCTGGGGGCTGCAGAGCTGCAGACAGTGCTGCAGGTGGGGTCTGATGAGAGCAGAGTAAAGGGGCACAATCCCCTCCCTTGCCCTGCTGGTAATGCCTCTCTTGCTGCAGCCCAGCACACAGTTGCTGTCTGGGCTGTGTGTGCACACTGCAGGCTCATGTTGAGCCTCTCATCCACCCAGACCCCCAGGTCCTTTTCCAGTAATGCACATTTATTGTCTTCATTCCAGGAGGGGATGACCGCCGGGTCCTGCTTTGGCACATGGAAGAAGCCATCCACTCGAGAGTCAAACCAGTTCAGCTGAAGGGGGAGCATCACTCTAACATCTTCTGCCTGGCTTTCAACAGTGGCAATACCAAAGTGTTCTCTGGAGGTAAGGAAGCAAGAGCACCCTGATTTCACAGGGGTTTGCCTTGTGAATACTTTGGAGTAGAAGATATGAGCAAGATCCTGCCACACAGGAAAGGTCTTCTGCATAGATCTCTTAAGAATGTGAAGGGTGTGCTTAATGGGCAGCTGAATGTTCCTTAGGAGCAGGGAATGGTCCTTTTTCCAAACCTTGGTGTAAACACATCCTGTTACAAGCTATGATGAGAATCCTGGGTCCAGTCTGCCTCTGTTAGTGCTGGAGACTGTGGAACATGGTCTTTGTTATTTTAACCTATTACCTGTACCAAGAGTAGCCTCTGCCTGGCACTCAACCCTGCTGCTTCTGAATCCTTGCTTTTGCTGGCTGGTTTTAGGACAGCCTTCCATGACTAGTGAAGGGCTAATGCCATCTATTGGTGGCTCACTTGTTCTCAGACCTCATTTCTCCTCCCCCTCTACTCTGCCCTGCTGAGACCTCATGTTGAATACTGCTTTCAGGTTTGGGCTCCCCAGTTTCAGAGGGACAGGAACTGCTGGAGAGGGTCCAGGGGAGGGCTGTGAGGATGCTGAGGGGACTGCAGCACTGCCTGGGGAGGAGAGGCTGAGGAACCTGGGGCTGCTTAGGCTGCAGAAGAGAAGACTGAGAGGGGATTGAATCAATGTTTATAACTATCTGAGGGCTGGGGGTGAGGAGTGGGGGGACAGGCTCTGCTCACTTGGTCCCTGGGATAGGCCAAGGACAAGTTGCAGCACAGGAGGTTGCAGCTCAACACAAGGGAGAACTTCTTGCCCGTGTGGGTCCCAGATCAGTGGCACAGGCTGCCCAGAGAGGTTGTGGAGTCTCCTTGTGTGGAGCCTTTGCAGACTCTGTCTGGCTGTGTTGCTGTGTGCCCTGAGCTATTTTGGATGGTCCTGCTGTGGCAGGGGGGTTGGACTGGATGACCTGTTCGGGTCCCTTCCAATCCCTGCCATCCTGTGAGCCTGTGATCTGAGTCCTCCCTAGCTTAGCACCTTTAAACTGCTGGCACATCAGGCTCTAATTTGTGTTGATATTCTTCATCTCTTTTTAATACAAATCCACTTTTTAGCAGAAAGCTTAATTAGCTCTTAAAACTAATAGAAGGGAAGTGGGCACATATTCTGAGGTAGTAATTGTTAGAATTTAGGTTCGTTTTGCCACTTGATTCTTAAAGTGTGGAAGCAGAGAGGGAGATTGATTGGAGAAGAAAAAAGGCACAAGACTGTCAGAATGCAGCCAGAGTAATTTTCTGCTGTACTTAATTTCCTTTATCTGATGTGATAATAGACTGGACACGGATTTGTATCTTTAATCAGTGTAGTATGTCTATTACTGTAACAGCTAGGCTTATTGTAGGGTATTTTTAGACTACTTGATCCCAGCCATTCACTACATTATTTTGAACCAATGTTGGTGAACTGCAAATGAATGCTATAAATTGATTCCTGGGGAATGGTAGTGGTGGAAGCATCCCATCCTCCAGTGGTGTGTTAAAACTAGGATGTCACTTAGGAGAGGAAGGTACGACAAAGCTTAAGGTGGTGTCACATTTTGAGGGTGAAATGATTCAGATCTTCTAATTTGGCATCACTTTTTTTCTGCAATGTCCAGTAGTGATGCCCCTCTTCTGATTCTGCCTTACAACAAATGTATCTGCGTGAGGAATTCCAATGAAATTTTGGGCTGGGATCTGCTTTACTTTGGTTTGAACTCAGACAAGTGGAACCCTCCAATGAATATTCAAGGAATGAAATAGGCCAAGCCTTGCTGGACCAGCTGTAACAGTATTTTTTTAAACTTCCAGCTCAACCCTCTGCCTGTTGAGTCCTGCCATTTTCAGAGGCTGTTTAATTTAGCATCAGTTTGGAGAAGAGGAGGCTCCCAGGTGACCTTCTTGTGGCCTTCCAGGATCTGAAGGAGCCTACAGAAAAGCTGGGGAGGGACTTTTTAGGCTATGAGGGAGTGACAGGACTAGGGGGAATGGAGCAAAGCTGGAGCTGGGGAGATTGAGGCTGCAGGTGAGGAGGAAGTTGTCGAGCATGAGAGTGGTGAGAGGCTGGAATGGGTTGCCCCTGCAGGGAGGTGTTTGGGGCCAGATCCCTGGAGGTGTTTTTGGCCAGGCTGGCAGAGGCTGTGGGCAGCCTGCTCTAGGGTAGGGTGTCCCTGGGCATGGCAGGGGGGTTGGGACTGGCTGATCCTTGTGGTCCTTTCCAACCCTGACTGATTCTATGATTCTATACAATTTAAAAGATTTACATCATAGATTATGATGGATTTTTGCTAAGATGCCAGGTCAGGGAAGCTGTGCCAGCTGATGTACACAGAAACTGCCCTCTCTCATCTCTTTTCCTCCCCCTCCAGTATGCATAAACAGTCTGCCTCTGCCAGAAATTATTTCCATTGGAGGAGTCAGGAACTCTTTTCAGCTGCTTCACCAAGAGCTTATCTGCAAGGGCTGTGAGTCTGACTCTTGGATCCCTTGAAAAGAGTCATTTTGCTGCATGGCCTACATGCACCATCTGCTTTATCTCTGCTGGTAAAATGGGGCTAACTATATTTACTCACCCAGCAGTGTTCTGGAAGATTCTTAGAAGGCCTGAAAGAATTGTGGGTCATAAAAATCTCTTGGTTGTCATCTCTCATCCCCAGTAATGAAGTAGGAATTGTATTGACATCATGGAAGGGGAAATAGTTAAAAATCCCTAAAAATTAAGAGTGTGGAAACTGGTGCACAGAACTCAGTTCATTCTGTAAATAAAGCTGCTCGTGACTAATGGCTTAGGATTTGATGACCTTTCCCTAAAGCAGCTCCTGATAGAAGAGAAGAAAAGATTTTCCACTTCCATACAGACTGGACTGCATCCAAGTAATTTCAGAGCTCTTTGCTGTGAAGGATTGCATGTGTAGCATGCACCATGTGTAGCCATGGCAGAAATGGAAGGCAGCAACTGAGTGACAGCTTTTTGCTTGCAGTCTCTGGAGAGAAGAAAACTGTCTCCAGATACCAATGAAGTTCCCATTCCTGTTACCTATCTCTGTCCACATACACTGAGAATAGAGCAGCATTTACAAGGAGAGATCCTCTTTTAGTAAACTCTGTGGAGTATTTGCAGGGTTTCCCAGTTGCAGAGGGACAGGGAGCTTCTGGAGAGGGTCCAGTGGAGGGCTGTGAGGATGGTGAGGGGACTGCAGCACTGCCTGGGCAGGAGAGGCTGAGGGACCTGGGGCTGCTTAGTCTGGAGAAGAGAAGACTCAGAGGGGATTGAATCAATGTTTATAACTATCTGAGGGATGGGGGTGAGGATTCAGGGGACAGGCTCTGCTCACTGCTCCCTG
>VWZI01014726.1:19580-33112 GCA_013396835.1 Psilopogon haemacephalus
CCCTTTAATGTTGGAACTGAATTAGTGTCTCTAGTGGCCTGATATGACAGATACAGTGTTCAGGCCACTTTAACTGTGCTCCTCTGTATGTGCTTTGCAATATTTCATAGAATCATAGAATGGTTTAGATTGGAAGGGAGCTCAAAGCTCAACCAGTTCAACCCCCCTGTGCCATAGGCAGGGACACCTCCCACTAGAACAGGTCATAGAATCATAGAATGGTTTAGATTGGAAGGGAGCTCAAACTCAGCCAGTTCCATCCCCCCTGTGACACAGGCAGGGACACCTCTTACTAGAACAGGTCTCTCATCCAACCTGGTCTTGAACACCTCCAGGGAGGGAGCAGCCACAACCTCCCTGGTCAACCTGTGCCAGTGTCTCACCACCCTCACTGCAAGCAACTTCCTCCTAACATCCACTTTTAGTCTCCCCTCTGCCACTTCAAACCTATTCCTCCTCCTCCTGTTTTTACAAGACCTTATCAGTAGTCCTTCCCCAGTCCTGCTCTAGGCTCCCTTTCAGATATTGGAAGGCTACGCCAAGGTCTCCTGGAATCCTTCTCTTTTCCAGGCTGAATAGTCCCAGCTCTCTCAGGCTGTCCTCATAGCAGAGCTGCTCCCTAAAAAGAGAAGGTGTAAAGAGAGGTTATCAGCAACGTGCCCTGGGCTCCCAGCTCCAGTGCCACCAGTTCACACTGTCAGGGTTCAGAGTTGTGCAGGCATTGAGAAGGCAGGCACGTGACAGCTCCTGTAATTCCTTTTGTGTTAATGGGAAGCAGAACAAGTAAGCAGACAATCATGTCACAGCCACTGAACACAACAGGAGCTAAGCCCATGCAGGCAGGCTGAAAGGGTTGCAGCTACAAAGCACTTGCCCTGGCTGGCTCAGTGTTTGTCAGCCTTTATCTACACAGTATCAGTTTTTTGTTTTGCTCTTTGCACTGAATATTTCATCTGGCACCTCCTCTTTAGAAATATTTAAGGGAGACACATCTACTCTGCAATGGGTCAAGAACTGGCTGGAGGGCTGGGCCCAGGGAGTGGTGGTGGATGGTGCCACATCCAGTTGGTGACCAGTCACTGGTGCTGTGCCTCAGGCAGCAGTGTTGGGCCCCATCCTGTTCTATATTTTTATTGAGGACCTGGACCAGGGGATTGAGGCCATCATCAGTAAGTTTACAGATGGCACTGAGTTAGGAGCAGGAGTGGATCTGTTGGAGGGTAGGAGCAGGAGTGAATCTGTTGGAGAGTAGGAGGGTCCTGGCCAGGCTGGATGGGTAGGCAGAGACCAATGGGATGAGATTGAACAAGGCTCAGTGCAGGGTTCTACACTTTGGCCACAACAAGCCCAGGCAGTGCTACAGGCTGGGGACAGAGTGGCTGAGAGCAGGCAGGCAGAGAGGGACCTGGGGGTGCTGGGAGATAGGAGCTGAACGTGAACACAGAAGTTCTTTGCAGTGAGGGTGGGGAGAGACTGGCATAGGTTGCCCAGGGAGGTTGTGGAGCACAGAAGCACAAAATGGGATCTTCCATGGAGATGTTGAGGACCAAGCTGGATGAGGCCTTGAGTGACCTGTTCCAGTAGGAGGTGTCCCTGCCTATGGCACAGAGGAGTTGGAACTGGCTGAGCTTTGAGCTCCCTTCCAATCTAAACTATTCTATGATCCACTGAACAGGAGCCAAGTTGCCTTCATGTGAGAGCTAAAGGTATCCTGCTGCTTCACAGGATATTCTTGGGTTTACTGCAAATGGCCCAAATCTCAAGCTCAAACTGAAGAAAGAATTGAGCTGTGACACAGTTAAGTAGAATTATTTGTTGAGCAGTAGCAGGAGGAATGGATTGGTGCATTTGGTCATGACTTGGAAATGTCACATGGAGCCTTTCACATAACTGAGCAGGGGGGGGCTGAGCACTTGGCAACTGAACTGGGCTCCTGTCTGCTTCACTCCTGTTTTTGAAATAGAGATAGAATCACAGAATGGTTTAGGTTGGAAGGGAGCTCAAAGCTCAGCCAGTTCCAACCCCCCTGTGCCATAGGCAGGGACACCTCCCACTAGAACAGGTCACTCAGGCACTCATTCAACCTGGCCTTGAACACCTCCAGGGAGGAAGCAGCCACAACCTCCCTGGGTAAACTGCGCCAGTGTATCACCACCCTCACTGCAAACAACTTCCTCCTAACATCCACTTTCAATCTCCCCTCTGCCACTTTAAACCTATTCCTCCTCCTCCTGTCATTACCAGACCTTGTCAATAGTCCCTCCCCAGCCCTCCTGTAGGCCCCCTTCAGATGTTGGAAGGCTGTGATAAGGTTGTCTACATCACATTTTTTGTTTGTTTTGGTGGGTTTTAAAAAAACCCTTTTAACTACAATGCTTTTTTAACCACTGGAACATGGTGTTAAGTATTTGTATCTCTCTTTTACAGGTAATGATGAGCAAGTCATACTCCATGATGTTGAAAGGTAAATACACAGGCTGTTCCCTTGCTTCAAGATCTCCTTTAATGACAATTCCCTGGAGGCAGTATTTGGGTTAAGTTAACAGTTTGGGTGAAGAGCACAGCTTTTTGTAATCCTAAAACATGGATTTCATTTATTTAAATGTATATCTGGAATGAAATATTCCCCCTCATCCTATATATCTATATCTATATATTTATCTATCTATCTATATCTATCTATCTATCTATCTATCTTTTTTTTTTTAAGGACTTGGGTTCTTGAACTTCGGAATGACAAAATAGTTACTAAGTACATATGGTGTCCCACAGGCAGGAGAATAGAATAGAATAGAATAGAATAGAATAGAATAGAATAGAATAGAATAGAATAGAATAGAATAGAATAGAATAGAATAGAATAGAATAGAATAGAATAGAATAGAATAAGCAAGGTGGGAAGAGACTTTCAAGCTCACCCAGCCCAACCTATCCCCCAGCCCTAGCCAATGGCACTCAGTGCCTATCCAGGCTTTGCNCTTCCTCCTAACATCCAGCCTCAACCTGCCCTGCCACAGCTCTGTCCCCTCCTTCTGTTGCTGGGTGCCTGGCAGCAGAGCCCAACCCCAGCTGGCCACAACCTCCCTCCAGACAGCTGCAGAGGGCAATGACCTCTGCCCTGAGCCTCCTCTTCTGCAGGCTGCACACCCCCAGCTCCCTCTGCCTCTCCTCTTGGGGCTGTGCTCCAGGCCCCTCCCCAGCCTTGCTGCCCTTCTCTCAACACCTTCCAGCACCTCAACATCTCTCTTGAATGGAGGCAATCAGAACTGGACACAGCACTCAAGGTGTGTGCTGAGCAGTGCTGAGCACAGGGGCACAATAACCTCCCTGCTCCTGCTGCCCACACTGCTCCTGCTCCAGCCCAGGATGCCACTGGCTCTGCTGCCCACCTGGACACACTGCTGGCTCCTGTTCAGCTCCTGTCTCCCAGTACCCCCAGGTTCCTCTCTCCCTGGCTGGTCTCCAGCCACTCTGTAGGTTCTGAGTGGATTCAGAGGCAGATTATTCTGTCACATGAAGAAGTATTATGCCACATACTGACTTTTTTTTTTTGTTTGCTTTTCGTGGCACTCACCTGACTTGTATTTAAGTTAGCTGGTGCCTGGCCCACCTAATTACCTTCCAAAACTTTGGGAGCAGCTGCTTGCTTCCCCGTGCTGATGGGAAGTGTATTGATTTTGGTGCTTACCAAAAGCAGCTGGGGATTAGGCTTTGTTGTGCTGCAGCAAGATTAGGCTGTTAGTCAAAATATAATTAATACAGTAGTGGTAATTAATATGTTAGCTTGGAGTTGTCTTTGGGGCTTACTGCTTTTGGAGTAGAGAAAGTAGGAAGCTACAATTTTGGTGTGCACTGACAACATCTGCATGAATAACTTCTGCACATTTAAGCAGTGGCCACTTAAATGACCTGAACTTGGGAAAATGCAAGTCTAAGGTAAAATCAGGCAGAGAGGATAGGCAAGAGCAGAACAATATGACACCTCAAATCTCTTGCTGAGTTCTCTGAACCCTGCTAAACACAATCTGGGCACATTTCTTGCTAGGTTTGTCCAAAGCCTTTTGTATTGACTTGATCAGTCTACATCTGCCTCCCATCAGGCCTTTTCTCTACTTCTTTTGTAGGTTTTAGGTGAGAGATGGGCAAAAGTTAACTTATTCTTACTCTTTTTTTTATGCTTTCTGAGGAATATTAGGTGATTTGGTGTTTGTTTCTTTCATTTGGTTTGGGTTGAAGGACCAGGATGGGGAGGAGCACTGAGTGTGTAGGTTTTGTGTGATTAGTTTGTTTTGAGGGGTGTTTGCTATTGGAAGGATTTTTCTTTGATTAGATGTTTGGCTTTTTTTGGTTGGTTTGCTTAGGCTTGGTGTGCTTTGCCTTTCTTGGAGGTTGGTTTTGTTTGTTTGTTGTTTCTTTGGGGTTTTTTTTAAATGAAATGTAGAAACCTCAAGATTTTAGATTCCAATGTTTGCTGTGTTCTGACTTTTTGAATCTTCTACAAGGTCTTTGTCCTTGCTGCTTTTCTACATCACACATTTTATCCTACGCTGTCTTGCTTAGACGTTCTAGTAAGTCTGGGGCTGTTCAGTTCAGAGAAGAGGAGGCTCCCAGGTGACCTTCTTGTGGCCTTTCAGGATCTGAAGGAGGCCTACAGAAAAGCTGGGGAGGGACTTTTTAGGCTATGAGGGAGTGACAGGACTGGGAGGAATGGAGCAAAGCTGGAGGTGGGGAGATTCAGAGTGGAGGTGAGGAGGAAGTTGTTGAGCATGAGAGTGGTGAGAGGCTGCAATGGGTTGCCCCTGCAGGGAGGTGTTTGGGGCCAGATCCCTGGAGGTGTTTGGGGTCAGGCTGGCAGAGGCTGTGGGCAGCCTGCTCTAGGGTAGGGTGTCCCTGGGCATGGCAGGGCATGTCCCAGGGTTGGAACTGGGTGGTCCTTGTGCTCCTTTCCAGCCCTGATTTTATGATTCTATGACTTAGTCTAGCAACTGCTTTTTCACACTTGTAAATGGCTTTTTAGATTCTTGCTTTTTGGCCTGTTGATGGTCTGTGAGGCACAATTAGTAGATGTCAGTAAGAGCCATCTGTTAAAACACTGATTTTGCATGAAATCATAGAATCATAGAATGGTTTAGGTTGGAAGGGAGCTCAAAGCTCAGCCAGTTCCGACCCCCCTGTGCCATAGGCAGGAACACCTCCCACTAGAACAAGTCACTGGAGGCCTCATCCAGCCTGGTCCTGAACACATCCAGGGAGGTGCTGTGCTTCTGTGCTCCACAGCCTTTCTGGGCAACCTGTGCCAGTGTCTCACCACCCTCACTGCAAAGAACGTCCTCCTAATGTCCAGTTTCAATCTCCCCTCTGCCAGTTTAAACCCATTCCTCCTTGTCCTGTCATTACAAGACCTTGTCAATAGTCCCTCCTCAGCCTTCCTGTAGGCCCCTTTCAGATATTGGAAGGCCACTCCAAGGCCTCCTGGAAGCCTTCTCCAGGCTGCAGAGCCCCAATTCTCTCAGCCTGTCCTCAGAGCAGAGGAGATCTCTTTGCTGGAGTTTACACGAGGTATAGAACAGAAGAGAAGAGAATCAGCCAGGTTGGAAGAGACGTCCAAGCTCATCCAGTCCAACCTAGCACCCAAATCCATGCAATGGCACTAAGTGCTCCATCCAGGCTTTGCTTAAACACCTCCAGTGTATTCCCTAAAGAAATAAAGGCTCACAGCATGTCAGAGGTTGGAAGGGACACAAAGAACTCATCCAGTCCAACCCCCTGCCTCAGCAGGACCAGACAGTCCAGCTCAGGGCACACAGCAACACATCCAGACAGAGTCTGCAAAGGCTCCATACAAGGAGACTCCACAACCTCTCTGGGCAGCCTGTGCCACTGCTCTGGGACCCACACAGGCAAGAAGTTGCCTCTTGTGTTGAGCAGTTTTTCTAAAGAGCTGAAACAACCCTGGAGTCTTGTGGATTAGTATTTTAGCTATGGGCCTCTCTGTGATACTTATTCCTCCTTTCTAAATGACAGAAAATTTGGGATAAAGAGCAGAGAACACACTCTGCAGCTTTATTTTTAGTTGTTTTTTTAATCATAGCTATGGAATGGGTGAAATTGAGGTACTTTGGGGGGACTCAATTTTTTTTCTGCTTTTTCTACATGGGTAAAAATATTTGTCTGGTCTATCTTGAAGCATTAAAAAGACTTAATAGAATAGAAACAGAAGGTTGCTGTTCTAAGCTTCAGCTGTACTTTTGAACAGTATATAAATTTGTACTGATGAATGAACTCCTGCCTTGTACTCCTTTTCACATGAAGTAGTAAAAACTTAGTCCACATACCTGAAGATGTCTTTCCCATGACCTGCTCCCAAGGTTGATGTAATACCACATGATTTCCATACTACCTTAACAGCATCTGAACTTCTACTGTGCAGATTTTGGTCTGTGGGGTTTGTTTAGCTCATAGCAGGACACCTGGGGCCACTCTACAGGGGCTTTCTGATTGATTTTTTTTTTTTTTACTCTAATTAAAACACCAAGGCCTACTTCTGAGCTTAGCTGAGTCTTGTCACTAAGCGTTGCTCGGTAGATAAAGCTCTAAGTGCTTTGGTTTTTAAAACAACAAGCAAAAGAAGGAAAAGTTCTAATGTTGTCTCTCTCTTTTCCAGCACAGAGACCTTGGATGTGTTTGCCCATGAAGATGCAGTGTATGGCCTCTCGGTGAGCCCAGTCAATGACAACATCTTTGCCAGTTCATCAGATGATGGCAGAGTTCTTATCTGGGACATCCGAGAGTCTTCCCATGGAGGTGAGATCCCTGCAAGGAAAGGGTCATTGGTTTAGGAAGAATTTGGGTGAGGCAGAGAAGGGAAAGTTATGCTTATCTGGCACAATTTAGACAGGAGTTGTTGGCAGAGAGTGAAAGTGAAGCATAGTCATGGAATCAGTCAGGGTTGGAAGGGAGCACAAGGATCAGGCAGTCCCAACCCCCCTGCCATGCCCAGGGACACCCTACCCTAGAGCAGGCTGCCCACAGCCTCTGCCAGCCTGGCCAAAAACACCTCCAGGGATCTGGCCCCAAACACCTCCCTGCAGGGGCAACCCATTCCAGCCTCTCACCACTCTCATGCTCAACAACTTCCTCCTCACCTCCAGCCTCAATCTCCCCAGCTCCAACTTTGCACCATTCCCCCTAGTCCTGTCACTCCCTCATAGCCTAAAAAGTCCCTCCCCAGCTTTTCTGTAGGCTCCTTCAGATCCTGGAAGGCCACCAGAAGGTCCCCTGGGAGCCTCCTCTTCTGCAGCCTGCACAGCCCCAACTCTTTCAGTCTGTCCTCACAGCAGAGGTTGTCCTTGTCCCTTCTTTTGACATTAATATATTTATAGAAACATTTTTTGCTCCCCTTTACAGCAGTGGCCAGTCTAAATTCTGAGTGGGCTTTTGCCTCTCTAATCTTTGTTTTTGTTCACCACTAAATTAAAACTAAAAAAAGAAGGTCATAATAGAATGGTTTAGGTTGGAAGAGACCTCAAAGCTCAGCCAGTTCCAACCCCCCTGTGCCACAGGCAGGGACACCTCCCACTAGAACAGGTTGCTTAGGGCCTCATCCAACCTGGTCCTCAACACCTCCAGGGAGGGAGCAGCCACAGTCTCCCTGGGCTGGTCCTTGTGTCCAAAAGCTTGTGGTAGGGTGTAAGAGGAGGATGCAGATGGTGCAGTAAACATTAATTCTGACTCAGTTGCTTGGTGGCTAAGTTGTTTCAGAAGATCCTGAGAGTATATAGCAGGGTTGTCTGATTAACTCTTCAAGAACACAAAGTGGTTGTGGGGCTAAAGATGCCTGCACACAGATCCTCACATAAAGAGCATTAGCAGAGTGTCCCAAGCATGTGAGCAGCAGAGGGGTTGGTGCATCAAAGCAAAAGGTGAATGGCAAAGTCTGGCATAATCCCTGGCTCTGAACAGGCGTTGACTCTGGTTCCTTGTTTGAGTGGAAGAGTGGCAGCATGCCACAAAAGGTAGACACAACAAAGAGAATGAGGCTGTGCCTCCAGCCATGCAGCTAGCAGAGGAAGATAGAGAGAAGGATGGCAGTCAGGGCTCTTCCCCACTTCTGTCAAGACAGCATTTAAATGGAATGAGCAGGGCAGGGTTGCAGGCCAAGCACAGTCTTGTTGCACTAATAGGCAGGAGAGGGAGAGGCTCTGGATGAACACGTTTATAACTGTGTGTGAGCAGCAAAAGGCAACTGTTAATATTTCTTATGCAGGAGGAACACCCTTCTGGTCTGCTGGAACAGCTTTTTGTACTGCATCTGAGAGGTGCCAGGCCCCTGTTCCCCAGGGCTGGCAGCTTTCTGTCAGCTGCACTCTGTACAAATGTATTTCATAGAATGGGTTGAGTTGGAAGGGAGCTCAAAGCTCAGCCAGTTCCAGCCCCTCTGTGCCATAGGCAGGGACACCTCCCACTAGAACAGGTCAATCAAGGCCTCATCCAACCTGGCCTTGAACATCTCCAGGGAGGATGTGGAGTACAGAAGATCAAAGATCCCATTCTGTGCTTCTGTGCTCCACATCCTCCCTGGGCAACCTGTGCCATTGTCTCACCACCCTCACTGCAAACAACTTCCTCCTAACATCCACTTGCAGTCTCCCCTCTGACACTTCAAACCCATTTCTCCTCCTCCTCCTGGCATTCCCAGACCTTGTCAATAGTCCCTCCCCAGCCTTCCTGTAGGCTCCTTTCAGATATTGGAAGACTGCTATAAGGTCTGCTTGAAGCCTTCTCTTCTAACTTTCTTCTAGTGTTATTCACCCATAAAAGCAGTTGCTGCTACACTCAGAGTTTGGATGATCATCAGTGGCTGTGGAAGCTTCCAGACACATATTGCCAGGAAGCTTTTAGAAGCCCTTCTATAGGTAGACCTTACTAGATGACCATTTCTGATGGATTGGGAGTTCCAGGCCTCCCCCCCACACGTTTGAATTCACCCAGACTAGACTCAGCCAGGTGTAAGTTAAGGACTGAAGCTTCATATTCACAGCTCAACGCAAGAGACAAGCAGAGACTGACAAGAGATTACAAATATTTACAGCTAGATACATTAAAAAGGGAATACAGAGACACAATTCCCCTCCCAGAGATCAGTCCCCAAGAGGGGTTCCCAACCACCCTAACACCTTCTTCCCACCCACCAATCTTATCCTAAAATCTACCTTATGTGCCAGGTAAAGAGGGAAGATCAGCCAGGGGGGTTAGCAGCAAAATTGATGAGTTGGGTTACACAGATCCAGCTGGAAGGCAGGGAAAGAGAGAGAGACCAACAGCCCAGAGCAGCTCTGCCATATCTATGTTTGTGTCCTTGCTCTTGTACATCTCAGCAAACCCAGGAGTGAAGCTGTCATCAGCAGTGTTTGCTTTTTCACAGCCTATCCCCTAATTTCTCTTACTAATCATAGAATCAGTCAGGGTTGGAAGGGATTACAAGGATCCTCCAGTTCCAATCCCCCTGCCGTGCCCAGGGACACTCTACCCTAGAGCAGGCTGCCCACAGCCTCTGCCAGCCTGGCCAAAAACACCTCCAGGGATGGAGATGTTAAGATATTCCAATGAGCCTCCAACCAGGACATCATTGCAAACCTTAAGAAGGTTCCAGTGCTTGATCTTTGAGTGGCTGGGTTCACACTCTGCCAACCTTCCACGAGCAAACTGGTGTTTTGAAATCCAATGTGTGTCTCTTTTTCCATATTTAGACAAAGCTAATGTATATGTGGGTGGCTTTTAAAACCTCGGGTCTGATATTGCTTTGCATGTCTCAGCTTGAGAAATGGTTTGAACCTGTCTCTCCCATCTCCAGATCTTGTAATGCTCTTTCCATATTAGGCTGCCAAATTGTAATGGGTTTGCAGTGACCTGCCCCCCCCACCTTTTAGAACCCNTTCATTGCATCAAGCAGTTGTCTGCATTGCTTCTTCTGACGTCTGAAATATCTGAAATACCTTTTTTTTTTTTTTCTTTTCCCAACAGAGCCCTTCTGCTTGGCACACTACCCCTCAGCCTTTCACAGTGTGATGTTTAATCCAGTGGAACCCAGGCTACTGGCCACTGCCAACTCTAAGGAAGGTGTGGGACTCTGGGACATCCGTAAGCCTCAAAGGTATGACCTGGCTGTGCTTGTCTGGACACTCTGCTGTTTCTTGCCCCTCAGAGTTGATGCCATTGCACTTAGTTTTGGTTGGTTTTTTTTTTCAAGTCAGAGAGATTGTGGTCAAGGCAGCTGTTGACTTGGTGCCTAGGAGTTTTATCTGGCTTCCTGGATAATACAGACACCTAGAATCCTAGAATCAGTCAGGGTTGGAAGGGAGCACAAGGATCAGCCAGTCCCAACCCCCCTGCCATGCCCAGGGACACCCTACCCTAGAGCAGGCTGCCCACAGCCTCTGCCAGCCTGGCCCCAAACACCTCCCTGCAGGGGCAACCCATTCCAGCCTCTCACCACTCTCATGCTCAACAACTTCCTCCTCACCTCAAGCCTCAATCTCCCCACCTCCAGCTTTGCTCCATTCCTCCCAGTCCAGGCACTCCCTGACAGCCTCAAAAGTCCCTCCGCAGATTTTTTGTAGCCCCCTTTCAGATCCTAGAAGGTCCCCTGAGAGCCTCCTCTTCTGCAGCCTGCACAGCCCCAACTCTTTCAGGCTGTGCTCACAGCAGAGCTGCTGCAGCCCTCTGAGCATCCTTATGTGAATAACCAGTTGGGCTATGCAGTGTGCCTCCAGATTTGCAGAGGATTTTAAACAAATGAGAAGAAGAAAATAACTTTGCAGCATGAAGTGGGATTAGCCTGGGTTCTAAAGTTGATACCTGGCATGAATGAGGGACTAAAATTATGTTGAAGATGTTTTCAACCTTTCTCACTTGGAATTTTTTTTTTTTCCTGATTGTTATGATTAAAAAATAGCACCTCAGATAGGTATTTCCATCCTTAAAACTTTCATGTTTACACTTGACACGGTCTTTACTGGTGAGTTCCTTGGTGTATCTAGAAGCAGCAATGTGTGCATTCTTTCTATTTTTACTGTACAGGCTGAAAAAGCTACCTCACGTGAAGTAAATTATAACTGGCTTAAAAAAAAAAACAAACAAAAAAGTAAATATTGGGATAATTTTTTTTAATCAGCTAGATTGTCTGGTCCTGCTCTGGTAGGGAGGTTGGACTCAGTGAGCTCTTAGGGTCCTTTCCAACCCCTGACATCCTGTGAGCCTGTGTAAAGCAGAGCAATGAAGCTGGTGCAGGGTCCAGAACATAAATTTCACACGGAGTGGCTGAGGGAATTGGATTTGTTAGCCTGGAGAAGAAGAAGCTCAGGGGGTACATCTTATTTCTCTCTGCAACTACCTGAAAGGAGGTTGTATTGAGGTGGTCTCCCAAGTAAGAAGTTGACAGGAGAAGAGGGAATTACCTCATTGCTGTCTACAGCTGCCTGAAGGGAGATTGTAGCCAGGTGGGGTTCGGCTCTTCTCCTGGGCAACCAGCAACAGAACAAGGGGACAGAGTCTCAAGCTGTGCCAGAGCAAGTTGAGGCTGGAAGTTNCAAGGGGACAGTCTCAAGCTGTGCCAGAGCAAGTTGAGGCTGGAAGTTAGGAGGAAGTTGCTGGCAGAGACAGTGATTGGCATTGGAATGGGCTGCCCAGGGAGGTGGTGGAGTCCCCGTCCCTGGAGGTGTTGAAGCAAAGCCTGGATGGGCACTGAGTGCCATTGGCTAGGGCTGGGGGATAGGTTGGACTGGATGAGCTTGGAGGTCTCTTCCAACCTGGCTGATTCCACTTCTGTTCTGCTCCACTCTGCCTGGTGGTCTCTTCCAACCTGGCTTGTCCTTTTCTGTCCATGTGTGAGTGAGTTTGTATTTTCTGCATTCCTAATAATGAAGGACACAAAGGTAGGATTGTGTGCCAAAAATGTATTGGTTGATGAATTCTACAGACAGGATGGATCAAGCAGCTCTGAAATTGTCTGTCTAGGGATAGAAAGGCAGTTGCCTGTGTAACAGTGGCACAAGAAGGAAGGGCTTACTGCATTGGATGCTTTCTTCATTGTCAGAAAAAAAATCTGGTGGAAATCCTTGCTTCTCTACGAGTTTGCAGCTCTCCTTTACACTGTCATCAACATCCAAGACAATGTACCATCTCCTGAGGTGTAGGAGAGATAAGAGAGGCTCGTGGGTGACACGAAGCATTAGCTTGCTGGGATTGGTGAACACCACAACATGCAATTACAGTATAAAATTGCTGGTTTTGTGAGTTCTTTCCCCAGCCTACCTTTTCCATTGCTCCACATGAAGTTCACTTGAGAGGGGCTATTATTTTGTGCTGTAAGCTTGTCAGGGGAAATTCCTCCTTTCCTTCAGTGTGGAGGTAATCCTTCAGAATACTGTGGCCATCAAGTTTTCGAGTGCTGCCATTCCAGCAGTGGTGCTAGCAGAAATGAAAAGGATCAGGTAAGCCTCAGCTGGTTTTGCTACCATGTGAGGCAGTGTGGGTTTGGTTAGAGGTTGAATGGGTAGAAGGAAGGTGAAGAAATGCAGGTGCTTCTAAATATTTGCTGTGGATTGCCCAAACAGTAGTTTCCCATGGGGTTAAGCAGGACTGCAGCACTCTTGCGGTATAGGAAAGGTGAAATGATTCTGTGTTGTTAATAATTTGCTGCCAGTGTTAAGAGTTCAAGCAAAACTCCTTTCTCCCAGCCACTGTCCTGTTCTGTCAGCTTGCATCTGGAGCCAGAGTTTAAGTCATGCAGCCAATACTTGGTTTCCTTCATCACTGGAAACTCTCCTGGGGAATCATAGAATCATAGAATGGTTTAGGTTGGAAGAGACCTCAAAGATCATCCAGTTCCAACCCCCCTGTGCCATAGGCAGGGACACCTCCCACTGGATCAGGTTGCTCAAGATCTCATCCAGCCTGACCTTGAATACATCAGGGAGGGAGTAGCCACAACCTCCCTGGACAACCTGTTCCAGTGTCTCACCACCCTCACTGTGAAGAATTTCTTCCTAACATCCCATTCAAATCTCCCCTCCGCCAATCTGAAGCCATTCCCCCTCGTCCTGTCATTACAAGATCTTGTGAACAGTCCCTCCCCAGCCCTCCTGTAGGCTGTTCCTGCTGCTGTTCCTTTGGAAAATCCACCCAGAAAGTAAACTGCAAGTGTGGGGTTCCAAGGCTACCTGTTTGTGCCCTTCAGCAATACTGCAGCTGGCAATACCTTCACACCATGTGTTACAGGCAGCAGCACTGGTGTGCTCGTGGTCTTTGCAGATACAGGTCAGCTTGACAAGCCCCCAGGACTCAGCTGCTCTCCCTTCCTTTGGAGGGGATCAGGCTTAAGGCTGAATTCCTGGTTTTGAAGAAAAGAGGATCTTCAGGTCAGGTGTAGTTTTTCTTTAGTTTTATCCACCTTAATGATGCACTGTCAGAAAAGAGGTGATGTGCTCCTAACTTGTATGGCAGCTCAGAGGATGGCAGGGGTTGGAAGGAAC
>VWZI01014726.1:47014-66200 GCA_013396835.1 Psilopogon haemacephalus
CCCTTCCCCTTCCCCTGTTGTAGCTTTTCTTACTTGATTTAATTTCTAAAGTAGAAGATTGTTTTCAGAGCTTTGTTGCACCAAGGTTTCTGAAACAATACAGAATACAACTCCAAGAGGTTTTCTTGGTAACACTAACTGCTCTAGGACCTTAATAGAAACAGCTGTAAGCAGAATGGGAGTCAGTTGAATGCTTCACTGGCATCACTATAAAATAGAATCTCAAAGTACTTAGGGCATAATAACAGTAGCCATGGAAGCTTTGCTTGAGGATTTGAAAGGATGGGACATCTGGAGGCAGGAGAGAATTCCAGGCTGTGGTTCAGGTTGAGGAGGAGAATGGATGAGAGCAGCTGATGAATACATTAAGATTTTCTTATCTGTAGAAGAGAACTTCTGTGTTCTTGTAGAAAAAATGACCTTTCTTAAATGACAAAACCCAGGAGTGTTCCTTCTGGGTGTCTCTTGGCTTAAGATATTGGTTGCTTCTTGGGTCTTTCTTTCAGAGAGGGGTGGGGAAGGATTTTTTTGTTTGGTTGCTTGCTTTTGTTTAGTTTGTTTAGTTGTTGTTTGGTGAGGTGTCTGTAGAGCTTGCTTGGTTCGGGTTTGGGGTTTTGGTTTTTTTTTTTAATTTAATTTAATTTTATTTTGGTTTTGGTTTTCCTTTAGGAAGTGGAAACTTCCACACCAAAAAAAAAATTACTTGCAGGAACTTAGCAGGAAAGGAGGAGGGGAAGAAAAAGAAGTCCTCTGTCTTTTGGGTTTATTAATCTTCAGATTTGTGGGCTTAGGTTTTTTTATGCCTGACTGAATATTTTGAGCTGGCTGAATACTTCCTTGATCTTGCTGAGCAGAAAGCAGGGCTAGTGATGCTAAATCCTTGTCTCTAAGGCTGGAGTTGTAGTATTACCTGCTCTCACAGCTTTTATTAGAATCAATAAACAGCAGTAAGAGAAGCTCAGCAGCTTTGCCCATGAGGAGGGGAATGCTTCCACATGAGGGAGCAGGGCTGCTCATGCTGATGCAGGCATTCATAGAATCATAGAATGGTTTAGGTTGGAAGGGAGCTCAAAGATCATCCAGTTCCAACCCCCTGTGCCACAGGCAGGGACACCTCCCACTAGATCAGGTCACTCAAGACCTCATCCAGCCTGGCCTTGAACACATCCAGGGAAGGAGCAGCCACAACCTCCCTGGGCAACCTGTTCCAGTGTCTCACCACCCTCACTGTGAAGAACTTGTTCCTAACATCCCGTTCAAATCTCCCCTCTGCCAGTTTGAACCCATTCCCCCTCATCCTGTCATTACCAGACCTTGTGAACAGTCCCTCCCCAGCCTTCCTGTAGCCCCCTTCAGATACTGGTAGGCTGCTCTAAGGTCTCCTGGCAGCCTTCTCTTCTCCAGGCTGCAGAGCCCCAATTCCCTCAGCCTGTCCTCATAGCAGAGGTGCTGCAGCCCTCTGATCATTTTCGTGGCCCTCCTCTGGACTCTCTCCAGCATTCTGAAGTTTTAGTGCTCAGTTTGAAGCTCTTCTTTAGTTGGCTTTGAAGAGGTGAGTTGTGGTTGTGCTGTGGCACCCTGCCTCTATGACTGTTCAGTTCATTCACGCAGTTGGTTTGTGTGGGACCAGTCTAGCTCTGCTCTATTCATCACGTGGAGACCTTTATTTCATTTCTGGTCTTAGTTAGCTAGGAAAACAGCTTTTGAACTTCACAGTATCTCTCACAGTGATGCATGCATCAGCCTGCCTGGAATGTGGCT
Source organism: Psilopogon haemacephalus (assembly GCA_013396835.1). Lineage (NCBI taxonomy): Eukaryota > Metazoa > Chordata > Aves > Piciformes > Megalaimidae > Psilopogon > Psilopogon haemacephalus. The sequence continues at coordinate 48,776 of VWZI01014726.1, forward strand.
TCCCATCTATGGGGAGTGACTCATTTTTCACAGACGTTGGGGGCAGAGAGTAGAATGCATTAAAATCTATGAATGGAATCCCCTCTGTTAAGTTCTGTCTGACGTGCTTTGTCTGATCTGCAACGTGCATGGAAGTCACAGCTCTCAACAAGATTTGATGGGGATTGCTCAAAACCTGTTAACAAAAGGTTGAGCTCTGCTACTGTGATCACTGAACAAAAAAAAAAGTGATTAAATGTCCTCCTCTGCCTTCCTGTCCAAACTCGGGTCAAGTACAGGAGTTGAATAAAGTCCCCATACTGTGCTCTGCTGAGAGCCCACCTGGAGTAGTGCATCCAGTGCTGGAGCCCCTGGGACAAGAGGGATGTGGAGATGCTGGAGGTGTGCAGAGAAGGGCCCCGAGGATGCTGAGAGGGCTGCAGCAGCTCTGCTGTGAGCACAGCCTGAAAGAGTTGGGGCTGTGCAGGCTGCAGAAGAGGAGGCTCCCAGGGGACCTTCTGGTGGCCTTCCAGGATCTGAAGGGGGCTACAAAAAAAGCTGGGGAAGGACTTTTGAGGGTGTCAGGGAGTGACAGGACTAGGGGGAATGTAGCAAACTGGAGGTGGGGAGATTGAAGGTGAGGAGGAAGTTCCTGAGCATGAGAGTGGTGAGAGGCTGGAATGGGTTGCCCCTGCAGGGAGGTGTTTGGGGCCAGATCCCTGGAGGTGTTTTTGTCCAGGCTGGCAGAGGCTGTGGGCAGCCTGCTCTAGGGTAGGGTGTCCCTGGGCATGGCAGGGGGGTTGGGACTGGCTGCTCCTTGTGGTCCCTTCCAGCCCCGACTGATTCCATGATTCTTTGGCTGGGGGCAGGGAGGAGGGGAAAGTCTGTACAAAGCAACCTGAGTTTTTTGTTGGTCTCGATGCAGGTTGGACTTGATGGTCTCCTTGGGTCCCTTCCAACCCCTAACATCCTGTGATCCTGTCATCTTTTGTTTCCCGGATGGTACAGGATCACAGAATGTCAGGGGTTGGAAGGAACCCAAAGAGGTACAAACCTAGAATCAGTCAGGGTTGGAAGGGACCACAAGGATCAGCCACTTCCAACCCCCCTGCCATGCCCAGGGACACCCTACCCTAGAGCAGGCTGCCCACAGCCTCTGCCAGCCTGGCCAAAAACACCTCCAGGGATGTGGCCCCAACCACATCAAGTCCAACCCCCCAGTTTACAGGGTCTGTTATGGTTTCAAAGAAAAATGTGGAATCTTGTGACCTCCTCTGGTTTTTGTCTTGTATCTGTCAATAAGGACTGACGCAAGTGCTCCAGTTCTAATCCAACTGCCTTATATGGTACCAGGAAACTGCCTAAGTCACCCTTGTGAGAGTTTCAGGTGATGCTGTCATGTGGTAGCATAATTGCCTTACGTAGCTAATCTCAAATTTGCTTCATCTGAAAGTCTTGCCAAGGGAGTTACTTTAGCTTGGCTTGCAATCACTGGTTAGTAAGATGGCCTTTTATTTATGGCAGCTGGAGCTGATTGTGGAGTTCAGACCTCCTCTGATGCCCTGTGGGAATGTAAAGAAAAGCAGAAGCCAGTTAATGGTCAGAGGATCTGCAATCAGAAAATTCTCTCTGGTGCTAGGGAGAGGAAGAAAATAAGTTTGGGCTGGCTGGACTCAGGCACCAGCTGAATAAAAAAAGCTGGGTGCTGGTAGGGTCAATCCCAAATGCAGATGCCCTAAAAGTGCAAGAAGAGCCTTTTAAAGCCTGTTCTGTGAGACTTGGCTTCTGTTAGTGACAAAACTGTGCAGTGTTTGACTTTACCCTTCTGGAGACATAACAGTCTTAGCATTTTGATAGAAGGATGTGGAAGTGTTGGAGCCAGTGCAGAGGAGGCCACCAAGATGCAGCTGAGAGGGCTGCAGCAGCTCTGCTCTGAGCACAGGCACAGAGAGTTGGGGCTCTGCAGCCTGCAGAGGAGAAGGCTGCCAGGAGACCTTGGAGTGGCCTTGCAGGATCTGAAGGGGGCTCCAGGAGGGCTGAGAATGGACTATTGACAAGGTCTGGTGATGCCAGGATGAGGAGGAGGAATGGGTTTAAAGTGTCAGAGGGGAAACTGAAAGTGGATGTGAGGAGGAAGTTGTTTGCAGTGAGGGTGGTGAGACACTGGCACAGGTTGCCCAGGGAGGTTGTGGAGCGCAGAAGAACAGAGTGTAATCCAAGATCCCATTCTGTGCTTCTGTGCTCCACAACCTCCCTGGAGGTGTTCAGGACCAGGTTGGATTAGGCCTTAGGCGACCTCTTCTAGCGGGAGGTGTCCCTGCCTGTGGCACAGCGGGGTTGGAACTGGCTGAGCTTTGAGGTCTCTTCCAACCTAAACCATTCTATGATACAGATTTTTGAATCAGGTTTGTCCAGGAATCGATGCTTTGAAGCAGCAACTCAGTAAGAGTTTACTGGGATGTTTGATTGACATTAGATGCGAGGTGAAGAAGAGAGCTGTGCCTTGGAGCTGGATGATCTTTGAGCTCACTTCCAGTCTAACCCATTCTATGATACATTTTTGAATCAGGATTGCTCAGGAATTGGTGCTTTGAAGCAGCAACTCAATCAGAGTTTAGTGGGCTCGTTGGATTGACATTACATGTGAGGTGAAGAAGAGAGCTGTGCCTTGGAGCTGGATGATCTTTGAGCTCCCTTCCAGCCTAACCCATTCTATGATACANTGATACAGATTTTTGAATCAGGTTTGTCCAGGAATCGATGCTTTGAAGCAGCAACTCAGTAAGAGTTTACTGGGATGTTTGATTGACATTAGATGCGAGGTGAAGAAGAGAGCTGTGCCTTGGAGCTGGATGATCTTTGAGCTCACTTCCAGTCTAACCCATTCTATGATACATTTTTGAATCAGGATTGCTCAGGAATTGGTGCTTTGAAGCAGCAACTCAATCAGAGTTTAGTGGGCTCGTTGGATTGACATTACATGTGAGGTGAAGAAGAGAGCTGTGCCTTGGAGCTGGATGATCTTTGAGCTCCCTTCCAGCCTAACCCATTCTATGATACAGCTTTTGCATCAGGATTGTTCAGGAATCGATGCTGTGAAGCAGCAACTCAATAAGAGTTTACTGGGATGCTTGGTTGACATTAGATGCGAGGTGAAGAAGGGAGCTGTGCCTTGGAGCTGGATGATCTTTGAGCTCCCTTCCAGCCTAACCCATCCTATGATACAGTTTTTGCATCAGGTTTGTTCAGTAATCGATGCCGTGAAGCAGCACTAAGAGTTTACTGGGACATTAGATGCAAGGTGAAGAAGGGAGTTGTGGCTTGGAGCAGTTCAGCTGATCTGCACGTTCCCATCTCACTCGTTTCTTCTGCCTTCCCCCAGTTCCCTGCTGCGCTACGGTGGGAACCTCTCCCTTCAGAGCGCCATGAGCGTGCGGTTCAACAGCAACGGGACCCAGCTGCTGGCGCTGCGCCGCCGCCTGCCCCCCGTGCTCTACGACATCCACTGCCGCCTGCCTGTCTTCCAGTTTGACAACCAAGGCTACTTCAACTCCTGCACCATGAAGAGCTGCTGCTTTGCAGGTGATCGTGATCAGGTAATGAGCCAGCAGGACTCTCTCCCGCAGCTCCAGGCTTTGAAAACGCCTCTAAGGCTCTTTCTCTGATGCAAGAGCTCTGTAAGGCAGGAGGCAGGACACATGGAGGCTGTGGTGGTTTTGCACTTCCCTGAATGATCTTTGAGTTCCCTTCCAGCCTAACCCATTCTATGATACATTTTTGAATCAGGTTTGTTCAGGAATTGATGCTTTGAAGCAGCAACTCAAGAGTTTTTTGATATAAACCCTAGGTAGGACTCAGAAATACTGGAAGTTGATAAATGAAGCTTTGTATTTACAGCAATGCATAATGTCCAAACAAATATTTACAAGGTATAACAGATATTTGGAGATATATACAATGAAAGGTAATACAGAAACACCACAGCCCTCCCAGGGACCAAAATCCCCAAGAGGGGTAACCAACCACCCCCTACCACCTTTCCCCCCTTCCCCAATCTTATCAGAGAATCATAGAATGATTTAGGTTGGAAGAGACCTCGAAGATCATCCAGTTCCAACCCCCCTGTGCCATAGGCAAGGACACCTCCCACTGGAACAGGTCGCTCAAGACCTCATCCAGCTTGGCCTTGAACACATCCAGGGAAGGAGCAGCCACAACCTCCCTGGGCAACCTGTTCCAGTGCCTCACCACCCTCACTGTGAAGAATTTCTTCCTAACATCCAGTTCAAATCTCCCCTCCACCTATTTGAACCCATTCCCCCTTGTTCTGTCATTACAAGACCTTGTGAACAGTCCCTCCCCAGCCCTCCTGTAGCCCCCCTCAGATACTGGTAGGCTGCTATAAGGTCTCCCCAAAGCCTTCTCTTCTCCAGGCTGAAAAGCCCCAACTCCCTCAGCCTGTCCTCATAGCAGAGCTGCTGCAGCCCTCTGATCATCTTTGTGGCCCTCCTCTGGACTCTCTCCAGCAGTTCCATCTCACCACCTGTTGATGCTGTAGCTAAGCAGAGGTAGATTAGCCAGGGGAGTTAGTAGTAGGGTAGAAGTTAGTAGTATTACTGAGAATTAGCTACCAAGGCAGAGAGACAAAGGAACCATGCAAGAGAAGCAGCTGCAGCCCAGAGTGGTCTGAAACTGTCTGCCCTATCTATATTTTGGTTATAACTTTTTTTTTCTTTCTCATTAAAGCTCTGGGGTGCAGTGCCATCCTGTGTTTTCCTCTCTCAGCCAGTACTCTCATTTCTCACTCAAATCCTCCAATTAGTTCAAACCAGCACAAAGGCTTAGCTCACAACTCTTCTGCAGTATGCTCTGAGAGAAGAAAAACACATAGCAAAGAACAAGATAAGGTCTTGTGATGACAGGATGAGAGGTAATGGGTTTAAGCTGGCAGAGGGGAGACAGAAACTGGATGTTAGGAGGAAGTTCTTAGGATGAGGGTGTTGTGTTTTGTGGCTCCGTTTTTGCTGATGCCCATCACTTACAGGAGACCTTTATAGTAGCCTTCCAGTATCTGAAAATGCTTACAGGAAGGCTGGGGTGGGACTATTGACAAGGTCTGGTAATGACAGGATGAGGAGGACGAGTGGCGGAGGGGAGATTGGAACTGGATGTTAGGAGGAAGGTGTTTGCAGTAAGGGTGGTGAGACACTGGCACAGGTTGCCCAGGGAAGTTGTGGATGACAGAAGCACAGAATGTGATGGAAGACCCCATTCTGTGCTTCTGTGCTCCACAACCTCCCTGGAGGTGTTGAGGACCAGGTTGGATGAGGCCTTGAGCAACCTGTTCTAGTGGGAGGTGTCCCTGCCTATGGCACAGGGGGGTTGGAACTGGCTGAGCTTTGAGCTCCCTTCCAAGCTAAACCATTCTCTGAAATTCTAGCCAGTCAGGGTGGTGAGACACAGGTTGCCCATGAAGTGTTCAAGGCCAGGCTGGATGAGGCCTTGAGCAACCTGGGCTGGTGGGAGGTGTCTATGCCCATGGCAGGGGGTTAGAGCTGGATGATCTTGAAGGTCTCTTCCAACCCAACCCAATCTATGAATATTATCTGCATCTAAGAAAACATCTTCCTTCTTTTCTTCCTTTCATTTCAGTTTTGCTGCTGAGTGCAGTAGAGGCAATCCCACACAACATAAATGCTGTGAATTTATAGAGTTAGTGATTCTTATTTCAAATTGTGATGTTTCTCCTTCAGTACTATACTACTGGATCAGATTCTGGGTCTTTTTAGTTTGGATTTTCTGTAAGTGGTGACAGCAGGTGGCTAGGAAGGAAGAGTTTCTTAGCAGCACTCTGTCCCCACTCCTAACCACAAAGAAATCATAGAATCACAGAATGGTTTAGATTGGAAGAGACCTTAAAGATCATCCAGTTCCAACCCCCTGCTGTAGGCACACAAAGTGATTAACAGTAGTTCGTATGATTCTAGAGCTGGGTACTGTAGTTGGACAGCTGCACCTGGTAGGCAGTAAACTGTCTAAGGACCAAAAAAAAAATATTTTCAAGCCATAATAGTATAGAAATGAAAATTTTCCTGCCTCTAACAACATTCCTGCCATCTGAATTTGGTCACTAATTCCATTGCTGCTACTGCAGGAGGCAGAGTTGAGCTTCTTTCAGGCTGCAAGTAGGAAATACATTTGGATGGCCGAGCTTGAGCATAGGTTTTGGCAGAAGGAGTGTTGGACATGCAGTGTTGAAGCCATCTTTAAAAACAAAATGTGTGGTTAGCTAGAAATGATGAGCAAATACAAACTGGATGGATTGGTTAAGAAGAAAACTGCTGCTGATTCGTGGTGCATTCCTTAGTCAGCCTAAAGATGCCACTCCTCTCTTCTCTGGATGTCAGGCTAGACCTGTATAGGCTCTGACATGCAGTTTAGCTTCTCCTCTGTCACAGAAGATGTGTCTGTTTTGCTTCCTGAGCCACCTTCCTGTGAGTAGGGTGTTGATTTAATGGGGAGAATGTGGCTCTTGTGTGGTGGGTTGATCAGGTACCTTGGAAGCCTGCAGTTTTAAAAGCCTTGATGCAGTTTTGCCTTGCTGGGCTTTGTGTTCAGGTAAGTATCTTAGAGTGGTTTAGGTTGGAAGGGAGCTCAAAGTTCAGCCAGTTCCATCCCCACTGTGCCATAGGCAGGGACACCTCACACTAGAACATAATGGCACATAATGCTGCTTACCAGTTAAATATCTGGGAGCCTGGAGCACAGCCCCAAGAGGAGAGGCTGAGGGAGCTGGGGGTGTGCAGCCTGAAGAAGAGGAGGCTCAGGGCAGAGCTCATTGCTCTCTGCAGCTCCCTGAAGGGAGGTTGTAGCCAGCTGGGGATGAGGAGGAATGGGTTTGAAATGGCAGAGGGGAGATTGAAACTGGATGTTAGGAGGAAGTTGTTTGCAGTGAGGGTGGTGAGACACTGGCACAGGTTGCCCAGGGAGGTTGTGGAGCACAGAAGAACAGAATGTGGTCAGAGATCATTCTCACCACATTCTGTGCTCCACAACCTCCCTGGAGGTGTTCAAGACCAGGCTGGATGAGTCCTTGAGTGACCTGTTCTAGTGGGAGGTGTCCCTGCCTATGGCACAGGGGGGTTAGAAGTGGCTGAGCTTTGAGCTCCCTTCCAACCTAACCCATTCTCTGATTCTCACACATTTTATGACACATGTGCAAACAAACACTCATGGACACAAGGACAAAGTCAGAAGGAGTGAGGTGCATAAACAAAGTGCCTTTAAAATGCTGGGCCTGTTTGTCTGTGCCAGGAGGACAGCTAAATGAACACTCTCCTGTACATCTCCACAGCCAACAGAGGTAGTGGGCAGCTGAAAGGCCTTCTCTGGAGACTTTCAAGGCCTGTCTGGATGTGTTCCTGTGTGATCTGTGCTAGATTGTCTGGTCCTGCTCTGGCAGGGGAGGTCTACTCGATGAGCTCCTTGGGTCTCTTCCAAACCTTAACATCCTGTGAGTCAGTTTGATCATAGAATGGTTTAGGTTGGCAGGGAGCTCAAAGCTCATACAGTTCCAACCCCCCTGTGCCATAGGCAGGGACACCTCCCAATAGAATAGGTTGCTCAAGGACTCATCCAGCCTGGATTCTGGCCTGCTAAAAACTGAATTGTCCCTAACCAGGGCTATTCAGAACACAGACTTCAACACAATGAAGGTTGTAACTTTATAGGGAGTTGGAGCAGTCTGCAGTACTGCCAGTGGTGCATTCCTGAAACTCTCCTATACCAGAGTAATGTCAACAGAAAAGGCTGAGTGCTGATGTAATGTCTGAGGGCATGCCAGAGTCAAGACATTTTTTGTTTGATTCACAGGGTACAAGTTATTTCTTCCCACCCACTTCCCCCCACTCCCTCTTTTAGGGGCAGGCAATAAGCAGCTGATTTTACAGCCACAAGTGTTACACAGCCTCACATTATCTGCACAGGGAAAGAAAAGAAACGAGCTGATAGCTCATTTCCCCCTCAAACACTCAAGATATATTTGTTGCTTTCTTTTGGGTGCTAGGTTGGACTGGATCATCTTGGAGGTCTCTTCCAACCTGGCTGATTTCTGTTCTGTTCTTTGCTTGTTCTTTGCTTGTTCTTTGCTTGTTCTTTGCTTGTTCTGTCCTTGTTCTGTCCTTGTTCTGTCCTTGTTCTGTCCTGTTCAGAATATTTTTCCTGCCATAGAAATCCCCACAAAAGGTTTCTAAGTTGTGAATGTAATTGCTGTCAGGGCCTTTCTGCATGGCAAAAAGGCCAGCTGTAAAAATGTTGATGGATTGCTCCTGAGGATGCTTCTGTAAGCATTTGAAACTGCTGCACATGGAGTTGGCTGCTTATAAGATTAGGAATTTAGGGAGTGAGAATACAGATTGTTGGCTTTGGATTTTATGTGCTAGAAACAGTTTGTGTTTCTCCAGTCTGCTGTGTCACAGCTTTTCATTTTCCAGTTCATGAGATGGGCATGCTTCCTACCAAGGAACAAAGTTTCTGTTGTAAAAGGCCTCTGGGCTTACCTGCTTCTCAGGCTGAGATGGAAAAAAAACAGGCTCTATTTTTTTTTTTTGGCTTGTTAACAGCCTTCCTGAAAAAGTGTCTTAAGTGGTGAAGAGTGCAAACTTCTGTACTACCTAGTATGAAAAAAAGAGAGCTGCTTTCAAAGCAAACCTGCTTCTTGCTCCCCAGCATTGGGACAGTTCAAGTTGTAGCTTACTTTCTAATTTAGAATCGTAGAATGGTTTAGGTTGGAAGGGAGCTCAAAGCTCAGCCAGTTCCAGCCCCCCTGTGCCATAGGCAGGGACACCTCCCACTAGATCAGGTTGCTCAAGACCTCATCCAACCTGGTCTTGAACACCCTCTGCGAGGGAGCAGCCTCAACCTCCCTGGGTAATCTGTTCCAATGCCTCACCAACCTCACTGTAAAGAACTTCTTCCTAACATCCAGTTTAAATCTCTCCTCTGCCAGTTCAAACCCATTCCTCATCCTGTCATGGTGCCCACTTGACCCCTATAGAAGCTGGTGCAAATAAATGACTTGAGAATATATTGAATGACTCTCTGCAGATTGTCTGGGGTGGTAGTGTTGTAGCTGCTGAAGCAGAGCCCCACTGTGTCACGAGTGCTGGCTGGCACAAGGGCTGGAGGGGTGAGCATACCTACCCAGGAGGTGAGCAGATGATCATTAGAGCAGCTTTCCAACCTCTCCCCAGTGGGAGCTCTGTACTGAAAGCCTGGATTCTTCAGCACAAAGCTAACAGCTCTACAGAAAGCCCAGGAATCACAAGGAGATGGAAATGCTTGATCAACAGACTGCTGTTTGTTTCTTCATTGTTGAAGGAAGGGAAAGGAGTGCTCTGCTCTGTGGGAAGTGCTCAAGATTTTTCTCATATTCTTCTGGTGCTGCCCATCACAAGCAAGGTCTATTGTCTTGCTCCTTCCTTGCTTCTTTGCTTCTTGATGGTTTTGGAATGGGAAAAAAGTGTTTTCCTCCTCCATAGATGTGCCTTTGCCTTATTTCCACTCTGCATAGTGGATAACTCTTCTATTCTAAGAATAAAAAGACCATTTGAAAAGGCATCTGTGGGATTCCTACCTGCACGAAATGCAGACTTAACACTGAATTCTGCTCACGTGGTAGATGGAATATCAGTCAGTTTTTCTTTGGCAAGGGATCAGAACAGCAGGGGAAGTCTTATTTGTAAGGAAGATGTGTTTTGGCGTAGCAAGAGTCTTCTTGTGTTCTGGCAAACATTTCTCATACTAAATAATGTATAGCAGGATCTCTCTTCATGCCTGCTGTGGAATGGGAATGGAAAAGGAATAGCAATAGCAATAGAATAGGAATTGGAATAGGGATAGGAGTGGGATAGGGATAGAATGGGAATGGAATAGGAATGGGAATGGAATGGGAATGGAGTGGAATAGAGTAGGAACGGAGTAGAACAGGAATAGGAATGGGAATGGAATAGGAATAGGAATGGAATAGGAATGGAATGGAATAGGAATGGAATGGAATAGGAATGGAATGGAATAGGAATGGAATAGAATGGGAATAGGAATGGAATAGAATGGGAATAGGAATGGAATAGAATGGGAATAGGAATGGAATAGAATAGGAATGGAGTAGAATGGGAATAGGAATGGAAGAGAATAGGAATGGAGTGGAATGGAATGGAATAGGAATGGGATAGGATAGGAATGGAATAGAATAGGAATGGAATAGAATGGGAATAGGAATGGAATAGAATAGGAATGGAGTAGAATGGGAGTGGAATAGAATGGGAATATGAATGGAAAGGAATAGAATGGGAATAGGAATGGAGTAAAATAGGAATGGAATGGAATAGAATAGGAAGGAATAGGAATGGAGTAGAATAGGAATAGAGTAGAATGGGAGTGGAATAGAATGGCAATAGGAATGGAATGGAATAGAATGGGAATAGGAATGGAGTAGAATAGGAATGGAATGGAATGGAATAGAATGGGAATGGGAATGGGATAGGAATTGGAATGGGATAGGAATAAGCGAGATTGGAAGGGGAGCTCCAAGCTCATCCAGTCCAACCTATCCCCAGCCCTATGCAATGGCACTAAGTGCCCCATGCAGGCTTCTCTTGAACACCTCCAGGGACAGTGACTCCAGCACCTCCCTGGGAGGTGTATTTTATGCGTATGCAAGCACAGAGGAAGTTCTATCTGTGTATGTGAGATGATGCTCTCCTTACTTTTTTTTTTTTCACTTTAATTTGTAGCTTGCTTTCTTAACCCCTTTTAAAGTAGCTCTGTGAGAAGCAGATGGTACTGATACCAGTGGATTTTGTTGGGTTGAAGGCCTCCTGCATTCTTCTTGTTCTCAGCCTACATTAGTAAGGTCATTCTAAAGACAGCTGGAAAAATTATCTGTGTCTCCTAGTCCCTTGCCTAGGGCCAAAAAAGTACAACAACTTCTCTGGCGTGGGTTATAAGTAAGAGGTAATGTTGTGGGAGTGGGAAACGTGCATGCTGGAAACTGTGAAACAAAGCTTATTTGGGCACAATTCTAACAAAACACTCAATTTTCAGTAGCAACCTGAGGAAGTGGAGCTCGTGGGCTTCTGAGAGCTTTCAGGCTGGCAGCGGTAAGAAGAAAAATGAAATCCCCAGAGCGGCAGCACTCTGCGAAGTGCAGTGCTGATGCTACTGTTACAAGGCTACAGCAGCAGCAGCAGCAGATTAGATCTCAAATTATTTATATCAACTGCTGTAATTTCCTCGGGGAGAGAGAGAAAATGAGAAGAGCCTACAGTGGGGGAGCTCTAGTCCCAAGTCGTTCTGCCAGATTGGTGATGATCGTTTGTTTGAAGCATTTTATGCATACTTTGAAGCTCAGGCTGGATTTGTGTTTGCTTCAGCAGCAGGCTCTTAACTACGCCTGAGAGTTTTCTTCCTTCTAAGGCAAACTTCTGAATCAGCAGCTCCTGGTCGTCTGGAAGCCTTTTCCTGTCATTGTTGCTAGCAGCTAGATGTAGGAGCTGATCCTTCCCTTCTAGAAAATCTCCACTATTAATTATTAGCAGCTGGTTTTGCTCTCTCTAATGTCGTGTTCGTGGGAATGTTGTGGATGTTGATTTTGGAAGTGCTGGGGAGAGACAGCAGCAGAAATGCAGGCAATGGAACAGGTGGTTTTAATATTGCTCTCTCCTCCCAGACATCAGACACTGTGTGAGGAGCTCAGATGCTCAGGTCTGATTCAGAATTCAGCTTCAGGGAGGTTATGTTAAGCTTGGAGTTTGCCTTTTGTAGGGGAGGGTGGAGGGACAGTGCACATGGTCTTAGCTATTTGCTGATCTCCTGGTGCTCGTGGTCCTGCCTCTTCCTGCCTTGCCTCTGCAATTTGGTATCTGGGATTTGATGTTCAGTGAGTGTGCAGAAGGTAATCTGCCAGGAGTTACATTTTGCACATCCTCTCAGGACCAGAAGTGCTTGGTCACAACTAAAGTGGAGCCTAACCATATGCAGAGAGATATTCTTTTATGTACCCCACCCCAACTCCTTTTTTCTTTCCTTTCTATTCTTGCCTTTTAAAAAGTCTTCCCTCCAGAGTTTCAGCCTTATTAGCTACCTAGAAGTTGGTGTACTTCATAACAATTACACCTTTGGGTTTACTAATAGCATAGAGTGACTTTTTGCATTTTCCCTTTGCATTTGCTCTTCACCTTTCAGCTGGTGTGGAAAACTATTTGCTGATTGTCCTAGCAACAATAAATGAATCAAAGGCTGGGTGGGGAATGGCTGAGAGCAGCCCTGAGGAACAGGACCTGGGGGTCTGGGCTGGTGCAAAGCTCAAGATGAGGCTGCAGTGTGAGTGCAGCCCAGACAGCAACTGTGTGCTGGGCTGCAGCAAGAGCAGCTGTGGGCAGCAGGGCAAGGGAGGGGATTGTGCCCCTTGGCTCTGCTCTCCTCACACCCCACCTGCAGCACTGTCTGCAGCTCTGCAGCCCCCAGCACAAGCAGCACATGCAAGGGTTGGAGCCAGTGCAGAGGAGGCCACCAAGATGCAGCTGAGAGGGCTGCAGCAGCTCTGCTCTGAGCACAGGCACAGAGTTGGGGCTCTGCAGCCTGCAGAAGAGAAGGCTGCCAGGAGACCTTATAGTAGTCTTCCAGTATCTGCATGGGGCCTACAGGAAGGCTGGGGAGGGACTATTGACAAGGTCTGGCAATGAGAGGATGAGGAGGAAAAATGGGTTTGAAGTGTGAGAGGGGAGATTGAAAGTGGATGTTAGGAGGGAGTTGTTTGCAGTGAGGGTGGTGAGACACTGGCACAGGTTGCCCAGGGAGGTTGTGGCTGCTCGCTCCCTGGAGGGGTTCAAGGCCAGTTTGGATGAGTCCTTGAGTGACCTGTTCTAGTGGGAGGTGTCCCTGCCTATGGCACTGGCTGAGCTTTGAGCTCCCTTCCAACCTGAACCATTCTGTGTCATCCTATGTCAAAGTGAAGTTGTCACAGACCATCCTGTCAATGTCCTAGTAGCATCAGTCCTGCTGTGCTCTCCCCAGGCCTTGGCTTCCCATTGCCTTGTTCAGAGAGTACTAATTCAAACTCAGTTTCTTATTCAGATGCCCCAGAAGTGGCATATTTCTGGCTTTAGTAGCTCGAATGTCTGCTCTTGAAGCTTCATCTGGCACATCCTTCTTGCAATAGCTGCAGTAATGAAGTTGTGTTTGTGGCAGGCTTTGGTCTCCCTCTGAAAAGCCTCATTCTGTTCTTCAACCTCTTATCCCCTGATCTTACAGGAAAGGACAAAAGGGCTGTGTCTGGAGATGGAATTCTGTATTCTGAGAACAGTAGGAAAGCATACACCCAGAGGTACCCTAACAGGGAGAGAGTGGAAAGCAGAGCTGGCTGCTACTCTGACAGCAGCAGAGATACCAAATGGTTGTGTAGTTAAGGGAGCATGATCTGTATGGTCTGCTCTCTACCTTTAGTATTGATCTAGACAAGGAGTTTGAGTCCAGCATCAGTAAGTTTGCAGATGACACCAAGCTAGGAGCAGGAGTGGATCTGCTGGAGGGTAGGAGGAGCCCTGCAGAGGGCCCTGGCCAGGCTGGATGGGTGGGCAGAGGGAATGTGATGAGATTGAACAAGGCTCAGTGCAGGATTCTACACTTTGGCCACAACAACCCCAGGCAGTGCTACAGGCTGGGGACAGAGTGGCTGAGAGCAGGCAGGCAGAGAGGGACCTGGGGGTGCTGGGAGAGAGGAGCTGAACAGGAGCCAGCAGTGTGCCCAGGTGGGCAGCAGAGCCAATGGCATCCTGGGCTGGAGCAGGAGCAGTGTGGCCAGCAGCAGCAGGGAGGTTATTGTGCCCCTGTGCTCAGCACTGCTCAGCACACACCTTGAGTGCTGTGTCCAGCTCTGGGCCTCTCCATTCAAGAGAGATCAACATTGAGGTGCTGGAAGGTGTTGAGAGAAGGGCAGCAAGGCTGGGGAGGGGCCTGGAGCACAGCCCCAAGAGGAGAGGCTGAGGGAGCTGGGGGTGTGCAGCCTGCAGAAGAGGAGGCTCAGGGCAGAGCTCATTGCTCTCTGCAGCTCCCTGAAGGGAGGTTGTGGCCAGCTGGGGTTGGGCTCTGCTGCCAGGCAGCCAGGGACAGAAGGAGGGGACAGAGGCTGAAGCTGTGGCAGGGCAGGTTCAGGCTGGATGTTAGGAGGAAGTTGTTGGCAGAGAGAGTGATTGGCATTGGAATGGGCTGCCCAGGGAGGTGGTGGAGTCCCCATCCCTGGAGGTGTTGAAGCAAAGCCTGGATGGGGCCCTTAGTGCCATGGTCTGGTTGCTTAACTAGGGCTGGGTGCTAGGTTGGACTGGATGAGCTTGGAGGTCTCTTGCAGCCTGTCTGATTCTATGATTTGTGATAGTTGTTGGCAGAGCTATCAAAATAAAATTTAATATCAAAAGTTTGTCACTCCCAGCCCATTGCTTATGACATCAAGCTTGTGTTGATGACTTTATCAGGTAATGTTTTTGGCACTTGCTGATAGATCTGAGTTGCAGGATTAAATCCATAAGCATTTCTCTGCCAGTTTCTTTAAATTCCCCAGATTGTGACCACCTGAATGTATGTAACCCCTGTGCTGAACTGCACCTTCTGCCTCTCTGTTGCCAGAGTTTGTCTTTCCCTTTGCAATTTCTCCCAAGCTGTGGTGTGTGATGGAGGCATTTCAGGTGGGCGTTTTCCTACCTCTCCCTTCCTGCCCCTTAACCCCAAAACTAACCCCAGTGCACCAAGACAATTGCTTCCCTTTTGATTTTGGTAATCTTTAAAACAATTTAATGGGGCAGTTGGTCCGGAGGTAATCTGGTTTAAGCTGCTTCTCAGAGCAGAGCATCTTCAAAGTCAGGGAATTGTCCAGGTAATTTTGGGGTATGGGAGGGTGGAGACTCCACCACCTCTCTGGTGCCAAGTTGCAGTGTTTGTTATACTTGCCTGAACTTGCTGTTCCCCTGTGCTCAGCTGGAATTTCCCTTGCTGTGACTTGTGACTGTTGCTTCCTGAACATCCGCTGCCTGCCTCTGAAGAGTCTGTCCCCAGCTGCTCTGCTCCTTCAGATGCTGGGAGACTGCTGACGTCCACTCTGTCCCTTCACTTCTGCCTAAATAAGGCCAGGTCCTTTACTGTTTCCTTGCAGCTCCTGGGCCTGCAGCCCCAGTGGCTTTTCTCCACTCTCTGCCTGATTCAGTAGTGTCCCTCTAGCATCAGGGGCTCAAACTGGACACAGTACTCCAGGTGCAACCTCGAAAGTAGCAACTGAGGGGAATGATCTGAATCATAGAATCCTAGAATCAGTCAGGGTTGGAAGGGAGCACAAGGATCAGCCAGTCCCAACCCCCCTGCCATGCCCAGGGACACCCTACCCTAGAGCAGGCTGCCCACAGCCTCTGCCAGCCTGGCCCTAAACACCTCCAGGGACGGACATGCTGGAGGTGAACAGAGAAGGGCCCCGAGGATGCTCAGAGGGTTGCAGCACCTCTGCTGTGAGCACAGCCTGAAAGAGTTGGGGCTGTGCAGACTGCAGAAGAGGAGGCTCCCAGGGGACCTTCTGGTGGCCTTCCAGGATCTGAAGGGGGCTACAAAAAAGCTGGGGAGGGACTTTTGAGGGTGTCAGGGAGTGACAGGACTGGGGGGAACGAAGCAAAGCTGGAGGTGGGGAGATTGAGGCTGGAGGTGAGGAGGAAGTTGTTGAGCATGAGAGTGGTGAGAGGCTGGAATGGGTTGCCCCTGCAGGGAGGTGTTTGGGGCCAGATCCCTGGAGGTGTTTGGGGCCAGGCTGGCAGAGGCTGTGGGCAGCCTGCTCTAGGGTAGGGTGTCCCTGGGCATGGCAGAGGGGTTGGGACTGGCTGCTCCTTGTGCTCCCTTCCAGCCCTGACTGCTTCTAGGATTAAGTGGGTGAGGAGGGGACATATCTGCTGGAACCACAACACAGCAGGGCACCAGCCAGCTAAGAGGCTCCTGGAGTGCTTGGATGATAATAAATGCTGACAATTGGCTACATCTTTACAACTTTAAAGAACACTTGTTTTACCCCAATGTAGCATTTTTTAATGTAACAGAACATATCAGGAGTGCTTTCCTTCCCATCGCTGGGAGGTTGTCTGCATCAGCATTAGTCTGTGTAGCTTTGGGACAGTGGCTCTCAGCCTACTCTGGGTTAGCAGTGGTGTGAAAGGGAAGCAGATACTCCTGGCACCAGCAGGTCACTTTGGCAGAGGTGACCTTCCTAAGTGCTTCAACACTTTGGCTTGCAGAGTTAACTTTCTGGCTTGGGGAGGCTGGGTCTGAGTGCTGCAGAACTGAGGTGCACAAGTTTGCAAAGCAGCTTTGGTCTGGTTGGTGTTTCTTACAGAGTTGAATAAAACAGAATAAGGCAGGCTGGAAGAGACCTCCAAGATCATCCAGTCCAACCTAGCACCCAGCTGCAGGGTGCAGAAGTTTGTAAAGCAACTTTAGTCTGGTTGGAGCTTCGAATAGAGTGGAGTAAATAGAATAGAATAGAATAAGACAGATCGGAAGAGCAATCCAAGCTCACCCAGCCCTAGCCAGTGGCACTAAGTGCTTCATCAACTCTTTTCTTGAACACCTCTATGGATGGGGACTCCACCACCTCCCTGGGCAGCCCATTCCAATGCCAATCACTCTCTCTGCCAGGAACTTCCTCCTAACATCCAGCCTCAACCTGCCCTGCCACAGCTTGAGGCTGTGTCCCCTCCTTCTGTCCCTGGCTGCCTGGCAGCAGAGCCCAACCCCAGCTGGCCACAACCTCCCTCCAGACAGCTGCAGAGAGCAATGAGCTGTGCCCTGAGCCTCCTCTTCTGCAGGCTGCACACCCCCAGCTCCCTCAGCCTCTCCTCTTGGGGCTGTGCTCCAGGCTTCTCCCGAGCTTCGTTATCTGTCAGAAAATTAACAGAATTGCATCTGTAAAGTGCTTACATCCTTAAGAGCTAAAAAAAAAAATAGAATGATAGATTGTGTTAATAGGCAACCAGAGGAGGGATTTTAGTGGTTGGTTATTGCATTTTTGTGGCTGGAAACATCCAAACGCTGCAGGAATGTAATTAGCATGGCAAGCAGAATGTATGTGGATTTATAGCAGCTGTCTCCATCTTAGTGTATATTTTGTTGTTGTTTACTTACATCTCAGTCCAGTGTTATTTCAGGACTTGGCTTTCCACTGCTTGATGTTGCTTTGCCTGATGAGTTTATATATCCCTAGGGAATGCACACAAAAAGCAGTTTTCTTTGGCTCAAACTATTTTGTTTGGCTGAAATAGGTTTGACTCCTATCAAAGGTCAGAAAGTGGACACAGTTCCTCCATTTCTTCTTCTTTTCTTTGCCCTCTGACATAATAATAAAAAAATACCCCCAACCCCCCCC
>VWZI01014726.1:74291-85158 GCA_013396835.1 Psilopogon haemacephalus
TTATGATGCCCTTATATTAGCCCATATATAAATATATATATATATATCTCCCTTATATATATATATATTATATTAGCCTTGTAGGAGCCCTTACATGATTTTGGCTACTTGTAAATAGCAACTTCTTTGCAAGCCTCATTTTTTTTCTAGAGCTGGGTGTTTCAGCATCCCTGAGCTGGATTGTTTTGCTGAAGTGCAGGGGTGGCAGCATTACTCCACAAAAGATGAAGAAAAGTGGGAAGGAGCAGACAAGAGAGACAATTCCCAACCTATTTCAAGTTGGAGGAACGCAGTTACCTGTGCTGGCATTTTGTCAGGAGCATGGAACAGATTCTGCTGTAGTTTTGCAAGCAATTGGAACTTAGAGGTCTCCTCCCAGTAGGCTGCACTGAGTCATTCCCCCTCGGCTGGAAGCTCTGCCAGTGGTTTTGCTTAGTCCACTTACTGGATGAGATTTACTTCCAGGTGGAGTGGTCTGTGGGGAAAAAAAAAAAAGGTGTTTCCTAAATGCTTAGGAAGCTATTCCGTGGAAGAGTTTTGTTGGCAGTCTCCCTCCCAAATCCCAGAGTGTTGTGGAGCAGCCAGGATTTCCTAAGGGCAGAAGGTTGGTGCCTTTCTTTGCTACCTTTTGCTCTTTATTGAAGATGGAGCAGTTTGCTCACGTTGCCACTTGCTTCTCCATCCAAGTAGTTGTTCCTCAGCTTTCCTCTCTGCCTCACAAGTAACTGCTGATCGTTTGGAGAATTTGTTAGCCACTTTCCTCTTTAGATCCCAGGTTTGTTATTTTCAGGGGCACAGTTTCTAGCAAAGTTTGCAGAAGAAAAAGCAGCCAGGAGTTCCCACAGCTTTTGCTTGGCTCTAAGGCAAACCAGGAGAGGAGACAGCAGCCCTACGTGACCTGCCCAGCAAGGCTGTTAATGCATTACCACTTCAGGCACTATTTCAACCTATCTCCTATAAACATGGGCTCTTAGCTGGGAAAGAATCCCTGTTAAGACAGAGCCTGACATGTCTTGTGGGGTAACAGAGGGCTTTGTAGACCAAATGTTTTTGCAAAGTGGAATTTACATTCCTCACCCACTGCTCTGAATCACCCTTGCAGCTCGCAGCTTGTCTGTGTCTTGCTGCCCAAGTAGAATGATAGAACGGTTTGGGTTGGAAGGGAGCTCAAAGCTCAGCCAGTTCCAACACCCCTGTGCCACAGGCAGGGACACCTCCCACTAGAACAGGTCACTCAAGAACTGGCCTTGAACACATCCAGGCAGGGAGGAGCCACAACCTCCCTGGGCAACCTGTGCCAGTGTCTCACCACCCTCACTGCAAACAACTTCCTCATAACATCCACTTTCAATCTCCCCTCTCACACTTTAAACCCATAACTCCTTATCCTGTCATACCAGACCTTGTCAATAGTCCCCGCCCAGGTCCTCCTGCAGCTCCCTTCAGATCCTGCAAGGCCACTCCAAGGTCTCCTGGCAGCCTTCTCTTCTGCAGGCTGCAGAGCCCCAACTCTCTCAGCCTGTGCTCAGAGCAGAGCTGCTGCAGCCCTCTCAGCTGCATCTTGGTGGCCTCCTCTGCACTGGCTCCACCACTTGCATGTGCTGCTTGTGCTGGGGGCTGCAGAGCTGCAGACAGTGCTGCAGGTGGGGTGTGAGGAGAGCAGAGCCAAGGGGCACAATCCCCTCCCTTGCCCTGCTGCCCACAGCTGCTCTTGCTGCAGCCCAGCACACAGTTGCTGTCTGGGCTGCACTCACACTGCAGCCTCATCTTCAGCTTTGCACCACCCCAGACCCCCAGGTCCTATTCCTCAGGGCTGCTCTCAGCCATTCCCCACCCAGCCTGGAGATGTGCTTGGGACTGCACCCACCCAGGTGCAGGACCTTACCCTTGGCCTTGTTGAATGCCCTGAGGTTGGCCTGGGCCCAAAGTATTGCCCAAAGACACCGTGTGAGGGATGTGGCATTTGTCTGTGATTGATTTGGGGATGCCTCAGTTGATGTGAGCAGGCTGCCCTCAGACCTCTGACAAAAAACTTTGCCAAATCAGAAGAGCAAAGAACATTTCAAAACCATTTTTAATTCTGTCTTGGTAACTGTTAGCAAGGAAGGACCTGTCATTGTGGTCCAGTTACTGAAGCAGTTGCACCAGTTTTCAGAGAACTGATGCAAGTTTTCTTCCCCTTTTTTCCCCCCTCCCCCTCTTTGGTCACTGCAGATGCAGACAGTGCTTGAGACTTGAAGAATCCAGCAACAAATCTTTGACCAGAGTTATCTCATGGGAGACGTCTTGTGGGTTAAGTTCTCAAAGTTCTAGGCTGATAAGATGAATAACAGATGATTAAGTAGTTCTTAATGTCTTTAGCTATTTTTGAGGTATTTATGTGTGAGCACACAGGCAGATATAGACACTGGTTGAGGCTGGGGGGTGGGGAGGGGGAAGCCATCTGGAGCATGCTTTGGAAGGTTTTTACTTTGAAAGTTGGTTTCCCTGAAGTGTGTCCTTGGGATCTGAACTGCTTTCCTTCTAGGACTGCAGTTTATTCCTTCAGGTCAGTGCTGACCATGGAACAGTAGATTGAGTATCACAGCAGTATAGAAGAGGTTAGAGTCATAGAATGGTTGGGTTGGAAGGGACCTCAAAGCTCAGCCAGTTCCAACCCCCCTGTGCCATAGGCAGGGACACCTCCCACTAGAACAGGTTGCTCAAGACCTCATCCAACTTGGCTTCAAACACCTCCAGGGAGGTTATGGAGCACAGAAGCACAGAATGGGATCAAAGATCTGTGCTTCTGTGCTCCACAACTTCCCTGAGCAACCTGTGCCAGTGTCTCACCACCCTCATTGTAAACAACTTCCTCCTAACCTCCAGTCTCAGTCTCCATTCTGACACTTCAAACCCATTCCTCCTCATCCTGGCATCACCAGACCTTGTCAATAGTCCCTCCCCAACCTTTCTGGAGCCCCCTTTCAGATCCTGCAAGGCCACTCCAAGGTCTCCTGGCAGCCTTCTCCTCTGCAGGCTGCAGAGCCCCAACTCTCTGTGCCTGTGCTCAGAGCAGAGCTGCTGCAGCCCTCTCAGCTGCATCTTGGTGGCCTCCTCTGCACTGGCTCCGGTGCTGCAGGTGCAGTCTTGTATTCAGTGGAATTTCAATTGGTGGGGCAGTGTAGAAGAGGTTCTTGTAGCCTTCTAATATCTGAAATGGGTCTACAGGAAGACTGCGGAGTGACTATGGACAAGGTCTTGTAATGGACGAGGAGGAATGGGTTTAAAGTGTCAGAGGGGAGATTGAAAGTGGATGTTAGGAGGAAGTTGTTTGCAGTGAGGGTGTTGAGACACTGGCACAGGTTGCCCAAGGAGGTTGTGGAGCACAGAAGTAACCAATGTGATTTTTCTGTTCTCCACAACCTCCCTGGAGGTGTTCAAGGCCAGGTTGGATGAGGCCTTGAGTGACCTGTTCTAGTAGGAGGTGTCCCTGCCTATGGCACAGGGGGGTTGGAACTAGCTGAGCTTTGAGGTCTTTTCCGACCTAAACCATTCTATGATTCTATTCAGTGGAATTTTGAGAGGTTTCTGTGTCCTGGGGGTTACAATACCAGAAACCTATGGAAGTGTCCAGACTAGCTGGCACCTGTCAGAAGACAAGGCAGTGTTTGGTGCTTTTTAGTGCTGTAGCTATGTGAAGGCAGATTCAGCATCCAGGAGTGTTTCTTTCACCAGCCTTAGCATGTTGAATTTCTCACTCAGCAGTGGAAGAGTCTGGAGAAGCCTTAGTCACCAGCAGGTAGCCAAATGGTTATACCAAAGCTCCTTCTTCTATTGCACTGAACACTTTTGCAGCTATCAGTATGATATAAATGCCCAGGGAAGCAATTTTCATACCTCTACTTAAACCAACCAACAAAGCCAACCAACCACCACCAAGAGAAAAGCCCACAGGAGCCCAGCTATTGCCTGTGGGATAATTGAAGTTGTTTTGTCCCCTTTGTGTTCAGGAGCAGTCGTTGGTGGTAATTTGCATGGTTCCAGTGCTGCTGCATAAAAAGCCTTGGGACCTGTGCAGTTCAAGACACTGCATCTCAGGGCAGGGGAGAGAACAAAGTGGAAAGGCTGTGCCCAAGTTTACCTCCGTAGTAATTTTTGGTTTAGCTTTCAGAGCTGTTGTTGAGCTCTGCTGGTGACAGCAGGGGTGGGAGGGTTGGTATGGGTAAGGCATAGCCTAGGTGTAACAGGTATTTGGCAGCAACAAAAGCGAGCAGGAAACAGGCATCCAAAAATAGCCACTACCAAGAGGGCTTTCTGAATGCTCTAGAGGCAAGGGCCCATGCTGAAACAAGTAGATGGTGCAGCCTCTGCAGAGGTACAAGACCACCACAGGGCTGATTCTAGGCATAGGCTGGGCATGAGTGCCTGAGGCATGAGCTCACACCAGCCCACTGCTGCCTGTGCTTTCCCTAAAGGCCATCCCCATCCCATTTAGTTGGCATGGGAGGGGGAGGGTGGGTTGGAAGGTGACAAAGGAAGCAGTCCAGAGGTGGAACTGCATCTGCTCTCTTACAGAGATACACTCCCTGCACTCTCTTTTTCTTTCTTTTGTAATAGCAGAAGTATTTAGCCAGAGCCCCCTGGTACCTCCTCCAAATTGTCTCCTCTTAGCATATTGGAAAGAGAAAGGATCTTGGCCAGCCCTGGATGTTCTCACTCCACATTTGATGCAAGCAAAGTCAGTCTTGCCTGTGCTGCTGAGAAACCTTAAAGCTGCTCTTGCTGCTGCCAGAGGACGAGTCAGATTGCTGACTTGACTAGAAGGGATGCTGCAGGACCCTGTGCTTGCAGGACAGGAGTGCTTGTGTTTAGCCTCTCTACAGCCAGCTCTCCCAGGAGCAAAGCCATCTGCAGGCATGCATTGTACAAAGCACACAGAGGTGTGCAAGTGCCCTCGGGGAGGCTTTTTAAGGAGTCTAAACAAAGCCTGCTGCAGAGAGGTCCTGTATGCTGTGTCCTGTATGTATGTCCTGTATGCTTTAGCCAAGCAGATGCTGGGCTGCAGCAGGAGCAGTGTGGGCAGCAGGGCCAGAGAGGGGATTCTGCCCCTCTGCTGTGCTCTGCTGAGAGCATCCAGTGCTGGAAGCCCTGGGACAAGAGGGATGTGGAGATGCTGGAGGTGTGCAGAGAAGGGCCCCGAGGATGCTGAGAGGGCTGCAGCAGCTCTGCTGTGAGCACAGCCTGAAAGAGTTGGGGCTGTGCAGGCTGCAGAAGAGGAGGCTCCCAGGGGACCTTCTGGTGGCCTTCCAGGATCTGAAGAGGGCTACAAAAAAGCTGGGAGGGACTTTTTAGAGTGTCAGGGAGTGCCAGGACTGGGGGGAATGGAGCAAAGCTGGAGGTGGGGAGATTGAGGCTGGAGGTTAGGAGGAAGTTGTTGAGCATGAGAGTGGAGAGGCCCTGGAACAGGTTGCCCAGGGAGGTGTTTGGGGCCAGATCCCAGGAGGTCATAGAAAAGAAAATCACAGAAATAGTCAGGGTTGGAAGGGACCACAAGGATCATCTAGTTCTGACCTCCCTGCCATGGGCAGGGACATCTCACACTAGATGAGGTTGTCCAGAGCCTCATCCAGCCTGGCCTTAAACACCTCCAGGGATGAGGCTTCCACCATCTTCCTGGGCAACCCATTCCAGGCTCTCACCACCCTCATGGTGAAGGACTTCTTCCTAACATCCAACCTGAACCTACCCACTTCTAGCTTTGTTTCATTCCCCCTAGTCCTGCCACTACCTGACATCCTAAAAAGTCCCTCCTCAGCTCTCTTATAGGCCCTCTGCAGATACTGAAAGGTCATGAGCCCAGGCCTACAGGAGGGCTGGGGAGGGACTGTTCACAAGGTCTTGTAATGACAGGACGAGGGGGAATGGGTTCAAACTGGCAGAGGGGAGATTTGAACGGGATGTTAGGAAGAAATTCTTCACAGTGAGGGTGGTGAGGCACTGGCACAGGTTGCCCAGGGAGGTTGTGGCTGCTCCCTCCCTGGATGTGTTCAAGGCCAGGCTGGATGAGGTCTTGAGTGACCTGATCTAGTGGGAGGTGTCCCTGCCTATGGCACAGGGGGGTTGGAACTGGCTGAGCTTTGAGGTCTCTTCCAACCTAAACCATTCTATGATTCTATGATAATAATAATAATGATACACCTTAAGGTGTTTGCAGCCAGGCTGGCAGAGACTGTGGGCAGCCTGATCTAGGGTAGGAAGGTTGGAACTGGCTGATCCTTGTGGTCCCTTCCACCCTGACTGATTCTATGATTCAGTTCTGTTTGACTTGATTCTATGATTCAGTGCATCTCTTTCCAAACTGTGGTTGTCCCTCTTGCTGTCAGTGCATGATGACCTCACAGGATTCAAATGCAGGGCAGTGACCTTGTGGTCTAAATGTGTCCTGGATGATCAGTAATGAAAAAGAAATTAATTTGCAAGGAGCTCTCTGCCTGCAGTGGAATGCTGTGCTGTGGCACGCTGGCAGCAGCTGCAAATATCTGCTTCTTCTCAGGAGTTTTCAGCACTTGGAGTAATTCATGAGGCTTGTGTGAAGCTATGCTTTGGGCTGGGGAACGTCTTTCTACCTTATATGAACAACAAATGGGGCTTCTTTTAGGGTGTCCTGGATAGAAAGGACTTCATCTTGATGAGGTCATTGAATTCCTCTATGGCAGAGGCAGCAGAGGATTGTTCCTTACCCCAGCAGGTCCTCTGGCACTGGGGAAGTTGCTGTTGGTTTGTTGTTGGTTTTTTGGGTTTTTTTTTTTCATGTTTGCTTCCATCTGTTCAGGGACTGTCCTGTGCTCTTGCAGGATTTCTGCACTGGGGCACTGTGATGGTTAATTAATGCGAGATTATTGTCCAAAATTATTATTTGTTCATTTTGTTCTCCATAAAACTGGCTCCCAAGCAGTGTTTTTAATAACAAGGAGTCCTTTGCACAGTCATGGAAACATGATACAAAAGGGAGATAAACAGGGAACCTGGAACCCTTAAGTACATAACCAGCAACAATATCAAACTTGAAACTGGAAAGAGATTTTTTTTGGTTCCTTTGCACCTCTGGCCCACCTAGGGAGTTGAGAGGCTTCTTTCTGCTGCTAAGGCAGAAGGTATTCAGAGGCATCCTGGGCTGGAGCAGGAGCAGTGTGGGCAGCAGGAGCAGGGAGGTTATTGTGCCCCTGTGCTCAGCACTGCTCAGCACACACCTTGAGTGCTGTGTCCAGTTCTGGTTGCCTCCATTCAAGAGAGATGTTGAGGTGCTGGAAGGTGCTGAGAGAAGGGCAGCAAGGCTGGGGAGGGGCCTGGAGCACAGCCCCAAGAGGAGAGGCTGAGGGAGCTGGGGGTGTGCAGCCTGCAGAAGAGGAGGCTCAGGGCAGAGCTCATTGCTGTCTGCAGCTGTCTGGAGGGAGGTTGTGGCCAGCTGGGGTTGGGCTCTGCTGCCAGGCAGCCAGGGACAGAAGGAGGGGACAGAGGCTGAAGCTGTGGCAGGGCAGGTTCAGGCTGGATGTTAGGAGGAAGTTCCTGGCAGAGAGAGAGATTGGCATTGGAATGGGCTGCCCAGGGAGGTGGTGGAGTCCCCATCCCTGGAGGTGTTGAAGCAAAGCCTGGATGGGCACTGAGTGCCATTGGCTAGGGCTGGGGGATAGGTTGGGCTGGATGAGCTTGGAGCTCTCTTCCAACCTGGCTGTTTCTATTCTATTCTATTCTATTCTATTCTATTCTATTCTATTCTATTCTATTCTATTCTATTCTATTCTGTTCTATTCTATTCTATTCTATTCTATTCTGTTCTATTCTATTCTGTTCTATTCCGTTCCATTCTGTTCCATTCTGTTCCATTCTGTTCCATTCTGTTCCATTCCATTCTCCAAGAGGCTTTAGAGTGTTTATTCACAAGGTGGTCTCTCCAGATATCCCGGGCTGCATTATAATACCAGGCAGTGCCCAAAGCACGTGAAGGGGTTGCTGTGGGTGATTTCAAAGCCATCAGAGGCTTGGGAGCTTCCCCAGACCCTTCTCTCAGGAAGCTGGGGGTATAGCACAGTCCCTGACCTGGCTCCTCTTGACTCCTGATAGCTGGAGACTTGCAGAGGCAGGCAGGATGCAATGGCAACACCGAGGGCACACAGAAGGGCAAACAATGGCAGTGCAGAACAGAGCAGAGAGCCTCATGTTGCCTGATCATCTCCTTTAGAACACAGTAGAGTAGAACAGAGTAGAATAAGCCAGGTTGGAAGAGAGCTCCAAGCTCATCCAGCCCAACCTATCCCCCAGCCCTAGCCAGTGGCACTCAGTGCCCATCCAGGCTTTGCTTCAACACCTCCAGGGATGGGGACTCCACCACCTCCCTGGGCAGCCCATTCCAATGCCAATCACTCTCTCTGTGAAGAAGTTCTTCCTAATATCCAGCCTAGACCTCCCCTGGCACAGCTTGAGTTGCCCCAGATTATCTGGCCTTTGGCCATAGGTCAGCCAATCAGAATGGCACTTTGCCAATTCTGACCATATTTAGATGGAACCAGGGCTTTGGTTTGCCCTTCCTGTGCTTGCTTCTCCCAACACAAAAGGTAGGGAAGCAGGGAAACATGTCTGGGTAAGGGAGGGCATGGTCAGCCCCATTCAGACCCACCAGGACAAGCATTTTCCTCAATAATCTGTCCCTTCCCTTTTTCTCCTTATCTTTCAAATAACTCATTCTTCTCTTGGCTTTGTGGTTGTGTGTGGGGGGTTTTGAGGGGCTTTTTTTTTGGTTTTTTGCTTCTTTGTTGGCTTTTCTTTCTTTTTTCCTGGCTTTTTGGGATTCTCTTTCTTTTCAGACTGCCATGTGAAGGACCCTGGGCTTGGGAATTCAGATTGCTGTCCAAGTATCTCATTCTTTCTCTCTCCCATTGTGATTTACTACTGTTCTTTTCAGATGTGCCAGTATGTACCATCCAGTGTGTTCTCAGCCTCTTGAAATGTCAACTCATTTCCATATATATTTCCAAAACTGCATGATTAAGAAGGATTTCATTAGCATCATAGTTAAGCTCTAAAATAATAAAGCCAAGCAAGAAGTAATCTCTTTGGCAGCTTAGTTAGACATCTATCTCCTGCTCCAGAGCGTCGTATTATTCCTCTCCCCTGTTTGTATCAGAGCCTGTAGATAAGGCCATGGTGTTGTGTGAGAGCTTCCCAAGACTCACCAGACTGGCCAGGAGTGAAGGAGGGAGGCTCTGTGCTGGGAGTGAAGCTCGGTGCTAGGAGTGCAGGAGGGAAGCTCTGTGCTGGGAGTGAAGGAGTGAAGCTCTGCTGGGAGTGAAGCTCTGTGCTAGGAGTGCAGGAGGGAAGCTCTGTGCTGGGAGTGAAGCTCTGTGCTAGGAGTGCAGGAGGGAAGCTCTGTGCTGGGAGGAAAGCTCTGTGCTAGGAGCACAGGAGGGAAGCTCTGTGCTGGGGGTGAAGGAGTGAAGCTCTGTGCTAGGAGTGCAGGAGGGAAGCTCTATGCTGGGAGTAAAGCTCTGTGCTAGGAGTGCAGGAGTGAAGCTCTGTGCTAGGAGTGCAGGAGGGAAGCTCTATGCTGGGAGTAAAGCTCTGTGCTAGGAGTGCAGGAGGGAAGCTCTGTGCTGGGAGGGAAGCTCTATGCTAGGAGTGCAGGAGTGAAGCTCTGTTTTGCAGCATAGCAGCAGTTTGCAAGCAAATATACACAACATACATGCACAAGATATCAGGGAGTGACAGGACTGGGGGGAATGGAGCAAAGCTGGAGGTGGGGAGATTGAGGCTGGAGGTGAGGAGGAAGTTGTTGAGCATGAGAGTGGTGAGAGGCTGGAATGGGTTGCCCCTGCAGGGAGGTGTTTGGGGCCAGATCCCTGGAGGTGTTTTTGTCCAGGCTGGCAGAGGCTGTGGGCAGCCTGCTCTAGGGTAGGGTGTCCCTGGGCATGGCAGGGGGGTTGGGGCTGGCTGATCCTTGTGGTCCCTTCCAACTCTGACTGATTCTAGGATTCTGTGAAAGGAGACAACTTTTTCAAGAGGGGAAGTTCAAACTGAAAACCACTAAAGAGGAGGTCATAAGCACACCTTACAGGAAGTGGAACAATTTAATTAGCTTCATTGCTACTTGCAGTCTTCTTAACACTTGTGGTGCCTTCCAACCCTGACTGATTCTATGATTCTATTCTACAGATATTTACAACTATATACAGTTATATGCAAGTTAAAGCAATGCAAACTACAAACCACCTCCCGAACAGCAGAGCTGCTCAGCAGGGCTCCAGACTAACTCACTTCCTTCTTCCAACCCCCTCCCAGATCTCAAAAGGCTTAGGTGCAAGCAGTGAGGTGTGGAAAGCTGACAAGAGGTTAGAGGAAGAATGATTAGATGAGGTTGCACAGGTTCAGGCAGAGATAGTTAATATGGCAAGCAGCAGCAGGGGCTGACTGACTTTGTTATTGTTTCTTGGTTTTATATCCCTAAGCAAACACAGTGAGTGATACAGACATCACTGTTACTTTCTTTTCACAGCCAAGGATCCAGTTTCTCTCATTAGAGGTGACCTGATTGCTGTCTACAGCCACCTAAATGGAGGTTGTAACCAGGTGGGATTGGGCTCTTCTCCCAGGGAACCAGCAAAAGAAGGAGGGGACAGAGGCTCAAGCTGTGGCAGGGCAGGTTGAGGCTGGATGTTAGGAGGAAGTTCCTGGCAGAGAGAGTGATTGGCATTGGAATGGGCTGCCCAGGGAGGTGGTGGAGTCCCCATCCCTGGAAGCGTTGAAGCAAAGCCTGGATGGGCACTGAGTGCCATTGGCTAGGGCTGGGGGATAGGTTGGGCTGGATGAGCTTGGAGGTCTCTTCCAACCTGGC
>VWZI01014726.1:95058-136505 GCA_013396835.1 Psilopogon haemacephalus
CCATTCTGTGATTCTAGGAATGTCTTCATTTGGTGAACATAACTGATGGAAATTGGGCATTTTGGTTTTAAAGGTTTTAGGAATCAGAGATAAGATCAGAATTCCCTGGGCTTGTACCTTGAAAAAGGAATTTTTTTTGCTTTTTCCCAGTTTAATTCCACACCTGAGCAAAGTGCCTTGCAAGCAGCCTTTCTTGGGAGAGATTGGTCACAGCTGTAGTGAGGTCTCTTAAAACTTCTAATGCCTTAGGCTAAAATGTCATAAAAAGCTCTCTTAAGAGTGTTGTTAAGCCTCAGCCTAGCCTGACCCAGCTGAATTTGGCTCAACTACTGCCTCAGGAACCCTTCTCTAATTTTTATACACACTTCTCTATTGAATCAGTCCAGCAGACCTTTCTTTGGCAGTGAGAGGAAGCAGGACTCTTAGTGCTTCCCCAGTGTGTCTTTCCTGAGTCCTCTAACAAGGTACAGTGCTTTCAGAAATGTGCTGCCTTTTTATGTGGAGTGTAAAGACAGAAGTTTTGTTGGGTTCTGAAACTTTTTTTTTTCCTTAAGGAAAGGCAGCCAGTGTGGGAGCAAGGCAGGAACTTTTTTTTTTTTTTGTCATTTCTGATAGCAGAGGCTGAGGGAGAGAAGTAGAAGTGGAAGAGAACTAGAAGTAGAAGAGAAGGAGAAGTAGAAGAGAAGTAGAATAGAAGAAGAAGAGAAGTGAAGAAGTAGAAGAGAAATAGAAGAGAAGAGAAGAGAAGTGAAGAAGTAGAAGAGAAATAGAAGTAGAAGAGAAATAGAAGTAGAAGAGAAGGGAGGGAGAGAAGAAGTAGAAGAGAAGTAGAAGTAGAAGAGAAGTGAAGAGAAGAAGTAGAAGAGAAATAGAAGAGAAGAGAAGAGAAGGGAAGGAGAGGAGAAGTAGAAGAGAAGTAGAAGAGAAATAGAAGTAGAAGAGAAGTAGAAGTAGAAGAGAAGTGAAGGAGAAGTAGAAGAGAAGTAGAAGTAGAAGAGAAGTGAAGAGAAGAAGTAGAAGAGAAATAGAAGTAGAAGAAAAGGGAAGGAGAGGAGAAGTAGAAGAGAAGTAGAAGTAGAAGAGAAGAGAAGTGAAGGAGAAGTAGAAGAGAAATAGAAGAGAAGTGAAGGAGAGGAGAAGTAGAAGAGAAGTAGAATAGTAGTAGAGTAGAAGAAGTAGAAGAGGAGTAGAGCAGAAGAAGTAGAAGAGGAGTAGAAGAGAAGTAGAATCAGGCAGGTTGGAAGAGAGCTCCAATCTTATCCAGTCCAACCTATCCCCCAGCCCTATCCAGTGGCACTCAGTGCCCATCCAGGCTTTGCTTCAACACCTCCAGGGATGGGGACTCCACCACCTCCCTGGGCAGCCCATTCCAATGCCAATCACTCTCTCTGCCAGGAACTTCTTCCTAATACCCAGCCTTGACTTCCCCCAGCCCAGCTTGAGAGGATGTGGATGTTTGTGCTACTCTGATGCGCTTTGCATTCTGCCACTATAGAAGTGTTGCTGTCATTTGGGTCTGTTAACAAGATGAAAGAAATGAGGACACAATTTTTAAGTAGGATGATGAGAACTGTTGCTTCTAACTGTTGGTTGGGTGGCTTTGTGAAAGTCTTACCTGCACGTGGCTATAAATGAGATTGTTTGAGTATTGGTAAATGTTCAATCAGCTCTAAGTTGACTGAATTAATTTGGCCTCCAAAGGAGTGGTTCAGTGGTCTGGAACTTACCAAGACCCTGGACCTGTGGCCCACTGCCCAGCTGCATCACTTGCATTGCAGCTACCATCAGCATTTGAGTGCTTCTGGTTCTAGTTCAGCTTTCCTTCTATCTTCCACTTGTACTTTAGTTTGCTTTCCTGTTTTGTTTTTTCATCTGTGTCCCCCCCAAAAGGTTCGATCACGAATCTCTCAACAACAGGCTTTGAACAAAAGAGCATTGAACAGTCTTAGCACCTCACTGAGTTTTCCAGTTCTAAGCAGCCAAACAACAGTTTGCCAGAGGCTTTTTTTCCTTTTTTTTTTTTTTTTTTTTTTTTTTTTTTGCTTTGAGAACTTGATTCACACAAGCCTGAATCCTCCCTTTTAGATTTTAGGTCTGCTGACCCCTTTGGCCCTGTGACTCCTTCTTGCATGAGTGTGTTTAGACTGTTGGATTAGCATTGTTACAAACATCCCCTGTGTTGCTTTTGTGTACTTCTTGCTAAGGTTTTGGTGGGTTGGGATTTTTTATTTTTTTGCCTGGTGATTAAAAGGTTAGTTCCATGAGGGCTCCAGGGGCAGGTTGTGTAACTCTTTCAAAGGAACCTCTGCTTGAATGCTTCCTTAGAAGAGAACACCTCTTGTGGCACAGTAGGAGCAGTGGAACTTGTGTGGCTGCTCCCAAGGAGTTGCATTTCCCCAAACATTACAAGCTACAAAGCAATAAAGGGAAAGGTGTTTAATAATGTATTGAGTTTATTAGTCAGCCAGAACTTCTCAGGCTTTTGTTGTGTGGCATTTTTGTCTCAGCTTGTGACATGCCTTCTGTGGGGATCAAGTTAGATCTCCTCTGATCTGCACAACTTCATTCTTCAAGGGGGCTTGAAGGGACTTGGTGAATGAGAGTTTGCAGGTGACCATAAAATCATAGAATGGTTTAGGTTGGAAGCTCAAAGTTCAGCCAGTTCCAACCCCACTGTGCCATAGGCAGGGACACCTCCCACTAGAACAGGTTGCTCAAGGCCTCGTCCAGCCTGGCCTTGAACACCTCCAGGGAGGTTGTGGAGCACAGAAGCACAGAATGGGATCCAAGATCCCATTCTGTGCTTCTGTGCTGCACAACCTCCCTGGGCAACCTGTGTCAGTGTCTCAACACCCTCACTGCAAACAACTTCCTCCCAAGAATCAGTTCCTATCTCCCCTCTACCAGTTTAAACCCATTCCTCCTCCTCCTCTCATTACCAGCCCTTGTCAATAGTCCCTCCCCAGCCCTCCTGTAGCCCCTTCAGACCCTGCAAGGCCACTCCAAGGTCTCCTGTAAGCCTTCTCTTCTGCAGGCTGCAGAGCCCCAACTCTCTCAGCCTGAGAGAGCTGCTGCAGCCCTCTGACCATCTTCGTGGCCTTCCTCTGAACTCTCTCCAACAGTTCTCCACCAGTTAAGAGTGG
The DNA here is from genome assembly GCA_013396835.1 of Psilopogon haemacephalus. Lineage (NCBI taxonomy): Eukaryota > Metazoa > Chordata > Aves > Piciformes > Megalaimidae > Psilopogon > Psilopogon haemacephalus. The sequence continues at coordinate 98,202 of VWZI01014726.1, forward strand.
AGGCCAGTAACTGTTAGTAGCAGAGGGAAAACAACCCCAGCAGTTCTGAGAGGCTGTCCCTGCATTCAAACCAGTTGGGAATGCAAGGAGCTGCCTTGCATGGCTGCCTGCCTTCCCCCACATCACTGCTTGATGCTTCTTCAAACAAGTTGAGATGGCAAGAGGAAGAACAGAAATACAAAGTGTAGTTAGTGATTTGCCTTGTGCTTGGCTTTGAGTTGGCTTTTTTTTTTTTTTGTTTGGTTTGGTTTTCTATTTGTGGGTGAGGTTTTTTGGGGGGGCTTGTGTTTGTTTGCTTTGGTTTGGGGGGGGTTGTTTGTGTTTTCTTGCTTTGATTTCATTTTAGAATCCTTCCTTTTTACTGTCCTCACAAAGTGTCTTCTAAAAATCTTTCTGGAATGAAAAATTCACTGTGTGTGGTTGGCCTGGTATTCCATTCCCTCAGTTGTAGAAGCTCTGGGATGAATCAAAAAGGTGGATGTGAGTAGCTGTTTGTCTCAGCCCTTAATTTTTAGACTGCCTGGCCTAAATTTAGTGCTCCTAGAAGTGAGGCACTGATAGCACCAGCATCAAGATGTGGCACAGACAAGGCACTCGATCATCCCATGTGCTTCTGCCAACACACTTTGCTGTTTCAATGCTGACTGCAAATGAGATACAAATCCATCTCAGGCCTGGCCCTGCTGAAGTGAGTAGTACTCACAGGAGTGCCTTTCTGGCTCTGGAGGGTTTTGCTTCACTTTTCTTTTGTTGCAAAGCACCTGCAAAATAATTCAGTAACTCAGTGGTTTAGGGTTTGATTTCTCCTAGAATGGGAAATAGGATAGAGTAGACTAGGATGGGATAGGATAGGGTAGGATAGGATAAGATAGGATAGGATTGGATAAGACCTCCAAGCTCATCCAGCCCAACCTATCCCCCAGCCCTAGCCAATGGCACTCAGTGCCCATCCAGGCTTTGCTTCAACACCTCCAGGGATGGGGACTCCACTACCTCCCTGGGCAGCCCATTCCAATGCCAATCACTCTCTCTGCCAGGAACTTCCTCCTCACATCCAGCCTCAACCTGCCCTGCCACAGCTTCAGCCTCTGTCCCCTCCTTCTGTCCCTGGCTGCCTGGCAGCAGAGCCCAACCCCAGCTGGCCACAACCTCCCTCCAGACAGCTGCAGAGAGCAATGAGCTCTGTCCTGAGCCTCCTCTTCTGCAGGCTGCACACCCCCAGCTCCCTCAGCCTCTCCTCTTGGGGCTGTGCTCCAGGCCCCTCCCCAGCCTTGCTGCTCTTCTCTGGACACCTTCCAGCCCCTCAGTTGTGTTGCAGGAGAAGCAGAAGCATTCCCTCTGGTGTTATGGGGCTTAGAGGAGGGCCACAGAGAATTGTGCAGTTAGTTAGAAAACCGTTCCGGAAAAGATAAAGATGATGACGTGCTCAAGGATTTTCAGCAAGAAATAGTGTTTTGTACTGGGAATGGAATGCTGTGGGGCTGACCACAACTGTCATAGGTCCCATTTGTTTAAAACTCAACAACATATCAAAGATAGCAAAGTCTGTTTGCCCATGTTGCTGTGGTGACAGATCAGTGTTGCTGTGGCTGTAGGTTCCTCTGCCTACTCAGGTCATCTAACAGAGTTACTTAGAATTATTCTCAAGCTATGGGCTTAGCTCCTTTTTTGTTTTAAAGTTTGGAAGGTTGCCACCACGGCATACAACCAGTTCAGAGATGCTGCTTTCTGAAGCATCTCTGCTCAAATAGACAACCAGGCTTGTACTCCAGTTTTCTGGGTATCACCCAACCCACCCCACCTCAAGAATTCACCCAGACTAAACTCATCTGGATGAAGCTTTCTATATTTACAGCTTAGCCCAATTTACAAGCAGATACATACAATATAGTGCAGACATTTACAGTTATATACAGTGATATACAAGTTAAATGTAATACAGAAAAGGTAAACCCCTCCCAGCAGTCAGAGTGCCCAGGAGAGGCTCCCAGCCACCCTCCACCCTCTCCCTTACCTCAGAATCTCTCTTATGTGGAGAGTGAGCTGGAAATGTCAGCAAGAGGTGACAGAAGCAAAATGATTACTTGGAAGATGTGCAGGTTCAGGCAGAACCCCACCTGGAGCACTGTGTGGAGTTCTGGAGCCCCCAACACAAGCAGCACATGGAACTGGTGGAGCCAGTGCAGAGGAGGCCACCAAGATGCAGCTGAGAGGGCTGCAGCAGCTTTGCTCTGAGCACAGGCACAGAGAGTTGGGGCTCTGCAGCCTGGAGAGGAGAAGGCTGCCAGGAGACCTTGGAGTGGCCTTGCAGGATCTGCAGGGGGCTGCAGGAGGGCTGGGGAGGGACTATTGACAAGGGCTGGGGATGAGAGGATGAGGAGGAATGGGTTTGAACTGGTGGAGGGGAGATTGAAAGTGGATGTTAGGAGGAAGTTGTTTGCAGTGAGGGTGGTGAGACACTGGCACAGGTTGCCCAGGGAGGTTGTGGCTGCTCCCTCCCTGGAGGTGTTCAAGACCAGGTTGGATGAGGCCTTGAGTGACCTGTTCTAATGGGAGGTGTCCCTGCCTATGACACAGGGGGATTGGAGCTGGCTGAGCTTTGAGGTCTCTTCCAACCTAAACCCTTCTATGATTCTAATACGGCAATAGCCAGGCGGAGACTGACTTGTCTTTGTGTCTGTGTTTTTGTATGTCCCAGCAGAACAGATGGGTCCTATAAACATCACTGTTATTTTCTTTTCCCAGCCAATGATCTAACTTCTGCCATTAGAATATTCCAATTAGCCTCAAACCATCACATTCTGTTACTGTTTCTATATTTGTATCTGTGCTTCAGGCATCAGTGAACAATGTTCAACTCCTTAATCATCTCAACAGAGAATGAACTTAGGCTGGACATTAGGAAGGAATTCTTCATGGAAATAGTTGATTGCACATTGGATTGGGCTGCCCTGGGTGGTGGTGGAGTCCCCATCCCTGGAGGTGTTTCAGAGGAGGCTGCATGAGGCACTCAGTGCCATGGGTGAGTTAATGAGAAGGGTTAGGTGATAGGTTGGACTCGATGATCCTAGAGGGCTCTTCCAACCTGCTTAATTCTGGGATTCTGTAGTTCTTGATTATTGCTTCAGTGGGATGATTTGCCAGCTTATTTCTTGGAATTTGCTCATGTTCTTCCTTAACCCACATGAGAGAAAAGCAAAGGTGTTGCAGTTTACAAAGAAAGCCATTTTGGATGCTGCAGAGAACACTGAAGCAGCTGCTGCTGGTGTGACAACTTCCCAGTTCTGCTTAAGACAGTTTGATTTTCTTTCTGGGCCTCTGGCAGGCCTCCACACTCCCTCACAGCAAAAACATCTGCAAAGTAGCTGGATAGACTTAATTTTCTCCCTTGTAGCTGGTCCAGTGCTGTGGTTCAGATTTAGTTGTTGGTTTAGTTGCAACTAAGTAGCACTTACCCTAAGTTAAGGACTCTGTAGCTTCTCATGCCCTGCCAGCAGGAAGGATGGAGGGTCACAAGAAGCTAGGAGCCAGGACAGCTGATCCAAACTGACCAAAGTAATGTTCCATATCATGTGACATCATGCCCTGGATATAAATTGGGATGAGCTGGCCAAGGGAGGGCAGATCACTCCTCTGGGGCTGGCTGGGCATCAGTTAGCAGGCAGGCAGCCACTGCATTGTGCATTTCTTCTCTTTCTTGGGTTTTATTTTACTCTCTTTTTTAAAATTTTCCTTTTCATTGCTATTATTATTTTATTTTTATTTTAATTATTAAGCTATTCTTATCTCAAACCATGAGTTTTACTTGGTTTTGATTGATTCTCCTTCCCATCCCACCAGGGAAGGGGTAGAGGAGTGAGTGAGCAGCTGCCTGGTACTTAGTGGCTGGCTGGAGCTGTACCACCAGGTCATTCGAAAGAATCACAGAATCAGTCAGGGTTGGAAGGGAGCACAAGGATCAGCCAGCCCCAAGCCCCCTGCCATGCCCAGGGACACCCTACCCTAGAGCAGGCTGCCCACAGCCTCTGCCAGCCTGGCCAAAAACAACTCCAGGGATCTGGCCCCAAACCCCTCCCTGTAGGGGCAACCCATTCCAGCCTCTCACCACTCTCATGCTCAGGAACTTCCTCCTCACCTCCAGCCTCAATCTCCCCACCTCCAGCTTTGCTCCATTCCCCCCAGTCCTGTCACTCCTTGAGAGCCTCAAAAGTCCCTCCCCAGCTTTTTTGTAGCCCCCTTCAGAGCCTGGAAGGCCACCAGAAGGTCCCCTGGGAGCCTCCTCTTCTGCAGCCTGCACAGCCCCAACTCTTTCAGGCTGTGCTCACAGCAGAGCTGCTGCAGCCCTCTGAGCATCCTCGGGGCCCTTCTCTGCACACCTCCAGCATCTCCACATCCCTCTTGTCCCAGGGGCTCCAGCACTGGATGCACTACTCCAGGTGGGCTCTCAGCAGAGCACAGCAGAGGGGCAGAATCACCTCTCTTGACCTGCTGGCCACATTAGAATCTGTATCTGCAGCAGGCTTTAATTTTGGAATTGTCTTCTTTTATCTGCCTAACTACATCATATGTGGAAGCTCTATGAACTGCAGAGGATGTAAAATAAAGGCATTCAAATTTTGGGGAATTCCAGAATAAAGGTTACCCATCCACCTTGAATTTGGCTGTGCTGAACAAGTAGCTGCAAGATAATTTGTTTTGTTTTGCTTCCTATATTAGAGGGGTAGAGTCTTAACTGTGCACTGCTGACAAGCTCTGTGGATTCAGAGTGACTGACATTCTCCTGGGCTTCTTTTTCTTTTTGTGGTGCTTGCTATGGTACTGTCACATTGTCTTCACAGGCTCACAGATGTCAGGGGTTGGAAGGGACCCAAAGAGCTCATCCAATCCAAACCCCCTGCCACAGCAGGCCCATCCAAGCTAGCTCAGGGCACACAGCAACACAGCCAGACACAGTCTGCAAAGGCTCCACACAAGGAGACTCCACAACCTCTCTGGGCAGCCTGTGCCACTGCTCTGGGACCCACACAGGCAAGAAGTTGCCTCTTGTCTTGAGCTGCAACCTCCTGTGCTGCAGCTTCCATCCATTGCTCCTTGGCCTATGGCAGGGAGCAGTGAGCAGAGCCTGTCCCCCCAATCCTCACCCCCAGCCCTCACACACTTATAAACATTGATTCCATCCCCTCTCAGCCTTCTCTTCTGCAGCCTAAGCAGCCCCAGGTCCCTCAGCCTCTCCTGCCCAGGCAGTGCTGCAGTCCCCTCAGCATCCTCACAGCCCTCCCCTGGACCCTCTCTAGCAGGTCCCTGTCCCTCTGCCACTGGAGAGCCCCAAACTGAAGGCAGTGCTCAAGATGAGGTCTGAGCAGGGCAGAGCAGAGGCAAAGGAGAACCTTCCTGGATCTGCTGGACACACTCTGCCTAATGCCCCCCAGGACCCCCTTGTCCCCCAGGGCACATTGCTGTGCCATGGATGTTCTCCCCCAGCACTCTCAGCTCCCTCTCCTTGGGGCTGCTCTCCAGCAGTCCCCTCCCAGCCTGCAGTGGTTAGGTTTATTCTTCCTCCCCAGGTGCAGAACTCTGCACTTGCCTTGTATACATTAACTACACATCTGTGAGGTGAGAACCAATTACCTCACTTACAGAGGCCCAACAGGCTTTTGGTTAGAGGTTTTGTCTGCTTGCAACAAAACTTTGCCAATTTCTGTAGGGAAAAGAGTTAGTATTTTTTTGCCAAAGTCTATCCCAAACTGCTGCAGGATGTTTTTTTTTTCCCTGAGCTTGATAGCCTGGTTTAAAAAAAAGCCTGACTGTAATCAGATATTTCATAAGCAGGACGTTAGGGCAGTGTTGTGGGTACACCACCACGTATTAGCTCTGCTTGTTGTAAGTGTTGAGCATCACAAAACCATTGACCATTGATCTGGAATGAAAGTGGTAGAGGTTGTCCAATGAGTGCCTCAGTGCCATTGCCTCTGAACCTGTGAGCAGAACTGAGGAAGGTGAGGAGCTCCAGCTGTTATGTTTGCTATGAGTTACCAGTTCCTTAGGGACATGGATGGAGCTTCTTGGGAGCTTAATTTTCTTCCTTTTTTTCCCTTTATACCAGGCAAACAGGTAAGGCTGTTGGGCAGCACAGTCAAGGCTGTTGCTATTGGTGGAATGATTCCACTTTCTGACCTCTCTCCACGTCAAGAGTAGCTTTCAGTGAAATTCTTCTCCTTCACCTTTCCCTGCTGCATCTCGAGAGGATGTTGGGTGCTTGTTCTCCTTCATGACTGTTCCCTAAATGGAGTAGTGCAGCTCTGCTTTTCCCCCTCCGTGCATCTGGCTCCCTGCCTACTGATCAGGTGTGAGTGACTAGGCAGCTGGAGGAGATGTTATTCTACATCAGTGGCACAAGCAGCTTTAGTTTCCTGGGAAACAAGTGCCTTCATTAGTGCTAACACTGTACTGCAGGCAACAAACTATTCTTAACGCTAGTGAGTAAGCATCTCCTCTTACATAAAAATAGAGGTCTGCAATTTGGCAGAAATTATTACACAAGGAAACATCGAAATGATGGGCAGGCTGCAGTGTGCGAGGGGTTTTGAGTTCTGGATGGCTGAAGGAAGTGCAGGAAAAATAGATTTGTGAAAGGGGAGAAATAAAAAACAACACATCTGCTGTGAGGGCAGGCTACAAGAGTTTGCAGCCTGGAGAAGAGTACTCATCTTCATGGTCTTTGTTTTCCTGGACTTTTAGTATTAGTGGACCCTGTGTGGGCAGCAGGGCAAGGGAGGGGATTGTGCCCCTTGGCTCTGCTCTCCTCACACCCCACCTGCAGCACTGTCTGCAGCTCTGCAGCCCCCAGCACAAGCAGCACATGCAAGTGGTGGAGCCAGTGCAGAGGAGGCCACCAAGATGCAGCTGAGAGGGCTGCAGCAGCTCTGCTGTGAGCACAGGCACAGAGAGTTGGGGCTCTGCAGCCTGCAGAAGAGAAGGCTGCCAGGAGAGCTTGGAGTGGCCTTGCAGGATCTGCAGGGGGCTGCAGGAGGGCTGGGGAGGGACTATTGACAAGGTCTGGTGATGACAGGAGGAGGAGGAATGGGTTTGAAGTATGAGAGGGGAGATTGAAAGTGGATGTTAGGAGGAAGTTGTTTGCAATGAGGGTGGTGAGACACTGGCACAGGTAGCCCAGGGAGGTGTGGAGCGCAGAATCACCGTGTGATATTTGATCCCATTCTGTGGTTCTGTGCTCCACAACCTCCCTGGAGGTGTGGAGGACCAGGCTGGAGGAGCCCTTGAGTGACCTGTTCTAGTGGGAGGTGTCCCTGCCTGTGGCACAGAGGGGCTGGAACTGGCTGAGCTTTGAGGTTCCTTCCAACCTAACCCATTCTATGCTCTGCAGCCCCAGCCCCTGGGCAGAGAGGATGTGCATGTAGGTGCCACCATGCTGGGAGCTGCGCTCAGCTCTGCTGCTAGCAGGTGCAGTTACAGAGTGATACTCCAATAACTTGAAGCAGAAGCATCCTTTCACTTCCCTCTCGTTCAAGTCAAGCAATGGTGTGCAGCTGGACTCAGCACTGCCTGCTCCCTCTCTGGAGGTGTTCAAGGCCAGGTTGGATGAGGCCTTGGACAACCTGTTCTAGTGGGAGGTGTCCCTGCCTGTGGCACAGGGGGGTTGGAACTGGCTGAGCTTTGATCTCCCTTCCAACCTAACCCATTCTGTGATTCTGTGATCTCTGGAATATTTGTAAGTTTATCCGTGGGGTAAAAATGAACGAGAGCAACCTACAGCTTGCAGTTCTTCTGGGTATTTGCTCCCGTGTTGTGCTTCAGATGCTTCTAACAGTGTGTGAAGGACTTTTTTCTTCTGTTCTACTTCTGTTTCAGATCTGGAGCCCGTACAAGCAGCCTGACTGCACGGGGGATCTGGATGGCAGGATCGAGGATGACTCGCGTTGCCTCTACACTCACGAGGAGTACATCAGCCTGGTGCTGAACAGCGGGAGTGGTTTGTCCCACGATTATGCCAACCAGTCAGTCCAGGAGGACCCGCGGATGATGGCCTTCTTCGACTCGCTGGTGCGGCGGGAGATCGAGGGCTGGAGCTCCGACTCGGACAGCGACCTCAGCGAGAGCACAATCCTGCAGCTCCACGCCGGAGTCAGCGAGCGCTCCGCTTACAGCGAGTCCGAGTCCTCCGCCTCCCTGCACCACTCCCCGCCACATGTGGCCGAAGAGTCTGATGAAACCGCCTATAACTTAAGGGCCTTAAGATCAGCCGAGTCCCCCTCAGCCCGGGAAGACGTAGCTTCTCGGCAGCAGAGGCTCTCTGCGCTCAGGAAGTACCAGGATAAGCGCCTCCTGGCCCTTTCCAACGAGTCTGACTCTGACGACAACACCTGTGAAGCTGAGCTAGATGCGGACCTCTTCCCTCGGCCGCGCTCTCCGAGTCCCGAGGAGAACGACTCCAGCAGCTCCAGCAGCAGCAGCAGCACAGAGGATGAGGAGGAGCTGAACGAGCGGCGCGCCTCCGTCCGGCAGCGCAACGCGCTCAGGCGGCGGCAGAAGGCGCAGAAGGAGGAAAGGACTAGCACTAACGCAGACAACGTGGCCCCCTACGTAGGGGAGGACATCTATGATTACCCCCAGATCAAGGTAGATGACCTCTCTTCTTCTCCGGCTTCTTCGCCAGAGAGGAGTTCGGCCAGCAAAGAGGTGCTCAAGGAGAGGACCTCCCCTTGCTCAGACAGCGAGTCGGTGGAGAGAAAGATCTACAAAGCTTACAAATGGCTTCATTATTCTTACATATCCTATTCAGCCAGTAAAGATGGGGAGTCCTCCAGAGGAGATGGAGAGAATGACGAAGGGAAGCCAGGAACCAGTGGGAGGCACAGCACAGCCTGCTCGCTGAACAGGGAGGATGGTAGGAGCTCCGGTTCGGTGGTTCCTCAAGATTCCCCAGCTCTTTCTACTGAAGGCCACAACAAAGAAACTTCAAAGGAATGTGGCTCGATAGAAAACTCTAGCAAGGGCCAAGCTCACGAACGTGACAATCAGCAGCGGATGGAGGGGCAAGAAAATGCCCCTGAAGGCAGCAGCAGTGGTGGCACAGAGCATCCTTTTGAGACGAAAAAACTGAATGGAAAAGCGAACCGCAAAGGGCTCAACAGCTGTACCGAGGAGCCCTGCCTGCAGACCGCAGGGCTGCTGGAACAGAAAAACAGTCAGAACTGGCAACCAGCATCAAGCCATCACTCTCTGGTCCCTCCTTTCTCCACTGTTGCCATCTGTAGCGTGTCAGGTCACTGTTCCAGAGCCCAGACTGACGGCAGCGAGGAGAGGAGCCTGGACACCTCCTGCGTTAACCACAACAACGGCCACTTGCACCTGCGCCCTTCGTGCTTCAACAACGGACAGAGCTGTGGAGAGCAGGAGGCTGGGACACAGGCACTGCAGGTGCACTCAAACGCTGACAGTGGCAGCCTCGCACAGATGGGCCTGCCCTTGCACAAAGACTGCTGCCTGTCTGGAGTGGACTCCAACAGCTACGGCCTCAGCACCAGGGAGGACGCTGCCAGCTTGGGTCTTGCGGGCAGCGACGGCGCTCAGTCACTCGGAGGACTGAAAAGACACAGGGCGGAGCTGGAAGATGCAGAGTCAGAGAGCTCCTCCTTAGAAAAGAAGTTGAAAACATGATAAATGCGAATGTCTGGCGTAGTGTACACTCTCAGAAAAACAAAAAAAGGAGGAAAAGCAAAATTGAGGAAAGAGAAAGCATTAAAGGCGCCTAGAGCTTGGGTCTGCCACATTGCGTTTGGTTCTCCGTTCCATTCTTCTGTGGGTCCGTTTTAGATTGCCCAGTGGTTCATGCTGTATTAAAAAAAAAACAAAAACAAACAAAAAACCAAAAACCCAACTTGCTCCTTAATGAGACTGAGTCTGGTGTACCCATACGAGGTTCTGTTTCAAGTAAATCCTTAATTGAGATGGTTGACTGAATTGTTCTTGTGTGTGAACGTGTGTCGTTTGTTCAGCCAGCCTGCCCGGCCAGGATGACTGCTTTTAAATGTTCATTGTTCTCCTAGCAAGGCATTTTGCTGCCCTGCCACCACGCCTTGCAGCCTGCAGGATGATGCAATTGTGTTGCACTGGTGGTGGCTTGCGGTGTGTCCTCCTCCTGAGAAAACCAGGGAAGGCATCCTGGGCCCCTTGGTGCTGCTTCAGAAGCTACGGAAACGGCAGCTGTCAGGGAGGAGGTTTGTAGAGCAGACTAAAGGCACCTTTAGAGAGGGGGTTCCAGAAAGCACTTGCTCTTGATAGACTTCACTGACGTTGTGTTTATGCCAGCAGAAAAGCTGTAGGAAGCGAGCCTCTTTCCAAAATCAACTTCAGGCTGTGACATTCAGTTTTTTTGGTCTGTTTTTCTTTCTTTCTTTAGGATTTTGGGTTGTTTTTAAAGAGGACAAGCGAGTAGCACAGTGTCGTCGCCACGCTCCAGCGTCAGTGTCTGGCAAGAGGAAGGTGTTGTGCTGTAGGCCTCTCCCTAACCAAAGGCTGTTAGAAACCAGGCACTGAGAGATGCTTCCTGAGAGCTGAACACAGAGAGATTCATTGCCGTGATTAAGAAGATAGATCCCAACACTCAGAGCCACCTCGACCACAGGCTCCTTTTGGGAGGCAGTAGGCCAAAGACTAAACAGCAGCAGGATGATGCCTGTTAACAGCAGCACTTGCTGAAATCCCAGCCCAAAGCTCAGAACAGGTTGGCACTGGAGATCAGGGTTGGCTTTGCACTGCCATGCCACAAATACTTGAAACTGCAGATGGGAGGATGGACTCAGCAGGACTGTGTGTGTAAGGGAGAGCTTCAGAGACCATGTCCCCATGAAGACACCAGGACCCCAAGGCTGGCAATGGGAATTAAGCAAGAGCATAGCTGCCATGCCATCAACTGGCATGCTCCTTAGTGCATGGAGTCCTTCCTTGCCTGAGCTCTGGCTTCAGTGGGATTCCACTCCAGTGAGTCCTCTCAGTTCTGCTGGAACTGGTGGAATTGCTTCCCTAGCAGGAAGGTAAAGGGAGTCAGTGTGTGAAGTGAAAAGAAGGCACCTACAAGGCACACCGAGACTATGTGGTTGTGCCTGGCAGTGGTGGCAGTAGAAAAAGGCTTTTGGGACTGCAGTAATTGTCACAGGGGTACAGCACTGGGGAAAGGGCTAGGCTGTTTGAGAGAACAGGAGATTTTGGCAGTGCTGGTGTAGAGCTGATCTCAGAGTAATTAAGTCGAGTATCAGCTACCTGGTACCTGGGAAAAAAGAAAGATGCCCTGTTAAAACATGATGAAAAGAAAAGAGTGCTTCAGAAGCTGTGCTGGGAAGGAAAAGCCTGGGAGGGAGAGAGGTGGGCAGGAGAGCCAATGGCATCCTGGGCTTTAGCAGGAGCAGTGTGGCCAGCAGGAGCAGGGAGGTTATTGTGCCCCTGTGCTCAGCACTGCTCAGCACACATCTTGAGTGCTGTGTCCAGTTCTGGTTGCCTCCATTCAAGAGAGATGTTGAGGTGCTGGAAGGTGTTGAGAGAAGGGCAGCAAGGCTGGGGAGAGGCCTGTGAGGGGAGGCTGAGGGAGCTGGGGGTGTGCAGCCTGCAGAAGAGGAGGCTCAGGGCACAGCTCATTGCTCTCTGCAGCTGTCTGGAGGGAGGTTGTGGCCAGCTGGGGTTGGGCTCTGCTGCCAGGCAGCCAGGGACGGAAAGAGGGGGCAGAGTCTCAAGCTGTGCCAGGGGAGTTCTAGGCTGGATATTAGGAGAAAGATCTTGCCAGAGAGAGTGATTGGCATTGGAATGGGCTGCCCAGGGAGGTGGTGGAGTCCCCATCCCTGGAGGTGTTGAAGCAAAGCCTGGATGGGCACTGAGTGCCATTGGCTAGGGCTGGGTGCTAGGTTGGACTGGATGAGCTTGGAGGTCTCTTCCAACCTGGCTGATTCTGTGACAGTGGAGTTGCCATCCTTAGAGGATTTAAGAGGAGGCTGCATGAGGCACTTAGTGCAATAGGTTAGTTAATTAGAAGAGTTAGGTGATAGGTTGGGCTCAATGATCTTAGAGGTCTTTTTCCAACCTGGTTAATTCTGTTCTTCTGTGACATGAGCTGAAAACTGTTACAAGTGCTGTATGCCACAGACCATTTGTCCACACTTGGTGAGCTTTGCAGGATGAGAATTTGGAATAAGGATCTGGTATTGTATTTAAGAAGCATGTAAGATGTCAGAAAGGGATGTTTTCAAACAAGTGAAAGTGGCAATAAGAATGAGCTGTTACTTGTTGCCTTTCTGGAAAAAAAGTTCTGTGCTGGTAGTAATTTTGATCACTGCAATCAAGATCACTGTAGAAGTATTCTCCTTAGTACTGTAAATGCTGAGGTTTAACCAAAATCAAAACCTGTGGGCTGCTCAGGGAGGTGGTGGAGTCCCCATCCCTGGAGGTGTTGAAGCAAAGCCTGGATGGGCACTGAGTGCCATTGGCTAGGGCTGGGGGATAGGTTGGGCTGGGTGAGCTTGGAGGTCTCTTCCAGCCTGCTTGATTCTATGATTCTAAGTCTCATTCCCACCTCTCTAAACATCAGAGAGAGAGAAGGAAGATGATGTAGGCTCCTTTTCTACTCTACTCCATTCTATTCTATTCTACTTCATTCTATTCTACTCTCTTCTGCTCCATTCTATTCTGCTCTCTTCTACTCCATTTAATTCCATCCACACAACTAGAAGATCTCAGCAGTGGCTTTTGCCCTCCTCTGAAGCATGCCCAGCACCTCCACTCTCCTTTTACATGCTCACCTTTTCTTGGAGCTTTCTCAGCTGCCTTATGCTCTCACTTTCTGGTTCTCCCCTTGGTTTTCCAAAGCAGATTAAGAGCTGCCAGGTTTGCTGTTAGCACTCCTCTGCAGGCTCTAGGTGTACAGGTTTGCTGTGGCTTTCCCAAAGACAGCCTCCAAGCTGTCTGCACGCCTGTTACTTTTGGTTTGTCAAGCAGGAGGAGGACAGTAGGTTGTGATCTAACCTTTTGTCCACAGGAAATTTCAGTGCACTGGAGAAATGCACCTTCTAAGTCAGTGCACTGGAGAAATGCCCCTTCTAAATCAGTGCACTGGAGAAATGCCCCTCCTAAGTCAGTGCACTGGAGAAATGCCCCTCCTAAGTCAGTGCACTGGAGAAATGCCCCTTCTAAATCAGTGCACTGGAGAAATGCCCCTTCTAAATCAGTGCACTGGAGAAATGCCCCTCCTAAGTCAGTGCACTGGAGAAATGCCCCTTCTAAGTCAGTGCACTGGAGAAATGCCCCTTCTAAATCAGTGCACTGGAGAAATGCCCCTCCTAAGTCAGTGCACTGGAGAAATGCCCCTCCTAAATCAGTGGGCTCACCTTCTCACTTCAAAAAAGTGCAGCTGCCTGGTGCTGATAGCATTTATCTGGAAAGGGCCAAAGAAAAGCAAGGAGCAGCAGCAGCAGGATGTGTGCTGGCAGGGGCCAGCAGTGAGCAGAGCTGCTCTTTGTAGGTGGCTTTGCCATTGCTCCTGCTGGTGTGCTCTGTGCCCCTGCCCTGGGGTGCCAGCTGTGCAGTGTGCTGGACGTGAGCCTTGCTGCGTGCTTGGGGTTGTCCCTCCCTGTTCAGTGGAAAATCTGAGCAGGTTTATCTGGAGAGATTTTCCACCTTTTTCTAATAATCCATGCCATGTACTCTGAAATGAAAAGGCTGTGTAAATATTGAACTACCTTGCTGGCTGCTGTTTGCCAGCATGCTACAGCAAGAAATGTTCTAGGCCAGGTTGCACAGTTCATCTCCAGAAAACTTCCAGTGGGGAGAGGAAAAGCCTCCCCTTACATCTCTTCATAGCACTTGGGACAAAGAAAGGTTTGATCTCCTTTGTGAAAGCTGACTCTTCAGCAAGCAACTTTGGACTTCTCCAGGCTGGGGCTGGAGAAGAAGAGGTTCCCATATGACCTTCTTGTGGCCTTCCAGGAGCTGAAGTAGGCTACAAAAAGGCTGGGGAGGGACTTTTTAGGCTGTGAGGTAGTGACAGGACTAGGGGGAATGGAGCAAAGTTGGAGGTGGGGAGATTGAGGCTGGAGGTGAGGAGGAAGTTGTTGAGCATGAGAGTGGTGAGAGGCTGGAATGGGTTTCCCCTGCAGGGAGGTGTTTGTGGCCAGATCCCTGGAGGTGTTTTTGGCCAGGCTGGCAGAGGCTGTGGGCAGCCTGCTCTAGGGTAGGGTGTCCCTGGGCATGGCAGGGGGGACCAAAGTTTTGGGGGTTTTTTTCCAGCTCTCAAGTGATCCTCTTAGCAAAGCTGCTGAGTCTTCTCCAGATGAGTGGATCAGTGGAGATCACACTTCACTGCTGAGGACCAGCTCTCTCTTGCAGAAAAAGTGCATGCAGGAAGATAGAGCTGCCTTGAGCAGGGAAGAGTACAGGGGTTTGACCTGGGGCATAACAGTTGGTTGCAATAAATTCTGAAATGCAGCCTGCCTCAGCAGAAGTAATCATTGGGCAGGATGGCTGATTCCAGAACCTTTTCTTCTCCAGAAAGTGCAGCAGATATTTTTCCTCTTAAATTTCCTCCAAGACCCTGCTCCTGTGCTCTTGTACTTTCCAGAGTTGCCACATAGAAGCATAGAATGGTTAGGGTTAGAAGGGACCTCAAAGATCACTCAGTTCCAACCCCCTGCCATAGGTGAGGACACCTTGCTGGGCATCCCATTTCCATGTCTCACCACCCTCACTGCAAACAACTTCCTCCTAACATCCAATTCCAATCTCCCCTCTCCCACTTCAGACCCATTCCTCCTCCTCCTGTCATCACCAGACCTTGTCAATAGTCCCTCCCCAGCCCTCCTGCAGCCCCCTGCAGATCCTGCAAGGTCACTCCAAGGTCTCCTGGCAGCCTTCTCCTCTGCAGGCTGCAGAGCCCCAACTCTCTGTGCCTGTGCTCAGAGCAGAGCTGCTGCAGCCCTCTCAGCTGCATCTTGGTAGCCTCCTCTGGACTCGCTCCAACAGTTCCAGCATCCTCCTGAGCAGGTCACAGAATCACACAAATTGGTAGAGGTTGGAAGGGTCCTCCAAAGATCATTGAGTCCAACTCCCCTGCCAGAGCAGAATCATGTAAAGCAGATCACATAGCAACATGTCCAGGCTGCCCTTGAAAGTTGCCAGATGCACCACCTCCCTGGGCAGCCTGTGCCAGTGCTCTGCCACCCTCAAAGTAAAGAAGTTGCTGCTCGTGCCTAGGTGGATCTTTGTGTGTTCAAGTTTATCCCTACTGCCTCTTATCCTGTCCCTGGGGACCACTGAGAGGAGTCTGGCCCCATCTTCCTCACATGAGATCATGGCTGGCCAAGCCAGGACATGTATCTTCCATGACACCTACCCCTTAGATAATTGTCAGCATAATATCTAAGATGAGGTGGAGGTCTCTTGCTCCCTGTTGCCTTGAGAAGCTGCTGTGGCTTGACAGTTCAGGAAGCTTTCATTTGCTGCTGTAGTTTGTTTTGCTGTTTGGGGACAAAAGCAAGAGAGGATTTCCTTTCTAGCTCCATGTTAGTGAGTTCCCATCTCTTCTTTCAGGCAGCACTGCTGAGACAGGTGCCTTAACATGTGATGGTTTCTCTCCTGTTTCCCCACTAAGGTTCTCCAAATGTCTTTGCCAGAGCTGGGAAGCTCAGTGCAAGGTCCTCGGAGCACCAGAAAGTAACACAAATACCTGCAGTGGCTGAGCTGCAGTGAGCACATGCACAGAGTTCCTCAGGAATCCTTTAATAAGCTAATTCTAGCACATACATAATTTATAAAGCACATCAGCACACTCCTGCAGCTGGGGCAGGGTGCAGCAATTAACCCAGCTCATGCTGTACCAGTAGGAACAAGAACTCTGTTTTGGACACCTTAGTGAGAAAAGGCCAATCCTGGGGAGGGCAGGAACACCACAAACCTCAACAGCAGCTTACAGCAGCTGCTGACTTTGACACAGGACTCCTTGGGGATTGTGCAGATCAAAAGCAGTGAGGTCTTAGATGTCAGTGCGGTGTGGTGTGGTAGGAAATAAACAATCTGCATTTGATCTGCCTGCTCTGCCTTGTTCCAGCCAAGAACCTGAACTTGAGTCTTCACTTCTGTGTCCTAAGCAGCCTCTTTTCCATTGTTCCATTGAATGGGCTGCCCAGGGAGGTGGTGGAGTCCCCATCCCTGAAGGTGTTGAAGCAAAGCCTGGATGGGCACTGAGTGCCATTGGCTAGGGCTGGGTGCTCGGTTGTGCTGGATGAGCTTGGAGGTCTCTTCCAACCTGGCTGATTCTATTCTATTCTATTCTGGAGTGGGCTCTGGTCTTCTTTCCTCTGAAATGTGAAGGGTCAAGGAAATGCAAACAGCACTGTAGGTGCTGGGGAGAGGAAATGCAAACAGCTCTGCAGGTGCTGGGAAAGGAAATGCAAAGAGCACTGCAGGTGCTGGGGAAAGGAAATGCAAACAGCACTGCAGGTACTGGAGAGAGGAAATGCAAACAGCACTGCAGGTGCTGGGGAGAGGAAATGCAAACAGCACTGCAGGTGCTGGGGAGAGGAAATGCAAACAGCACTGCAGGTGCTGGGGCAGAGCCTAGAGCCCAGTGCTGTCCACGTGTAGTTTGCTGATGCAAATAGTAGAGGATTCTTTCTCCCTTGTTCACCTCATGTGGTCTTTGGTCCCTAGGGCAGAAGGGAGATACTGATCCAGCCTTTTATGTGTCTTCTTTGTCTTGATCACAGTAGAATTGCCCTTTCTGAGTTCAGCAGAGTGTCTGTGGTTGGTTTTTTTTAGTGTTTTCCTTTAAACCTGTAATATCTACCTCCTCTGTGAGTGGCCAAAGAAGTGTGCTGTGTGTTTTGGGGTAAGGCATCCCAGCTTCCCTGCCCCAGGACTCCTTCTGTTTCTGGCTCTAGTCTCAAGCATCAGCTGCACCTACACAGTGCTGGAGCTGCTGCACAGGTGGGCACTGCTGTTGCTTTTAGAGCTGAGCAGTGACCCCTTTACTGCAGCTGCCATTTGTGAGCTGTCTGCTCAGAGGTGATGTTAATGAGTGAAAACATTCAGTATGTTCCAACACTAGGCAAAAGCTGCCTGAATTTGAGCTGTTGCTGGGGAACCAGGCCCTGCACAGCCAGGTGATGCCTCTGGCTTTATGTCTAGCACTGCTGGGATTGAATGCCATGATAACTGCACGTTTCTAGGTACCATCTGCCCCTGGTATCACATTGCTATGAGCCAGTCTGCAGCATTTTCTCCTCCACCATGAGGGATGGTGAGAGCCTGGAATGGGTTGCTCAGGGAATTGGTTTATAAATATCTGAGGGCTGGTGGTCAGGAGGAGTGGGACAGGCTCTGCTCACTGCTCCCTGCCATAGGCCAAGGAGCAATGGATGGAAGCTGCAGCTCAGGAGGTTGCAGCTCAAGACAAGAGGCAAATTCTTGACTGTGTGGGTCCCAGAGGAGTGGGACAGGCTCTGCTCACTGCTCCCTGCCATAGGCCAAGGAGCAATGGATGGAAGCTGCAGCTCAGGAGGTTGCAGCTCAAGACAAGAGGCAAATTCTTGACTGTGTGGGTCCCAGAGCAGTGGCACAGGCTGCCCAGAGAGGTTGTGGAGCCTCCTTGTGTGGAGCCTTTGCAGACTCTGTCTGGATGTTGAGGCTCCATCCCTGGAGGTGTTTTTGTCCAGGCTGGCAGAGGCTGTGGGCAGCCTGCTCTAGGGTAGGGTGTCCCTGGGCATGGCAGGGGGGTTGGGACTGGCTGATCCTTGTGCTCCCTTCCAACCCTGACTAATTCCATGACTCTGTGATCTGCAGCCAACAGGGAACATGGCTGTTAGCAGCGAGGTTGCTCCTGACTTTGCTTCATATTACCTGAGACCTGTTCAAAGATCCCCAGAGAAAAGACCTTTGTTTTGAGGTATGTTTGCCTGTGGGCCTTGGAGAGAAGATCTGAGGCTTTGGTTCGGGGTTAAAATGAGGAAAGAAAGCAAATGCATCCTTGCAGGAGGAACAGGGAGCTCCAAGAGCCTCCTTGTACTTGTTCTTCCTGAGTTTTCTGCATCTCCTCAGGGAGGCCTGTCCCTTTTCCTGCCCTCTCTGATCCAGAGAGACTTGCAGTGCTGAGTAGCTGGAAAGCCAAGATGGAAGTGTCCCCAGCTCAGGATGTTGCAACACTCTTGTTTCCATGACCTCTCCAGTGAGCAGTGTCCAGCCTGACATTTCCTGGCTTGGATGATAGCCTCAAATGTGATTTTCTCCCAAAGTATGAGAGAAAGGCAACAAGGCTGGGGAGGGGTCTGGAGCACAGCCCCAAGAGGAGAGGCTGAGGGAGCTGGGGGTGTGCAGCCTGCAGAAGAGGAGGCTCAGGGCAGAGCTCATTGCTCTCTGCAGCTGTCTGGAGGGAGGTTGTGGCCAGCTGGGCTTGGGCTCTGCTGCCAGGCAGCCAGGGACAGAAGGAGGGGACAGAGGCTCAAGCTGTGCCAGGGCAGGTTCAGGCTGGATGTTAGGAGGAAGTTCCTGGCAGAGAGAGTGATTGGCATTGGAATGGGCTGCCCAGGGAGGTGGTGGAGTCCCCATCCCTGGAGGTGTTGAAGCAAAGCCTGGATGGGCACTGAGTGCCATTGGCTAGGGCTGGGGGATAGGTTGGACTGGATGAGCTTGGAGCTCTCTTCCAGCCTGCTTGATTCTGTGATTCTAAGCCTCATTCCCACCTATCTAAACATCAGAGAGAGAGGGAAGGTGCTGTAGACTTCAGCAGGTTAGGCATGAGAGCAAGGCATTGTTTGGGTTTGTTCCTAAGCCCTCTTGAAGCTCTCAGCATCCCTTCTGCAAGCCCCAGCAGCCTGTGTGCTGCAGTTCCTGCTGTGGGAGGGGCAGCTGCATTTCACTTGGGGAAGGGGGGGGAGAACTGGGAGCTGATGCAGTGTGCCTGAGAGGGCAGGTCTCTGCTCTTGCCCTTGGGAGGCTTTTTTTAGCTCATGCTCCTGCTGCTGTGGAAGGCTGGGAAAGTCTGTAGCAATGTTTTGGATTCCTGCGTGGCTGAGTGACCAGGCTGATCTGTCTGAGGAGCACGGGGAGCAGTTCACAGCCTTAGATGGAGCTTTTGATTTACTCGCCCATGCTTTTAAATCAAGTCCAAAAAACCCTCTGCAGCTCCTCACCCAACAGCAGAGCTCCTCACCTTCCATCTCCTGCACAGCTGCCCAGGAGGGTTTCTTTTCTCATTGCCTCCACTGATGACAAGAGATGCAACAGGAGGAGGAATGGGTTTAAAGTGGCAGAGGGGAGATGGAAACTGAGTGTTAGGAAGAAGTTCTGTGCAGTGAGGGTGGTGAGACACTGGCACAGGCTGCCCAGGGAGGAGAGACAGAGGGAGTTGGGGCTGTGCGGTCTGGAGACTCCCAGGACACCTTGGAGTGGCCTTGCAGGATCTGAAGGGGGCTTCAGGAAGGCTGGGGAGGGACTGTTTATGGGGTCTTGTAATGCCAGAACAAGGAGGAATGGGTTTGAAGTGGCTAAGGGGAGATTGAAAGTGGATGTTAGGAGGAAATTGTTTGCAGTGAGGGTGGTGAGACACTGGCACAGGCTGCCCAGGGAGGAGAGACAGAGGGAGTTGGGGCTGTGCGGTCTGGAGACTCCCAGGACACCTTGGAGTGGCCTTGCAGGATCTGAAGGGGGCTTCAGGAAGGCTGGGGAGGGACTGTTTATGGGGTCTTGTAATGCCAGAACAAGGAGGAATGGGTTTGAAGTGGCTAAGGGGAGATTGAAAGTGGATGTTAGGAGGAAATTGTTTGCAGTGAGGGTGGTGAGACACTGGCACAGGTTGCCCAGGGAGGTTGTGGAGCACAGAATGGGATCTTTGCTCACATCTTTGATCCCATTCTGTGCTCCCGTGCTCCACAACCTCCTTGGAGATGTTGAGGACCAGGCTGGATGAAGCCTGTTTCAATGGGAGGTGTCCCTGCCTATGGCACAGAGAGGATAGAACTGGATGAGCTTTGAGGTCTCTTCCAACCTAAACCATTCTGTGATTCTATGACCTGTTCTAGTGGGAGGTGTCCCTGCCTATGGCACAGAGGGGTTAGAACTGCCTGAGCTTTGAGCTCCCTTCCAACCTAACCCATCCTGTGCTTCTAAGGAGATGTTTTGTGGCCCAACTCCCCAGCAGTTAAAGGAACATGTTGGGGCAGCAGATCACCTGGGCAGAGGCACACAGATTGCAGCAGGCAGCAGTGCCTCATTAATCACTTTGCTGTGCTCTTCAGCTGAAAAACCTGCACAAAGATGGGAAAGGTTTCGGTGTGAGTGACACATCCTGAGGTCTCCTGCTGCCAGGCCTGAAATACCTTTGATGTTCCTGCAATTTTATGCTGCAGTTTCTAAAGTCAATATTTGTTTTCGGCCCAAGGGCAAGTCTGCTTTCAGTCTCACTCTTGCCAGGTGAAGATTATTACAGAAGTCAGGGTAGTGCTTAGCTGATTGTGTTTAAACCAAATTAAATCCTCAACCGAGCAAGCTGCAGAACAATTATGCTGCCTAAAATGAAGGAATCTCATCTGTGTACAGCTGGGGAAAGAAAAGAAAAAGGAAATACAAAGCCAAAACAAACAACTAAAAGATCAACACCAAACCCAAACCAGACACAGATCCCCCCCCCCAACCATCTGAGAGTGCAAACTGTGGGTAAGGAAGGGGCTGATGGTTTAATGAGCAGCTGAGAGATGCCTGTGGGACAGAGACAGGCACTGCCTTGCTGCTGGGCTCATGGTGGGAACTGGTTCGGCTTCCAGAGCTGCTGGAAAGCTGCTGGGTGTCTCCTGGGTTTGTCTGCTCCTTCACTCACAAGGAAAAGCCCAAGAGGGACAGCAGGAGCCAGGCTGGGAGGGGGAGTGTTCAGTGGGAATGGGAAAGGGAAGGCTTTATTTGCATGGAAAATGTTACCCTGTGGGGGAGAGGAGATTGACTGAGGAGGGAGGGGAATTGCCAAGACTCCATTCCATAGAATCATAGAATCAGTCAGGGATAGAAGGGACCACAAGGATCAGGCAGTCCCAACCCCCCTGCCATGCCCAGGGACACCCTACCCTAGAGCAGGCTGCCCACAGCCTCTGCCAACCTGGCCCCAAACACCTCCCTGTAGGGGCAACCCATTCCAGCCTCTCACCACTCTCATGCTCAACAACTTCCTCCTCACCTCCAGCCTCAATCTCCCCACCTCCAGCTTTGCTCCATTCCCCCCAGTCCTATCACTCCCTGATAGCCTCAAAAGTCCCTCCCCAGCTTTTTTGTAGCCCACTTCAGCTCTTGGGAGGCCACAAGAAGGTCTTTTGGGAGCTTGTCTTCCAGACTGAACATAGGGAGCTAGGGTTGTGTAGCCTGGAGAAGAGGAGGCTCAGGGCTCATTGCTCTCTGCAGCTACTTGCAGGGAGGTTGTAGCCAGGTGGAGTTGGGCTCTGCTGCCAGGCACCCAGGGACAGAAGGAGGGGACACAGCCTCAAGTTGTGCCAGGGGAGGTCTAGGCTGGATGTTATGAGGAAGTTCTGGAATGGGCTGCCCAGGGAGGTGGTGGAGTCCCCATCCCTGGAGGTGTTGAAGCAAAGCCTGGATGGGCACTGAGTGCCATTGGCTAGGGCTGGGGGATAGGTTGGGCTGGATGAGCTTGGAGGTCTCTTCCAACCTGGCCTATTCTATTCTATTCTATTCTATTCTATTCTATTCTATTCTATTCTATTCTATTCTATTCTATCCTATTCTTTCAGGCTGTGCTCACAGCAGAGCTGCTGCAGCCCTCTGAGCATCCTCGGGGCCCTTCTCTGCACACCTCCAGCATCTCCACATCCCTCTTGTCCCAGGGGCTCCAGCACTGGATGCACTACTCCAGGTGGGCTCTCAGCAGAGCACAGCAGAGGGGCAGAATCACCTCCCTGGCCCTGCTGCCCACACTGCTCCTGCTGCAGCCCTCTCTGCAGAGGCTCTCTGGCAGGCCCCACCTGTGCAGCATCTTTGCTTTTGGTTTCAGGCTGTGCAATCCTATTTCCCTGCTGCCAGTAGCAGCACATCACACAGCTGCCAAGGGAGCTGAGCCTTCTTTCTCTCCAGCCCTGACTTCAGAATACTTTCAGGACCTTTTCCTCTGAAGTCCAAAAGCCACAGCAAGAAGGCAGTTTATTGCTGGCTTGCAAATGAGCTTAGCTTCAGAGGCACTAAACGCTGTAATAAAATACACCTAATTAGCAAACAGTGAGAAGGGGAAGTGCCCTGCCATAAATTCCAGCTAAACATGAGGGAAGGCAAGCAAGGGGCGAGGGAAACAAAGGTGCTAAGGAATAGAAGAATGGAATGAAGGGCAAAAAAGGAGTGTTTGGCTAAATTCAGATCAGAAGGAAGCTGGGTTTAGCCCAGGGTTGGCTGAAACTGCAGTGCCAGAGGGTGGGCAGAGGTGCCAGAGGGTGGGCAGTGGTGCACAGCCAGTGGGGAGGATCCCTCCAGGAGCTGTCCCCACTGCAGGAGGAGCCCTTAAGCAGCTGCTGCTTGTGCTGGGAATCTTCAAACCACCAAGAGCAGATGGTTTGCACACAGGAGCTCTCAGCTGGCCACAGGAAGGGATCTCTGAACTGCTGGCATAGTGTGTCTGGGGGGGAGGAGGTTATTAATAAGCTTTCATAGGATCATAGAATGGTTTGGGTCGGAAGGGACCTCAAAGCTCATCCAGTTCCATAGGCAGGGGACACCTCCCACTAGAACAGGTCACTCAAGACCTCATCCAGCCTGGTCCTGAACAACTCTCTGCAGCCTGGAGAAGAGAAGGATTTCAGGAGACCTTGGGGTGGCCTTCCAGGATCTGAAGAGGGCTCTAGGAAGAGTGGGGAGGGACTACTGACAAGGGCTGGTAATGACAGGAGGAGGAGGAATGGGTTTGAAGCGTGAGAGGGGAGATTGAAAGTGGATGTTAGGAGGAAGTTTTTTGCAGTGAGGGTGGTGAGACACTGGCACAGGTTGCCCAGGGAGGTTGTGGAGCTTTGATCACATTGGGTGCCTCTGTGCTCCACAACCTCCCTAGAGGTGTTGAGGACCAGACTGGATGAGTCCTTGAGTGACCTGTTCTAGTGGGAGGTGTCCTGCCATAGCACAAGGGGGTTGGAACTGCCTGATCTTTGAGCTCCCTTCCAACCTAACCCATTCCATGATTCTCTTCTATGAGAACCCTCTGGAGAGTGTCCCCCAGGGGTATCCAGTTCTGTGTGGTGACCCAGGCTGAGGCAGGATTGGGACATTCAGATATTTTGGCTGCTCTGTGTTATGCTTCCACAGTAGCATTCAAAGTGTTTGAGGAACACTAAAGCTTCTTCACTAAGCAGATGTGGAGATGTTTGTTGTTCACTCTGTTGCCAGCATCAGCTCTGAAAAGCAGCAGCTTGAGGATTCTTTTTGCCAAAATCTTGGCTTTTCTTTCAGGTGGTAACTTGACTGTGATCTTCAAGAAAGCCAACTGGTGGTAAGTTCCCTTTGTCATGGAAAATATGATGGGAGAGCTGATTTGATCAGAGGGTTCATAATCATGTAAACAGAGGAAGAGAGGCTGAATTAGTGTTAGTGAGAGATCTATGACTGTGCCTGCACAGATGTTATTACTTCAGCTCAAAGAGCTGACTCTGGGCTTTGGCTTTTGCTCATTTGCTCTGTAGCATTTCGTGGTGGAGCACTCACAGGATGTCAGAGGGTGGAAAGGAACCAAAGAGCTCATCCAGTCCAACTCCCCCTGCCAGAGCAGGACCAGACAATCTAGCTCAGGGCACACAGCAACACATAGAATAGAATCATAGAATCAGTCAGGGTTGGAAGGGAGCACAAGGACCATCCAGTTCCAACCCCCCTGCCATGCCCAGGGACACCCTACCCTAGAGCAGGCTGCCCACAGCCTCTGCCAGCCTGGCCAAAAACACCTCCAGGGATGGAGCCTCAACATCCAGACAGAGTCTGCAAAGGCTCCACACAAGGAGACTCCACAACCTCTCTGGGCAGCCTGTGCCACTGCTCTGGGACCCACACAGTCAAGAAGTTGCCACTTGTGTTGAGCTGCAACCTCCTGAGCTGCAGGTTCCATCCATTGCTCCTTGGCCTATGGCAGGGAGCAGTGAGCAGAGCCTGACCCCCCTCTCCTGACCCCCAGCCCTCAGATAGTTACAAACATTGATTCAATCTCCTCCGAGTCTTCTCTTCTGCAGCCCAAGCAGCCCCAGGTCCCTCAGCCTCTCCTCTCCAGGCAGTGCTGCAGTCCCCTCAGCATCCTCACAGCCCTCCCCTGGACCCTCTCCCGCAGCTCCCTGTCCCTCTGCAACTGGGGAGCCCCAAACTGAAGGCAGTGCTCAAGATGAGGTCTGAGCAGGGCAGAGCAGAGGGGCAGGAGAACCTCCCTGGATCTACTGGACACACTCTTGATAATACTCTGGGATGAATAACATCTCAGATGTTGTTCTTTTCTTCAATAAATCTAATTTTCTTTTCTCCCCCCTCAGGAAATGCCATGCCAGGAGACCTATCACTAATTCATCCCTTTTATAACTCCTATAATGTTAAGCAGGCAGCATCCTGCCAGTGAGGAAAGCAGCACACCCTGGTCCTGGGCACCTGGTGGAAGGTGGAATTGTTTGATCAAGTGACTCATCCTCCCCAGGCAGTAACCCTTAGGTAGTGATGATATCATTACTCACTCCTAGCCATGGGAAATGCCAGTGGTGGAGGAACAGTGCTGGACAGGAGGATATCATTGGTACTGGGCACGAGAGTGCCACTCAGCCAGCAATGTGCTTTGCTGGCCAGGAGGGGTAATGCCATTCTGGGCTGGGTTAGAAGGGCTGTGGGTAGTGAGTAGGTCAAGAGAGGTTCTCCTGCTCCTCTGCTCTGCCCTGCCCTGCTGAGGCTGCATCTGGAGTACTGTGTCCAGTTCTGGGTCCCCCCAGCTCAAGAGAGACATAGAAGCGCTGGAGAGAGTCCAGCACAGAGCCACAAAGATGCTGAAGGGAATGGAACAGCTCTGTTAGGAGAGCCTGAGGGAGCTGGGGCTGTGCTGCTTGGAAACACTCTGCCTAATGCCCCCCAGGACCCCCTTGTCCCCCAGGGCACATTGCTGCCCCATGGATCTTCTCCCCCAGCACTCTCAGCTCCCTCTCCTTGGGGCTGCTCTCCAGCAGTCCCCTCCCAGCCTGTCCTGCTGCAGTTTATTCTTCCTCCCCAGCTGCAGGACTCTGCTCTTGGCCTTGTTGAGCCTCCTTTGGTTCCTCTGTGCCCAGCTCTGTCTGTGCAGCTCTCTCTGGATGGCCTCACAGCCTGCAGCTGCCTCAGCCAAGCCTCCCAGCTTGGTGCCATCAGCAAACCTGCTGAGCAGACTCTGTCTGTCTGTGCCCTCATCAATGTCATTGATGAAGACGTTGAACAGGGCTGGACCCAGCACTGATCCCTGGGGGACTCCACTGGTTGTAGCTCTCCAGCTGGTCCTGGCACCACTGAGCACCACTCTCTGTCTTGTAACCAGCTCCTAATTCACCTCAGTGCCTGCTCTGCCATCCCGCACCTCATGGATGGGAGCTTCTGTCCCTATGTTGACACTCAAGTAGGTGTTGAGCTGTGCCTAGGAACACAGGCCCTGTGCAGCAGGCATGTCACAGTGCCACCATCACAGCCACAGAGAGGTGAAGGGCTCTGTGCTCAGCTCAGAGCTCTCTTGGGAAATAAAACAGCACTGGCCCAAGGCTAAGCCTGGGGACTTCAATAGTGGGTTTGTGGTGAAACAAGGCAGGGCTGCTCCTTTTTTCATGGAGGTGAACTCTCAACAACAAACATGAGCATGTTCCTAGTCCCTCTCCACACCTACCTACAGTGCACACAGTCACAACCCATCAGAGATGTCTTCTGCCTCCCAGCCTCTCTCCTCACCTACTTACAGTGCACACTGCTCAGCACACACCTTGAGTGCTGTGTCCAGTTCTGGGCCCCTCAATTCAAGAGAGATGTTGAGGTGCTGGAAGGTGTTGAGAGAAGGGCAGCAAGGCTGGGGAGGGGCCTGGAGCACAGCCCCAAGAGGAGAGGCTGAGGGAGCTGGGGGTGTGCAGCCTGCAGAAGAGGAGGCTCAGGGCAGAGCTCATTGCTCTCTGCAGCTCCCTGGAGGGAGGTTGTGGCCAGCTGGGCTTGGGCTCTGCTGCCAGGCAGCCAGGGACAGAAGGAGGGGACAGAGGCTCAAGCTGTGCCAGGGGAGGTCTAGGCTGGATGTTAGGAGGAAGTTGTTGGCAGAGAGAGTGATTGGCATTGGAATGGGCTGCCCAGGGAGGTGGTGGAGTCCCCATCCCTGGAGGTGTTGAAGCAAAGCCTGGATGGGCACTGAGTGCCATTGGCTAGGGCTGGGTGCTAGGTTGGGCTGGATGAGCTTGGAGCTCTCTTCCAACCTGGCTGATTCTATTCTAAACCATCAGAGATGTTTTCTCCCTCCTAGCTCTCCTCACCTACCTGCAGTGCACACAGGCCATCAAACCGAGATGCCTTCTGCCTCTGCTGCTTCTGAGCAGCTGCTGGCAGGCCCATAGACTGCATGTGGCAGCAGTGCTGCCTCAGCTCTCGGTGGGGCTGGTGGCCTCAGCTCTGCAGCCCAGCCCTGCGTGGGGCCAGGCAGAGGACTGCTGCTAGCAGAGAGGCTCAGCACCCCCTTCCCGAGCAGGGGGATCTGCTTTCAGAGGCCCAAGCCCTGGGGAGCTGGCCCGGTCTGACCCCAGCTCTCTGTTTATTTCAAGTTTTATAGCTTTGAAAGGATTCCTGTCTGCTGATCTAGAGCTGCTTCCACCCTGCTGCTGTGTAGTAACATTCCAGCAGCGCCAAGCAATATTTCATGCGGGGACCAAAGTGGCTGCCTGAGTTCAAAAGTTCTTCGCTGCTGCAGGACCAGACCTCTCCAAACTCCTTTCAAGCGATTGTCTTTTGTGTGGTGGCAAGAAATTGGCATGGTCTGGATTTCTTTTGGACTGGAGAAGGGTAAGAGACCCTGCCTGTCTCCCTGTCCCTCCTCTCCACCTGGAGCCAAGCCCTCTGCCCCTGTCCTTGGCAGCTCTGGGAAGGCTGAGTGATGATGGGGGTGATGGCAGAGCATCAGGGCTGTGTGAGGAAGGGCATGCAGGGTTTGCCAAGAGAGGGAGGGGGGGAATGGGGGCTTGGGGCTTTCTGGAGCTAGGTCCCCGTGGTTGTCCCCGTCTCTGGCCTGCTTCTGCAGGTTCTGTGGTGTCTCACCTCAACCTGCAGTGCTGGGTTAAGTAAGAGGTGTTCAACACGAGGGGAGAGAATGAAGACTCTGGGACTGGTAACCTTGGCAAGAAGACTGAGCACAGCCTAGGCGATGGGAGCTTGAGCTGTAATGTTTGTGACATTCAGAAAACCTCACAGAAGGCAAAGATTGGCTTAAGGTGTGTGGCAGTTCTGTGCCTGTCTGATCACACAGTTCTCCATTTCCCTCTGAGCCACCTTGCTGGGGTTGCTGTGAGACAAGGTAGACCTCAGGCTCCAGTCAGAATGGCAATTCATAGACTTGGAGTCAACCAGGTTGGAAGAGGCCTCCAAGCTCATCCAGCCCAACCTATCCCCCAGCCCTAGCCAATGGCACTCAGTGCCCATCCAGGCTTTGCTTCAACACCTCCAGGGATGGGGACTCCACCACCTCCCTGGGCAGCCCATTCCAATGCCAATCACTCTCTCTGCCAGGAACTTCCTCCTCACATCCAGCCTCAACCTGCCCTGGCACAGCTTGAGCCTCTGTCCCCTCCTTCTGTCCCTGGCTGCCTGGCAGCAGAGCCCAAGCCCAGTTGGCCACAACCTCACTCCAGACAGCTGCAGAGAGCAATGAGCTCTGCCCTGAGCCTCCTCTTCTGCAGGCTGCACACCCCCAGCTCCCTCAGCCTCTCCTCTTGGGGCTGTGCTCCAGGCCCCTCCCCAGCCTTGCTGCCCTTCTCTCAACACCTTCCAGCACCTCAACATCTCTCTTGCATGGAGGGGCCCAGAACTGGGCACAGCACTCAAGCTGTGTGCTGAGCAGTGCTGAGCACAGGGGCAGAAGAACCTCCCTGCTCCTTTATCCCATCTGCTAACTGTGTTCCACAGCCCTCCCACCTCCCTGGCTTCAAGCCCTCCTGAAGAGGCCAGGCCAGCAGGCCATGGAGGCAGAGCAGCCATTGCCTGGCTGAAGGCCACCCCACTGCAGCTCCTTGGTGAGTTGACATGGAGGAAGCCTGACCTTGGGTGGTTTCCTAGCTGAAGGGAAAATGCCTTTCTGCACAGGCAGCTCCGACACCTCTTGTCAGCAGCCATTCAGCAGATGAGAGCAAAGGAGCTGCAGCCCTCTTCAGAGGAGCACAGCCTGGGGCTGGAGCTGTGGGCAGGGCAGAGCAGTGTGTGCCTGCTGGGGTGGGCTGTGTAGCATCTGCTCCCCTGGCATTGCCCTGCTGTGGGCGAGCTGGCAGCTGCTAATCCTTGCTCTGCCTCCGGGGAGGGGGAGCAAGGAAACTACAGAAGCTCTCTGCGACCTGCACCTGGAAGCTCTTACCCTAGCTGAAGCTGTCTGCTGGTCAATGCCAGCTCGTGTGCCTGGGCTGAGAGCATGCTAAAATGGGTGTTGAAAAGGCTTTTTTTTTTTTTTTTTTTGGTGGGAGGTTTTCCAGCCTGCTTATTGCTCCAGGTGGAAGAAGCCTGGAAGAAAGCCACATGCATGCAACAGTCTAGACATGTTTGATTTCTTTTTTTGGAACTAAAGAACAGAAGTCCCAGAATACCCTTTTTGGGGGTTTTTTTGGTGTTTTTTTTTTTCCCCTCTATTTTCCCTCCCCCTAGCATTTTTACAAGTAGCCAATATAAACAATTCTCTCACTGCCCTGAAATTCGGAGTTGCTCAGAGGATGGAGCAGTGACCTACTGCACCTCTGGGAAGAGTAATATTAGCCTCCGTCTGGTCTGCTGCTTTCTTGGCTTGCATCTGGCAACTGCAGCCCAGCTGCCCTGAGGAGCAGCAGAGGCACTCTGCTCTGATGTCTCTCCAAGGGGGGGAGCTGCTTCTGGGGCTGCTGTTCCCGTAAAAAAGGGGAGGAAGATGCACACCGAGGTCACTGAGCCTGGATTTGATTTAGGCACCTGACAAACCTGCTGCTGCTGCTCAGCTGCACCAATCCGCCTCCCAGACTGCTCCAGGGGCCTGTGGCTCGCAGCAGACACCACCAAAGCCTTGAACACAGGGAACAGTTTTGTGTCCCACCCAAGAGCTGCTGCTCAAGGTAGGCTTCAGAGTGCCTACAGGAGCATGTTCATGGCTGCAAGCCCCAAGCCTGGCAGGCAGGTGACTGCCTTGGCTGCTTCCTCCCTCATGGATGGTGCTGCTCCTTCAGCCTTCCCCTTCCAGGGGGGTTCTGGAGGCTTCCTCTCTGGAGCCTTTGCAGACTCTGTCTGGATGTGTTGCTGTGTGCCCTGAGCTAGATTGTCTGCTCCTGCTGTGGCAGGGAGGTTGGACTGGATGAGCTCTTTGGGTGCCTTCCAACCCCTGACATCCTGTGAGCCTGTGTTCCTTAGTCCTCCTTCCCACCATATGGCAGGCTGAGGGAGTTGGGGCTTTTCAGCCTGGAGAAGAGAAGGCTGCCAGGAGACCTTATAGTAACCTTCCAGGATCTGAAGGGGGCTACAGGAAGGCTGGGGAGGGACTGTTCACAAGGTCTTGTAATGACAGGACGAGGGGGAATGGGTTCAAACTGGCAGAGGGGAGATTTGAACGGGATGTTAGGAAGAAATTCTTCACAGTGAGGGTGGTGAGACACTGGAACAGGTTGCCCAGGGAGGCTGTGGCTGCTCCCTCCCTGGATGTGTTCAAGGCCAGGCTGGATGAGGTCTTGAGTATCCTGATCTAGTGGGAGGTGTCCCTGCCTGTGGCACAGGGGGGTGGGAACTGGATGATCTTTGAGGTCTCTTCCAACCTAAACCATTCTGTGATTTTATGTTGTTGCCTGCACTACTGCTGCAGGTCAGTTTAGACAGTTGGATTTTTCTTTCCTAGGTTTTCTATGCCTTCAGCCCTGGTCCTGCCTTCACACTCAACCTCTGGGTTGGAACTGCACTGAAGATGCATCTGACAAAGAACAGCAATGGAGCAGCTAACCACATATGCTGCTTGGCTTCAAGTGCCATGGAAGAGATGCCAGCTGCCCAGGCTGGGCTCCTCAGCAACAAAATGGATCAAAAGGAGCCAAAAACCATAATGACCAAGAAGACCTACTCAGGAGTTAGCCTTCCTGACTGCTCAGGGAGGAAGGGGAGGTGCAGGTAGGTTTGTGTATGAGCTGTGTAAGCCACCCTGTGCAATTAGCAGTTCTGTTTTGGAAGGACAAGTGCAACAGCCAAGAATGGGAAGGGTCCACATCATCCCTGTAGTGGTAAGATATGCATGGGGGATGTCAGAAGGCTGGGGAGGGACTACTGACAAGGTCTGGTAATGCCAGGATGAGGAGGAGGAATGGGTTTGAAGTGGCGGAGGGGGGATTGAAACTGGATGTTAGGAGGAAGTTATTTGCAGTGAGTGTAGTGAGACACTGGCACAGGTTGCCCAGGGAGGTTGTGGAGCACAGAATGTGGTCTTGGATCCCATTCTGTGCTTTTGTGCTCCACAACCTCCCTGGAGGTGTTCAAGGCCAGGTTGGATGAGGCCTTGAGTGACCTGTTCTAGTGGGAGGTGTCCCTGCCTGTGGCACAGGGGGGTTGGAACTGGCTGAGCTTTGAGCTCCCTTCCAACCTAAACCATTCTATGGTGACCTGTTCTAGTGGGAGGTGTCCCTGCCTATGGCACAGGGGGGTTGGAACTGGCTGAGCTTTGAGCTCCCTTCCAACCTAAACCATTCTATGGTTCTAAATAGAGTCAAAGGGAAAGAGCTAAATGTGGTGAGGGAATTGTTGCCTTTCAGCTAAGTTCTCATCCTTGCCTCTTTGGACTTCAAGATAAAGAAGAGGCCTTTGGAACTAATCAGGACTTAGAGAAGCAGCCAGGCTGATAACATGTTCCAAGGCTTCCAAGCCCTCTGGATTAATTTTGCTCTGATCCCTGTGTAGCTAATTTTGCTTCCCAAAGCCCTTTTGCAGACTGTGCCACAGGCTCTGCTCCTCCCTTTAGCATCACATCTCCAGTGCGTATGTGGTGCTGGTGCTGGTGCTGCTGTGGTCAATCCCACTGCAAGCACCTGGGCTGATTTCCTCCTCTGTGCTCCAGGAACTCAGGAAGGCAAGGTGAGATCCCCTGGCCTGAGGGTGCAGCCCCAAAAGGAGCAGTTGCTGCTGTTATCACGGCCAAAAATTCCTTGAGTCTGTCTCACTGAACTTCATTTCCTGCGTGGCTCTGGCAAGGCTGCTCGTTGCCATGGCAATGGTTTATTCCTTTAAACAGTTCCCATTCAAGAACAATATCATGGGCTCTTCTCTCTTGCTTTGATTAAAAATAACCTACTCTTCTTCTGGCTGAAGCAGTTGGAGTTGGACACGAGCCTCCAGCCTCTCCAGTCTGCCCCTAGCTCTCACTCCTTGCCTACTCCTGGTTTGGTTTAACCCCTAGGTCTGTTCTTGGCTCTTCCTGACCTGCCCTGCTGAGAAACCTCACAGAGGTGGATCAGGCAGGAAAACACAGAGGTGAGGAAAGGAGGGACCAGTTGAACCCTCACAGAGCAGCACCGTGCAGCCTGCTGACATCCAGCAGCAGAACAGGAGCCTGATGCCCTCCAGGGTTCTGCCCTGGAGCTTTCCTTGTCAGGAACAGGGGAGGCTGCTGAGGAATAGGAACCCTTGTGAGAACAACATAGAATGGTTTAGGTTGGAAGAGAGCTCAAAGCTCAGCCAGTTCCAACCCCCCTGTACCACAAGCAGGGACACCTCCCACTAGAACAGGTTGCTCAAGGCCTCATCCAGCCTGGACTTGAACACCTCCAGAGAGGTTGTGGAGCACAAAAGGACAGAATGGGATCCAAGATCACTTTCTCTGCTCCACAACCTCCCTGGAAAACCTTTTCCAGTGTCTAACCACCCTCACTGTAAAGAACTACCTCATAACATCCACTTTCAATCTCCCCTCTGCCAATTTAAATCCTCCTCATCCTGTCATTACCAGACCTTGTCAATAGTCCCTCCTCATCCCTCCTGTAGGCCCCTTCAGATGCTGCAAGGCCACTCCAAGGTCTCCTG
Source organism: Psilopogon haemacephalus (assembly GCA_013396835.1). NCBI lineage: Eukaryota > Metazoa > Chordata > Aves > Piciformes > Megalaimidae > Psilopogon > Psilopogon haemacephalus. The sequence goes on from VWZI01014726.1 coordinate 130,458, forward strand.
GCAGCCTTCTCTTCTCCAGCCTGTCCTCAGAGCAGAGCTGCTGCAGCCCTCTCAGCATCTTGGTGGCCTCCTCTGGACTGGCTCCAACAGTTCCATGTCCTGCTCGTGTTGGGGGCTTCAGATGTTCTATAGTGCATCACTCATCATTGCAGCCTGGAAGTTCAAAGTGGGAACCTTTCCCCTCCTCCCCAGGCTTTGGTTTCCAAGACAGTTGTGGGCTGGGTGTTTTGGTTTTTTGGAGCAAGAACTTTTAGCCTGGAAGCAAAACCAAAGAAAGGAAGAAAATGAAAGGGCTGAGCTGCATATTTGGTCTCCATTTTCCTGCACAGAAGTTTGAGCAGGCAGGCTGCTCTCCATACAGCAGGGACCAGTTTTATGTTGCTTGGGACACTTCCTCCTTGCTTTGCATAAAGAGGGAGACAGAACATCTGGTTCCTCTGCTTGGCTTCAGAAGCCAGAGCTGATTTTGTTCATACATTTACATTCCAAATTTCCTCACACGTGGGTAAGGAAAGAAAAAAACCCAAAAACCCAAAACCCTCTGGGGCTCTTCTAGGTAGAAGCCCATGAGCATGTGTTTCTTTTTTAGGCACCAGTAGCAGCTACTCCAGCCAAGCCTGGAGTTCAACCAACGACACAGGGAGTAGGCTTGAGGGGAAAGTGAATTCCCATCCACAAAACCAATTCCAGATTTGCTGCAGAGCTTCCCTGACTCGCTGCAGTTAACTGCAGCCAGCACTGGCTTGGGCTGGGAGAGGGACAAAAATCTATCTACAAAACATAGAGAAGGCAAGAGAAGGGAAGAGAAAAAAGAGAAGTGAAGAGAAGAGAAGAGAAGAGAAGAGAAGAGAAGAGAAGAGAAGAGAAGAGAAGAGAAGAGAAGAGAAGAGAAGAGAAGAGAAGAGAAGAGAAGAGAAGTTGGAAGAGACTTCTAAGCTCATCCAGCCCAACCTATCCCCCAGCCCTAGCCAATGGCACTCAGTGCCCATCCAGGCTTTGCTTCAACACCTCCAGGGATGGGGACTCCACCACCTCCCTGGGCAGCCCATTCCAATGTCAATCACTCTCTCTGCCAACAACTTCCTCCTAACATCCAGCCTGGATCTCCCCCAAAGTTCTTTCCAATGAGGATAGGGAGATACTGGCACAGGTTGCCCAGGAAGGTTGTGGAGCACAGAATCACAGAATGTGATTGAGGAGCGAGTTGGGGCTCTGCAGCCTGCAGAAGAGAAGGCTTCCAGGAGACCTTGAAGTGGCCTTGCAGGATCTGAAGGAGGCTTCAGGAGGGCTGGGGAGAGACTACTGACAAGGTCTGGTAATGACAGGATGAAGAGGAATGGGTTTGAAGTGCCAGAGGGGAGATTGAAACTGGATGTTAGGAGGAAGTTGTTTGGAGTGAGGGTGGTGAGACAGTGGCACAGGTTGCCCAAGGAGGTGTTTGGGGCCACATTCCTGGAGGTGTTTTTGGCCAGGCTGGCAGAGGCTGTGGGCAGCCTGATCTAGTGTGAGGTGTTCCTGGGCATGGCAGGGGGGTTGGAACTGGCTGATTCTTGTGGTCCCTTCCAACCCTGACTGATTCCATGGTTCTGCTAAGAAAAAATGTAGGTCTTTGAGTCTCTGTCTGCAGACAGATCTCTTGCTTCTTCCAGTTCCAAGAGGGAGGCTTGGAAAGAGTTGAGGACGCTGCCTTCAGGGAGAACATGGACATTGCTTGGAACTGGATGGTCTTTGAGGTCTCCTTCCAACCTAAGCCATTCTATGATTCTATGCATGGGCCACCAGCTGGGAGGACCTGGCTGAGCTGCAAGGCCTCCTGCTTTGGCTGCTGAGGAGCTCCACACTGGGTTGAGGGGGGGAGGGTTGTGCAGTCTGTCTGCTTCCACGTGGTTGTTAAAAGCAAAACCAGAAAGCCACATCAAGCCCTGGGTTTGTAATGCAAAAAGGCATTAGGAGCTTAGAGTCTCATTCTGGTTTAATGGCTGTGAAAGCTCAGGGCAGGGCTTTTTTTTTTTTCTCCTGCAGAGTAGTAGAGCTCTGTCGTTCTTGAGCAATTCAGGTTGGACAGACACCCTGGGGGCCATCTGGTCTGACTGCCAGCTCAGAGCAGGGCCAGTTTTGATCCAGTCACTCAGTCCAAAAAAGCAAGCAAAATCCCACTAACAGTTCCTTATTCATTCTATCTGCTGGCCTGAGAGGCTGGATTCTGTTCTTGCCACAGCTCACTCACACCAGCAGTGCACAAACCACTGCAGCTGTGCCCAGGTTCCCACTTTATTTCCCCCCCCCACCCCTGGCTTATATAAAAATGGAAACTGGTGAGAGCCCAAACTGTGCTCAGCTCCAGTGGAACAATGGCCTTTGTTCTGCAGTACTGCAAGTCCTGCTGAGCTCCACTGGACCACTTCCAGTGGCCACATTGTCTGTGGTGGAAATCACCCAGGGCTACTCTTTTTTTTACAAGACGTGCTCTGATCTTTCTGATAGAAAACTGCATCTGACAGACACTATCTGCCACACCACTGCAGGTGACAGCAAGCTAGGAGCAGCTGCGGATCTGTTGGAGGGTAGGAGGAGCCCTGCAGAGGGACCTGGACAGGCTGCATGGGAGGGCAGAGGCCAATAGGATGAGATTGAACAAGGCTAAGTGCAGGGTTCTACACTTTGGCTACAACAAGCCCAGGCAGTGCTAGGGGCTGGGGACAGAGTGGCTGAGAGCAGCCAGGCAGAGAGGGACCTGGGGGTGCTGCTTGGCAGCTCAACAGGGGCCAGCTAAGGCAAATCACAGAGTGGTTTAGGTTGGAAGGGAGCTCAAAGCTCAGCCAGTTCCAGCCCCCCTGTGCCATAGGCAGGGACACCTCCCACTAGAACAGGTCACTAAAAGACTCATCCAGCCTGGTCCTCAACACCTCTAGGGAGGTTGTGGAGCACAGAAGCACCCAATATGATAAAAAATGCCAGTGTCTCACCACCCTCACTGCAAACAACTTCCTCCTCACATCCACTTTCAATCTCCCCTCTACCACTTCAAACCCATTCCTCCTCCTCCACTTGTCACTACCAGACCTTGTCAATAGTCCCTCCCCAGCCTTTCTGTAGCCCCCTTCAGATCCTGCAAGGACACTCCAAGGTCTCCTGGCAGCCTTCTCTTCTCCAGGCTGCAGAGCCCCAACTCTCTCAGCCTGTCCTCACAGCAGAGCTGCTGCCAACCATCTCAGCATCTTGGTGGCCTCCTCTGGCAAACAGCTGACAGATTGGAAGCTTACATCAAAATCCTCTCTTGCCTTCTCTCCTCAGTGCCCAAGAGAGACCAAAAATACATCTGCCACACCTTGAGGCTCCTAAGGATTTTGGGTGTTGCTTTGCCCTGCAGTCAGCAGAGCCAAGGCTGGCTGGAGGTGAGGAGGAAGTTGTTGAGCATGAGAGTGGTGAGAGGCTGGAATGGGTTGCCCCTGCAGGGAGGTGTTTGGGGCCAGATCCCTGGAGGTGTTTTTGGCCAGGCTGGCAGAGGCTGTGGGCAGCCTGCTCTAGGGTAGGGTGTCCCTGGGCATGGCAGGGGGGTTGGGACTGGCTGCTCCTTGTGCTCCCTTCCAACCCTGACTGATTCTGTGATTCTTGTCAAGTGCTGCTGGAGCTGATGCTGATGTCAACGCCAGCCTGCAAAGCAGAGCAGAGAGCTCGCTGGGGCTCGCAGGCAGGTTTCCAAAGCGTCTGGCCCCTTGACATCATTTCCTCCTCCCAGCTCATCCTGTGTGCCTGTGCCTCTGCCCCGCACCTCTCTGGCTTCCTGGAGATAAGGGAGAAATTCCTGCGGTGCCAGGAGGGCCGGCCCAGCTCTATCGCACATCTCTCCGATAAGAGGCTGCCGTGAAGCAATCCTCGCCCGTGCTCGCATTCCAGCCCGCTGACAGCACAGCCTTCAGCTTCCCCACCTTATAAGGAGGAGTCGCAGTGCTTCTTTGCAAGGTGCTGCAACCACTTGAAAGGCTTTCGCAGCCCGAGCAGGGCAGGAGGAAAGGCACCTGGTACCCGCCCGGCTGGATGGGCCGGCAGCATTCCTGGGATGCTCCTCCCCGTGCCTGGCAGGGCTCGGGAGGCTCTTTGCAATCACAGAATGGGTTAGGCTGGAAGGGAGCTCAAAGATCATCCAGCTCCAAGGCACAGCTCTCTTCTTCACCTCGCATTTAATGACAATCAAATCAGCCCAGTAAACTCTGATTGAGTTGCTGCTTCAAAGCATCAATTCCTGAACAAACCTGATTCAAAAGCTATATCATAGAATGGGTTAGGGTGGAAGGGAGCTCAAAGATCATCCAGCTCCAAGGCACAGCTCTCTTCTTCACCTCGCATCTAATGTCAATCCAACGAGCCCACTAAACTCTGGTTGAGTTGCTGCTTCAAAGCATCAATTCCTAGAATCATAGAATCATAGAATGGTTTAGGTTGGAAGAGACCTCAAAGCTCAGCCAGTTCCAACCCCCCTGTGCCATAGGCAGGGACACCTCCCACTAGATCAGGTTGCTCAAGACCTCATCCAGCCTGGCCTTGAACACATCCAGGGAGGGAGCAGCCACAACCTCCCTGGGCAACCTGTGCCAGTGCCTCACCACCCTCACTGTGAAGAATTTCTTCCTAACATCCAGTTCAAATCTCCCCTCTGCCAGTTTGAACCCATTCCCCCTCATCCTGTCATTACAAGACCTTGTGAACAGTCCCTCCCCAGCCCTCCTGTAGCCCCCTCAGATACTGGTAGGCTGCTATAAGGTCTCCTGGCAGTCTTCTCCAGGCTGCAGAGCCCCAACTCTCTCAGCCTGTCCTCATAGCAGAGCTTCTGCAGCCCTCTGATCATTTTTGTGGCCCTCCTCTGGACTCTCTCCTACAGTTCCATGTCCTTCCTGTGCTGGGGGCTGCAGAACTGCACACAGTACACAGAACAATCCTGATTCAAAAACTGTATCATAGAATGGGTTAGGTTGGGAAGGGAGCTCAAAGCTCAGCCAGTTCCAACCCCCCTGTGCCAAAGGCAGGGACACCTCCCACTAGAACAGGTCGCTCAAGGCCTCATCCAGTCTGGTCCTCAACACCTCCAGGGAGGTTGTGGAGCACTGGAGCACAGAATGGGATCAGTCTCCCCATTTCCAGCTTGGTTCCATTCCCCCCCAGTCCTATCACACCCTGACATCCTCAAAAGTCCCTCCCCAGCTTTTTTATAGCCCCTTTCAGATACTGCAAGGCCACAAGAACGTCACCTGGAAGCCTTCTCCTGTCCAGCCTGCACAGCCCCAACTCTTTCAGTCTCTCCTCACAGCAGAGCAGCTCCAGCCATCTGCTCATCCTCATGGCCCTGCTCTGGACACCTTCCAGCCCCTCCATAGCCCTTAGGGGCTCCAGAACTATATGCAGGACTGAGTGTAGAATGAATGCAGCCTCCAGGGGAAGTGGAAAGCAGATACTGGCCCCATTCCTTCTGCAGGGCATCCATCCCAGCCTCTTCTGCAAATAGAGGCCTAGGCTGAGACCAGGGTAGGCTGAACATCATCTTGTGCCTAACAGAAGGGAAAGTTGCAAGTGTGAGGGGCTGCTAGGCCAGGTTCAACAAGGCCAAGGGCAAGGTCCTGCAGCTGGGTGGAGGCAATGCCAAGCACCAATCCAGGCTGGGCAGGGAGTGGCTGGAGAGCAGCCCTGAGGAGAGGGACTTGGGGGTGCTGGTGGTGGAGGAGAAGCTGAAGATGAGGCAGCAGTGTGCACTTGCAGGGCAGAAAGGCAAGCAGAGGCTGGGCTGCAGCAGGAGCAGTGTGGGCAGCAGGGCCAGGGAGGTGATTCTGCCCCTCTGCTGTGCTCTGCTGAGAGCCCACCTGGAGTAGTGCATCCAGTGCTGGAGCCCCTGGGACAAGAGGGATGTGGAGATGCTGGAGGTGTGCAGAGAAGGGCCCCGAGGATGCTCAGAGGGCTGCAGCAGCTCTGCTGTGAGCACAGCCTGAAAGAGTTGGGGCTGTGCAGGCTGCAGAAGAGGAGGCTCCCAGGGGACCTTCTGGTGGCCTTCCTGCATCT
>VWZI01014727.1:0-22219 GCA_013396835.1 Psilopogon haemacephalus
TTGGACCAATTCTAGGGTATATGTCACCTCATACCGGGACACAGATGAAGTAAATATTTAATCAGTTTTAAAGTGGAGTAAATGAAATAAGGAAAATAGGTTTGTTGTACAATGAATCTAGCAGCAAAGAGAAAGTACTCTTGTGTTAGTCCGTTATACAGTTTTGAAATGTTCTTATTTTCAGCCTGATTTAAGGAAGTGAACTAACAGATTATTTCTCTGTATATACACCTGTGGGATTGTGTCTATATCTTATCTTTATTAAAGATTTTAGCCTTATGCACAATTTCACACAAATGCATTAAGTACCTAAAGGTTTTCTGGTAATAAATGGCTAACCAGAAAAAAGTATTTAAGAATGTCCTTGTGAAGATGTGAATACAAAGGGGTAAATTAATCTGTTATCAGGCATCAAAAAGACACCCACACAGGACACCACTGAGACAAAAACCTCTGGGAAAAGGGCGTAATAAAGAGCAAGTAGTTTAATATTTTGTGGTTATTTCTGTCTGAGAACAGGTCTGTGTGCAGACTGTCAAGATGTGAAGTCAATACGTACAAAGTAAATTGCACTGAAGTCTGGAGGCACTCATGAGAAACAAGCAGCATTACTTTAAAGCAGTTTAATCTTTTCATTCTCATAAGTATACAAGCCTTGTATCTTGGATAGTTGTGGAATTGTCTGTGACTGCTCTGAGTTACCATATCTAAAGATATTTTGCCCTGAGTAAAATATCTAAAGGTATTTTCAGAGTGTGTGCAGAGGGATGAGAAAAATTGAAAAAATAATAACAAAAGCGATGGGCCTCTTGCTTTAGAGCAGCTGAGAAAAGAACTACTTGAAAGAACCATTAAGTGGTTCATATTTTAAAAATATCAATCCTGAGAAAAGTGAGATTGAAACAGAATAGAATTACTTTTAAAAGTAGTGATAGGCAGTATTCTGCAGCTTCAGAATTCTATCGAAATTATTAGAAAACAGGCAAAGCCCTCAAATTGTCCTGCCAGTAGTTATAAGACTACCACTTCCTGCCAGTTGTAGTCATAATTTAAAGAACCAAAGATTTCAACCAGTGTGCTTTTTTGTGTGTTTATTTTCAGAATACTGTAAGATTATCCTGTGGCATTCTTAAACAGATGTTCTTTTCCTTACTATGCATGAGATGAAATTACAAAACCTTTTGCAGAAGTAAAGCCAACTAAATTATAACTTACACCAATAAAGAAAATGTGTTAGCAGAATAATAGGTTTCACATTAAATTTTGTCAAAATAATTTTTTATCAGAAATTTTCTAATTAACATTAAATGTCCTGAGTTTCAGCTGGAAATTTTAAAAGGATATTTTTTTTTTACAAGCAGTTTTTAACAGGAAATTTTCAAGTGTAAGGTTTTGTTTTTTTTTTTTCATCAGAAATTGATGTTTCCCATAAGAAAAGGAAGTGGATAAAAGCTCCTCAAACCAAACCCAAACCCAGATTCCTTTCCAATCAGAAGTCTTATTAACAGAATTAAATTAGCCAACATGATTATTCAATAATATTTCACTGTTCTTTTTTTTTTTTTAAAAAATATTTTCTGGAGCTACTTGAACTTCTGTGAGCAGTTTATACACTTTAGATGTCACTTACAGTTTTAGATATCTATACTGTCAGATTTCATGGCAAAAACATGCAGTTTGAGCTGTGCACATTGAGCTAGTTTTAACTATTAATAGTCAAATGAAAAACATTGGTTCATAGCAACAACTGTCTGGTCCTTCAGATACGAGCATCATTCAAGTACTACTCAGATACACCAGATCCATGCAAGTGATTCTGCTGCCTGTCAAGCAAGAACACTTGAGGAACAAAGTGTAAACTAACACAGTTTTAAATGAAAAGTTAGGATCATAGAATGGCTTAGTCTGGAAGGAACCTTAGAGATCATCTACTCCAATCTCCCTGCCATGAGCAAGGACACCTCTCAACTAGACTCAGCTGCTCAAGGCCTCATCTAACCTGGCATTGAACACTCTGAGAGAGTAGACATCTACAACCTCCCTGGGCAACCTATTCCAAAGTCTCACCACCGTTGTACTGAAGAACTTCTTTCGAAGATCCAGTCTAAGCTTACTCTCCCACAGCTTCAAACCATTCCCTCTTGTCCTATTGCTGGACACCCTTGTGAAAAGTCCCTCTCTAGCCTTCCTGTAGGATTCCTTTGGGTGTTGGAAGGAAGCCTCCTGGAGTTTTCTCTTCTCTAGGCTGACACTGAGTTGAAGTACAATATCCTGGAAGTGTTGTTTCCTGTATTTATTTTGTTGCTGCTCATAGATAGTGTTTCTTCAGATAGTGTTTCTTTGGAACTTTTTATCCCAGCATAAACCTGATTGCTTAAGCTCAGGTGGGTACTAGAAAAACTCTCTTTTGTTCTTTCCCCAGCTAGCTGAGAAAACCTGAGTAGCATGCAGTTTGCAGAAGAGGCCATGTATAAAACACACTGCTCCTTTTATGGCATGGAGATGAGTGTCCAGCTAACTAGAACATTTCAAGGATCTCAGAAAGGGACTTTCAATTGTATGCTTTTTATGGGGGAACTAAATAAAGGAGAGTGTGATGTTATTTGTAGTGACACTGATGTTTTAATGGGAGGTCTGGGTCAAACCAAAGATCTTATTCTAAATAGCAGATCAAATGGCATATTTCAGGTAGAACTGAACACTTTGCATACAGACTTTGAACATGTTTGAACAGCTATCATGAAAGTTGTTGATATTATAATGCTAAAGTGGAATAATTAATTTTTTGTCTATAATAGCAGCTTTTATCTCTGGAAAAGATAGTTGTATGCAAGTTCACATTTTAAAACCCAAATCTCTATTGTTTGGATACTAGAACATCAAGCTCCTAAAATTTTAGGCAGGACCTGAGGTAACTGTGGCCTTCTTTTTGAGTTCTGAAGAAAGTGACTAACTTTCTGATTGAATGTTTGGTTAACAAAGATAACTTTGCTAGGGAAATGATGCATTTGCATTTTAGCCATCAGTTTGACAAGCAACACATGGTGCACTTTCTGTCACAAGCAATATTTTATTACATCCTATATGAAAAATAGCTTAGTAATCAAGTCAGTTGAAACCTCTATGCTTCCTATTTATTTACAAGCAGATAAAGAAAAAAAATACTGGGGGAGGGGGGAAGGTTAATAAGCCATTTGCATAACATTTTTGATAGAACATTTAAATTATAATTCATCCCTAGAATACTATTCCAGGGATACTCATATGATTGTAGAGTGATTAAAAATCCATAATGGAATATTTGTTTGCCATATATGTGCATAAAAAGAACTTTTATATGTGCAATTTGACTTCCATCCACTTGAACAGTTCTATTCACTAGATACTGATGTGGAAGGTAATGCATCTAACAGAATGAACCATTTTCCAGGTACAGGACAGTTCATTATCCTAAAAGCCCTTTCATTATATCCCTAATATTGTGAAGGCTGGGGACATCGTGCTTACCATTTAGCCTGAGAGCTATGTACATGATCACAATAAATGATGTAGTGGTCCTTCTGTTTGCCCTTTTGTTAAAGCAGTGAAGCACAGCATGTTGTGAGAGAACAAAATTAAAGCATAGGAGAAATGGATGAAGTTATTTTCCTCTCCAGTTTTATATCTTCCTGTAGTAGTTCAGTAACAGAAAATAGAAGTTCTGGCATTCAGTTCTCACTCTTGAGATTTCTGTGAAATATGAGGACTAGTTTGTAACCTCTGTGAGATAGAGACTCTTCACTTGCCCCAATAGTTAATGAGATCCTGAAGAAGTATGCTTGAAATGTTCTAGGCAGAGGAAGAGCTAGCAGACTTAAAAGATGATTTGACTCTCTGGCTGACATCGTTAGCATAGTAGGAGAAACTTTCTCCCTCTGTAAACCCTGTCTGGTTTCTATTTGTTGACCATTATTGCTAACATGATGCTGCTGTTAAAAGTATTAAATCATACCTCTATAGTGTGACTTGAGAATGAAATCAAGTATCAGTAATACTCCTACACTTGGTACAAACATAATTTTCATAGTATTGTCATGACATTTTGTGGAAAACTGTGAACTGCACTATGAGCTAATGAGGAGTGGATGGGTGGATTAAATTTCTCCCTAGCTAAATATATTTCAACATAGTGTAAACTCAAATATAATGGGAAGCATGTAAAAGGCAATAAAGGCAATGGGTATCTGGTGGCTACAGCTTTCTGTTCTAGAGAGAAGCTGTATATAACTTGTATATTGATTGTAAACTATGCAGCGGAAAATGTTTGGAAGGTGTCTAGTTGTTGGTACAGCAAAATATTCCTATCTAGGTCTTTAATCATGTGCATTATTGCATAATATCTAATAGCTTTTCCTTTTCCTTTGCACTGCATGTAAATGGGAACAAAGGTTACTTGTTAACACACATTAAATTGGGCAGCTGCATCCTGAGAAGAAACAGCAAGGTTGTTTCCATTCTTTCTTTATTCTTCAGAATGCACAACCCGCCAAAAAACATGGACAAATGAAATAGATGTGAATGTAGGCTATTACAAGTATAAATTGTTAACATAAAAAAAAAAATTCCTTTTATGAAGTTTTGTAGGTCCATTAAAATAAATGGAATTATCTTGATTAACTTGTGCTGACCAAATGCTGTAGGAGCATTATTTTTGGACCTCCTACTCACCTTTTACCATGGTTTAGCATGCACAGCATGAAGTTTTAAAATTTTCTCAGCAGGCTTCCCAATAATCCACAAATGGGATGACTTGTTGCTAATTTTCACAGAAAGGTTGTGCTGGTTTTAGGCTGGCATGAATAACCACAAAGTTACAGACTTCCAGAATCTAGAGATGTCCAGGAGGTGTACCAGAAACTAATCTTTCTATTCCTTCCCATAACCCTGCATCCCTATGAAAACTGGCTGCAAAGTCAGTATCTTTCCCTCTTCTCCCCATCTCCCTCCCTAGTGGCATGGGCTTCCTTATCTTGGGTATTTGTATAGAGGAGGCTAACAGCCTGGCTAGGCCTTGGCAGAGCTAATTTTACTGAGTCATTTGAGCCTGGGTAGGGAGTTATGGGGAGAGAGGAGACATTTGAGGGCTGTGGAATTGAGGCCTGGTTGGGAGAATGCTTTGGAACGTTCAAGCCTAATGAGATAGTTAGAAGCCCAGGTTGTGGGACTGGGCCAAGGTTGGATAAGAGCTTGTGTATTTTCTGTGCTTTGCTGTGCTCACTACTATGTAGAACTGTAACATTATAGCTTGTGAGTTGCTTCTCCATTTAAACTTTCCAATTCTCCAATCCATTGCATGTGAACATTATTCTTTTGCACCTTTTGGAGCAATAGAGCAATCTGTCCACTCATTAAACCATGACAGAGGTGGTTAGTGTTCCCACTGCTTTAAACTATTCCCAGACAAACCCAAAAGAATATGTGATGCAGCACATGACCCATGAGTGTGGAACATCCTAAAACTGTCAGACACAATTTTTATCTCCATAATCTGCAGCAATGATTGGCAGTGCATATGAGGACTTGCCTAGAAGATACAGAAATCTAGAGAAATGTATTTTTCCCCTATTATATGACATTTCCTTAAAGAAATACATAATGGTCCTTCTGCTGGATATATATAGATAGATATATATATATATATATATGTATGTATAATTTTATGTCATGTTGCTGAACAATGCAAACAATAATAAGTGTTCACAGTCACAGATATAATTTTATAGGGTGACAAAGGCTGCTGCTCCTGAGCCAGAAACAGCACAGCTACAAGTCTATGCATTGATGTGGTGTCATTGTGCTATACTTCACACTACACCCATACAGTGGGATAGCTTTACAATGATAAGCTTCGTGACAGTTCACTTCTCCCTGCCCTCCAACAGCTAGCAACTGCTCCTGGGACTCACGTGGCTCTAGCTCATCCTTCTGGCTTCTCCAACTGGGACAGGGGATGGTGGCCCCACATACCCTTCTGGATGGTAGTGTCTGGAGAGAGGCAAAGCTGAAGGATGTATAGAGCTGTACATTCTTTACAGTGAGGGTGGTGAGACACTGGAACAAGTGATGAATACCTTCTCCCTGGAGGTGTTCAAGGCCAGGTTGCATGAGGCCTTGAGCAACCAAGTCTAGTGGAGGGTCTTCCTGCCAATGCTGGGGGAGGGGGTGGGGGGCGCAGATTTAAACTAGCTGATCTCCAAGGTCCCTTCCAACCAAAACTATTCTATGGGTCTACAGACATATATGATTTAAAGACTTATTTGCATTTACTTAAAGACTGTAGGAAATTTACATGCCCTTTACTTAGTAAAAAAAATTCTTGCTGTATTAACCTATGTGTATGATAAGCATTGTCTGTGTATTTCCAGGGGAACAGCTGAAGGGCTACTGAATCCCCTAATCTAATATTGCCTTTTCAAAAGAAATGCCTCTCTTGACCTCCTCTAGGGAATAAAGCACTATTAGCTTTCAGGTTTTGATGTGCATACCAAGTATACTAGTAGTCTAATCCAGATCAGCATGCTATTTAGACTAGTAGATAAAGACCTTGGTGTACAAAGTAGATGAAGATATCTGAAGGAAGTACCTACAAGGTTTGTTCTACTTTCTTTAGTTAATACCTAGGGCAATGTGCTAGATGCAAAGGCAAAAACTTACTCTTCAAATCTGATCTTATGAGCTCTGTTGATAACATCTATCTGTCTGGAATAAATTAATATAATTTCAGAGGGTAGCAAGCCTCCTCTGAAGCAAGGGAGATCATCTCAAATGTGTCTTTTTTAATTGGCAGCATAGTGCCAATAAAGTGTTTCTGAGAGCCCTCTCAGATACAGCACTCATGTAACAAATTGCTTCTGGTTTGTTCTCCCAGCAAAGGAGGCTGCCAGAAAATAGAAATCAGTTTACCTGAATAACTTTCTGTTTTGTGCTTTGACTGGACTAACAGGAGTCTCTTACATGTCAGAGAGGAGTGAGTTCTGCTGAGGGAAAAAAAAAAACCCACAAAAAACAAAACAGCAAGGAAAAAAGAATGATACATAATGGACAAAGATAAGTTAATTGAGTCCATTTTCTGAGCCACTTGTCTGCTTTCAGATTACCCCACTCCATGACTAGGCCATATCCCATAAATACAAAATATGCCTTGCTTAATCATGTGGGTCAAGTCTGTAGACCTAGCTGTGAAGTGCTGGTTGCTGGTGAAAAGAAGAGGTGGCCAAGGTTTGGGATGTGGGATTTAAAACAGGCTGTAATTAGACTAGATTAGATATTTCAGAGTTTTGTGGCCCATGGCTGTGCTTAAATCTACTTTGTCCTTATTGTCCTCTTAATTTCCTAGTACACTGCACAGAGATGCAAATTTGCTACTCATGCTGAATATAAGGTCACAGTGTCTCACTATTGTCTGTGCTTGATTGCTTATCACCTTTTCAGACTGCCATTTCTATTTGTCATGTGTATTTGATGATTGGTCCTCTGTAAGTCCCTCTACAAGAATACTGATCATGTGTGGTGGTTTTTTTTTTTTTTTTTTTCCCCTTCAGCAGCTGCTTAGTATTTTCACAGGACGTAATGTAAATGTATTCATGAAGTAAAGTGAGTTCCTCTCAGTTCATGTTGATTGTGCCTGTGAAGGTGTTCACCAGTCTGTTGAATACATTCTGCAGTTATTTTTTGAAATTACTATTATTTTTTAACAGGGAAAATGTAAACAGAAGACCATAGAAAGAAAGACTTAAGCATTTTGTCTGTTTCTGAATCTCTTTCTCTCCTAGACACAATACACACATTCATTCCAGTGGCTAAATCTCCTGGGCTATTTGAAGATTTCAAGAGATAATTTTGCGAAAATGTATATTCCAGCCTGGTGCACTGCTCCTCCCATGCCATTATTGTCAGTAGACAGCCAGTGAGATACTGAAATAAAGTACAGATGCAGATCTGAGACCTAGTTAATGAATTGATCTTTTTCTTTTTTTTGTTTATTTTTTCTTTTTTTTCTTATAAAATATTTTTTCCCATAAAATATTCTGTAAAAGCCTTTGAGTTCTCGTGTTCAGTTCTTATGTGAGAAAACAAAACTGATGATTAAAAAATTTAAAATATACTTTATTTTTATACCTTATGAAATGACAAGTGAGAGAGTGACAGATGGACTACTTGGCTTAAAGTTCTAACAAAAATGGAAACAGAAGATGACAATAATCAGGCAAATATCATTGCATCAGTGAAAGTATTGAAATAGTTACATGGCAGGTTTGCAGGCATTCTAAATCAGCAGGAATGATCAATTTATGCTACAAAATACACAGATTAAGTTTCTAGAACTTTGTTCAATAGAGGCTATTTCTACAGTTAGCAATTTTCTGCTTTGCGTGAAATAGTTACAAGATTTATTGAAGTAGTGAGACAGAATATTTGGTTCATGGCTAGCATAATAGAACAGTGATTAGAGCACTTACCTAGGAGAAAGGATGCTCATTTTACTTCATTTAAATATCTTTCGTCACTGGAGGGTGTTTGAAGGTGCAACTTTGAGGATTTAGCCTTGAGCCTGACATACATTTATCACAGTATCACAGAGCATTAGATGTTGGAAGAGACCTCCAGAGATCATTGATTCCAACCCACCCCTACCAAAGCAGGATCAGCATCACTTAATGTTTTAATGATAAGTGCCAAGTATAGACTAGACTTCCCTCATGCACAATGGAGATGGCATCACATTAAAAAGTGTTGCAAACACTTTGGAGGAAAGTCTCAAAATGAGAGAAGAAATTAAATGGCCAAAAACCAACTAGATGAAATCTGATTGTGACAAGTACAATCTTATGCTTAGGAAATGGGAATTAATTCACTGATGAAAAATAGGAGGTAGAGACAGTTATGCAGATCCCAGCACATCCAAACTTGAATACAGACTGACAGTGTGATGCTCCTAAGGAATCTCGGGTGTTGGAGGTGGTGAAAACACAAATTTCTCTTTGGTGTTTGTAAAATGTGATGTATATAAAGCAAGAGAGGCCATAATAATTATCAGTAGTGGGTGTTCATTGCTGTCTCTACTGATGCTCAGGGCTAGACTAGGTGGTCAATTGAAATGTCTTCAGATGCTTTATGTATTAGAAGAGAAATTCTTCCTCAGACAAATTCATGGGGCTCCTTTTTTCCCTATATGAAATATTCTTACCAATTCTACTCCAAATTTATTCCCAAGGCCAAAAGCACTTTTGGTAAAATATGTATCAAACTGCCAAACGTCAAACTATGAAACATTAATATTTAACCTAAAACTCAGATTCTGGGGAAAAGATGCACAATATTGTAGATAGTCCACCCCTAGCTGTCAACAAGTCTTTCTCAATTTTGAGTATATTGATTTTTCATTTTCATTCTACATAGTTAACAGTGATAAAAATGTGTCAACTTGTCTGGAACATTGATTTTAGAACTGAATGAATGTGTCTTTTATAACAAGGACTGTTTGAAAGGTAAACACTTCACCTTGCTCGGTGAAATAGAAAGTGATGCCTGGCTATTCTTTTTCCTTCATGTGTTTTACATATTTTAAATTAAGCTAGGCCACCCATATAGACTCCTTTAAAAGTTACTCCTATATAATAAATTTGTCTTATACTCCAATTATTAAAAACACACACATCAGATACATTCTTAGCCATTGACTGTGTTCATACATCTCTAGTTTGTGGTGCATGTTTGCTATGATGTGGCTGTAGTATCCTCTTTGCCAACCTGCTAAAATAATGTTTGAAAATAACTTTAAGACTCATGTTGCTAGGGTTTACTTCAGAGATAATGCTAGCAGCTTCCCACAGGAAAGACACCTTTTTAAAAAGAAAAAAAGAAGAGAACAAATATCCAAGTCACTTTTATGTTAAATCCAGTGAATATCACTGACATTATTTAAAATGCTATCTATTTATTTAATAACACTGGGGAAAGAATGTGCTAGGACATCTCATGTAGGAGGGAGAAATTTATATGAATGTGCCTGGAAGCAGAATAAAAGCATTACTGAATGATCTTCAGATGCCTGGCATTATCAAAGTGTCATGTTCACATTTTCTATGTATTTCTCACATGTGGAACTAAATCTGAAAAAGTATTTTTCACGTGTGATGGTTGAACTGGCTTTCAGAAAAAAAGCCCTGGCCCTGTAGTTCTTCAATTACTTAAAAACAAGGCTTAGGGGTTTTACAAATCAACTTTATGAAACTGCAATTTCTTTTTCCAGCTCAGTGTATTTCAGAACTTAATATTTTAAGGACAGATCCAATAGGCATTTAAACATTAGAGCCCACTAAGCCAACAGTTTCAAAATGGAATCTTCACTGCGTAGTTAAAATTTCTATGTTTGTTTACAGATAGCTAAGTGCTTCAATAAGATTTGTACTAACTGATGATGTAGATGATCAGTAAACAGATGTATCGCCTGTCCTGGAGCCTAGCAGCTATGGATATAAGTGCAGAGAGCTATTTTCCATCTTCCCAGGCCTATTCATAAATTGTACATGAAAAAACTGTTAAATTGAAGTAACCCGAAGAAAAGAGAACCCAGCTCTCCTGTTTTCATTCATCTCTATAAAATCCTTTAAGCAGGGTCACACCTGCTCTTGGTGGCTCAGGGGATCTCTGAACTTTTATGCAGACTAGAAAAATGTGAACAGCTTCAACAGAAAAGAGAAAGACTTCCTTATTCATACCTGACCAGGATATTATGATGGCTCTGGCAATCTTGTAGGAGATGTGGGATTGCATCTTTCCAGTAACACAAGAAATAAGGTATCTCCGCTACTGGAAGAAGAAAGGGGTCCAGAAGAGGACCATGTAAATGGTCAGAGGGTTGGAACACCTCTCCTACACAGACAGGCTGAAGGAGTTGGGGTTGCTCAGCCTGGAGAAGACAAAGCTCTGGGGGGACCTGATAGCAGCCTTCCAGTTCATAAAGGGCCTACAAAAAGGATGCAGTGCAACTGTTTACAAAGGCCCGGAGTGATAGGATGAGTGGCAATGGCTTCCAGCTAGGGAAGACTGCAGTGCCCGGTGTTAAAACTAAAAATGTCTGTGTAAGAGAGTGCTGTGTGTTTATCGCACCCATTGAAAACCAGAAAAATTAATTCCTTTTCCTCTAGACAGGAGAAAACAAATTTCCAAGTCCTCAGTGCTTGCAAATCATTTCCAATCCCCAAAACATTCCTTTCTTAGAATTGTCTTCTTCTTCCCTATCAATTCAAGTCACTCTCACTTGGTCTCAAACTTACACTCACTGTCCTACTTTACACCTCCTGTAGACCCTTAGGTCCTGACAGATTGCTTAAAACGTCCACCTGATGCTTGTTTCTGTTAGGCCTTTCAGGTGCTTGTGTCAGAAACTGCAGTATCTAGAGAGTTCATAAATTTGAGTTCAGCAGGAGTTTTCAGCCCTTCATTAATGGATTTAGGGCCTGGAAAACTACTTGGGCCTTTTTTTTCCACATCTCTTTTGTATTTTGGTATTGAAAAGGTGTCCCTTTGGTATTGTATATACGATATAGTTATATAAAATATAATTAGGCAAATGGAATAACAATTCCCAATTCTTTCATAATAATGTGTTAATAGTGTAGAAATTACAGCTATATGAGTGGAAGGTAGCCCTTGGACCTAGTTTATGAGCAAAGTTCAGCTTTCTATCTGCAAATTTATTTTTTAAATTATGTCCTTCAACTCTATTAGGATGACAAAATTTGATATATAAAATTGGAATGAATCCACGTTAATTAATATCATAGTGAATGAAAAGATTTATTGTTCCCTGCATTAAAGGGTAGGATTAAAAGAACATGAGTAAGAGTATGCTGAAATAATTTTAAAATCAGAACATTGCTTTATTTTTGCTGAAATCATTCTTGATCAAATCACTACCACATCCCTCTCCCTATTTGTTGTTTAGATTTCTATCTGCTGTCTTTTACCTGGAAGATGTGTTTGTATGTGCTTATAATTGAGGAACAGGAGAAGTGGTTTGAACGAGGTGGATTTACAGCTGCAATCAATTAATCTGTTGCTAGGGAACCATCAGCTGCTCCATCAAAACCCAACCATTAGCTGACTGGAGACAGCAGGATCTAAAAAGAATCACAAAATGTCAGTATTGTTTCCCCCCATCTCATTTTATTAACATTTTAAATTTTTTTTTTTAAAGGAGGAAGAAAGAAAAGTTTGATAGTAAGGGGCTGAAATTCAAATGCATTTCACTCTCAGTCTAGGCAGTCAACAGGAAGGCTGGGAACAGGAGCTTGAGTTTGTGTTTGGCTGTCTTAATGTTTATCAGTGTAAACCAAAAGGAGGTAAAGTGATGTAATACATGGCAATACATCACAGAAGACTGAGTTTGACCATAGCAGGCCAGTCTAATGTGGTCTGATCTGGGAACACTTTGAAAACTCTAGGTATTTTATGGAGTGCCTGTTAATTGAAACTTAATGAACTTCAAAGAGTGAGTTGTGGTTGTCAGGGATAAGAGAAGATCCCAGCTAATAGATATGGAAGCTTTCCAATCACTTATATCTCATTCAGGTAAATGAGAGATTGCAAACTTGAAATAGGAATCACCACCTGAAGTTAAAATGTGATTTTTTACACTGGTAAAACATCTGTTACAACTAGTTACAGCTTACTTCGCTTGTTCTGGCAAATAAAGGCCTTCGTTAGAATGGCTTTCATAGCCCGAGTTTGCTTTGAAATATCTAGTGAAATGTTAGAGTAGGAAAATAGTTTTCAGAGTGATGATACTTCCAAATGTTATTCTTTAAACATAATTCTTTGTTATTCATAATCTTTGACATTAATGTAAATGACTGAAGTCAAGTACTATCAAAAAACACCCACTGACTGCTTACTTTTTTTGGAGGCTATCTGAGTCAATATAAATAGGTCCTTTCTCAACACTGTTCTCACATACCTTTTGCTTGCCAAGGGCAGAAAAACTAGGCTAAATTCTGGAAATTTCTTCTAGTCCTACTATTTTGATTATTTCTTTAATTTCTAGACATGTTGGTGTTACAAAAAGGAGCAGGAGAGAAGATCACAAAATCACAGAACATGTCTGATTGGAGTGACCTCGAAGACCATCCAGTCTAAGAGGAGGACTTGTTTTTGTCAGTCAGTCATCCAACCACCTGTGATTCTTGTGTATCAGCAGTAATCTCTCTAAAGAAGCCCAAGTATTTAAAGCTGTGTGTCTGCAGTTGAACAAATAATTCACATTTATAAATTAAAAATAAAGAACTTTACAACATTTATTTGGCAGAAATTAACTAATTTAAGTGTGAACCATCAGCCTGAGACCAGCCTGTGTGGCTGGTGTATAACTTGTATGCTGCATCTATATATGATTTGCTCTAACTAAATGTGACGTAGAACATAAAATAGATAAGAAAATCTCAGAATTAAAAGTGACAAAATAAATATCTATGGGACATGTCAGAACTCTTTCTACTTCTTAATGCTTTAAACAGAAAGGATTTTTCTGTCATACAGATGGAGACTGAAAATGTTTTATTGGTAATACTTTATGTGGTAGAACTTCAAGTTGTAGAAACAGTTGAAAATGTTTAAGTGATCATGGGTTTGAGGCACACATGGCAGCACCAATAATAGGCAATTCTGACCCTCCCTTAGCTGTATGTCTGAATCTGTTCATATCTTATTCCACTGTCATCAGAATAGCACTACTGAATAGAGGGCCCCAAGTGTAGCAACATAACTTGGCATTGCTGTTGGCATAAAAGAAAGACAAGGGAAATGTATTGATCTTGTGGCCTCATCTCTCTTCCTTTGATGGGCTGTGGGGTTTTTTGTTTGTTTGTTTGTTTTTGTTTCTAACAGAAATATTCTGGTTGGAAAAGACCCCCCAGGATCATCAAGTCCAGTTGTTAGCTCTGTGAAGTTCACCCTTGTACCCTATCCTCAAGTACCACATCCAAACGACTTTTAAAGACATCCAGGATTGGTAACTCAACTACCTCTCTGGGCAGCTGTGTTAGTTTGAGCTAATTGGACAATTTGAGTGAGAAATTAGACTATTGGCTCAGAGAGGTAAACACAGTGTGTTACTTCATCAGAGTTTTACTGAGGAAAGAAAAAAAAGTTGTTTTTAAGAACTGTTCTCAAAACAACCAGATAGCAGATGGCTTCTGTCTGTTCTGAGCTGCGGCTGCTCCTCTTGCATGGTCTCCTTTGTCTCTCTGTCTTGGTAGCTAATTCAGAGTAAAATTACTAACTCCTTTCTACTACTAATCCCCTGGCTGATCTACTTCAGCTTATCTGCAGCATCAACTGGTGGTGAGATAAGACTAGGGAAGGGGGGAAAGGTGGTAGGGGGTGTTTGGTTACCCTCTCTTGGGGATTTTGGTCTCTGGGAGGGGTGTGGTGTCTGTATTACCTTTTTACTGTATATATCTGTAAATATCTGTTATACCTTGTAAATATTTGCTTGTATAATGTACATTGCTGTAAATATAAAACTTCATTTATTAACTTTCAGTGTTTTCTGAGTCTTAGCTGGGGTTTATAAGAGGTAGGGGGGCAGGTAACTGCTAAACCACTACAGCAGCCAATTCCAATACCTGACCACTCTTGATGGAAAAAAATGTTTGGCCCTGGCTGGGGACAAAATGGCCAGAAAAGCTGCTCTATCACTCCGCTTCTTGGATGGACAGGAAAGAGGGAGAAATATAGCAAAAGTCAGTACTAAGATAGGAGCAATTTAATAGTAAGTGCAAGCAAAAGCTGTGTGTGAAAAGCAAAAGCTGAGAGAGATGTTATTCTCTACTTCACATCAGCAGACAGTGGTTGGTCTTGGGAAGCAGGGCTTCTGCATGTAACAGTTGCTCTGAAGGACAGATGCCATCAACGAATATCTTCCCCACTTCTTTCTTTCACTTTGTTCTTCAGTCTGAGTTGATGTCATGTGGCATGGAGTACCCCTTTGGCCAGTGTGGGTCAGCTGGCTCGGCTGTGTTGCCTCCCAAGATCTTGCCCACACCTCAGCATACTCTTGAGGTGGGCAGATATAGGAAAGCACACCCTGGGTGCTTGTTCAGCAGTAGCCAAAACACTGCTGTAGTGTCAGCTACAGCACTAGAAGGATGCTTTGAGGGTATCTAACTTCAGCTCAGCCAAACCCAATACATAGGGTGACCTTTTGAAGGTGTCTCCTGGTTCAAGACAGGCACAAACTGAGGTAGAGAGTGCAGAAATTGTGCTCAGCTCACCTACATCTTGATGTGTAGGTTCAGCACATTGAGATTCTGAGGGAAGAAAGCAATGAATTTGTCACTATGCCAATGCAAGCTGAACTCTGCATTTCTAAATGCCTACTGCATTTATTACACGGTTTGCTTTACTTAAGTCTTTGAATTTTAAGCATTCATCAGTTTCTGCTCTAGACATCTGTCTATTTTGCTCCTTCCTGAAGTCACATTGAGGTCTTGGTGTCAGCTGAGATGAAGTGATTGGATACTGCTATTATTACGAAATCCAGGCAAAGCAAGAATAAAGGGTTTAATCAGGAAGCAATGTTTTATACATTTTGGGGACTTTAAACAGTTTCAATATTCTAAATTTAATTTATCAGCTTGTTTCTACAGAATAAGTAAGGTTCTGAAGTTTCAGGGCTGAATGTTAAATGCCTGTAGTAATCAGGTTTATTAAGTCAAGGAAATGTGTTACTTAGCTTTTAAAATTCATGTTACTGTAAAAGTTTTTGGAGCAATTTCTTTTGCATGTTTTGTGAGGTTGTCCATGCCTGTCCCCACCCCAGGCATCTCCCTATTTGTTCCTCTGGTAGGCAGCCTTCCATGAAATGTCACTGGAGCACACAAATGACTAATGATGATATTTTATTAATTTCTAATGTTTGTGGCTTTTTATGCCATGCTTCAATTCCAAGTAATGGAAATTTATTGTAGGTGAAAAAAAGCCGTGCTTGCCTATTAATTGCAAGCTAATTTGAGCTTTATTTTATATTGAATACAGTATTTTTAGAGAGAAATTTAGATGCTGGATCCACATATTCACTGGGGTGATTGGTTTGTAAGATATGACTAAGAGGAAGCCCACAAACAGGTGCTATGTTTATTTGTTGAGTGCACACAGTTACTTGAGTCAGGAAGGAGATTAATTATGTTCCATTATAGATTCTCTTGGAGTGGCTGCAATTATTAAATATCAAACTGTCTTTGTGTGAACCTGCCTCCTGCTGCAGACTTAACATGTTCCTTATGGTAGGTTTAGTAAAACAAACCTGTGCTTAATGAGCTATTTGAGCAATAACTGCATTAGATTACAAAGCACTGTCAGGAAGTTTATCTGCCTGAATGTGTATAAACTGAGGGGTTTTTAAAAATAAACACTTATGTTACTAAATTGAAGGGTGGTGGTGAAATTCTTGATTAAAAGCATACTTTATAAAATTAGTCATCATATCTTCTCCTTAGTTTCACTCCTGGAGGTTATGTAGTCTTAACTGAAAAATGAGAGAAAAAGTTGTTATTGTCTTTCTGGTGTTGTTTCCTTAATATTGTTACAGAGCAGAAGCACACACAAATCAGTTTAGAAGCAACACCATTTAAATGATGAGCTATTTCTAAAAGGGATAGAAGTGTGGATAGAAAGGCTATTAATATTCTAGAAGTTGTAGTTGAGCACGGAGATTCTGTAAGCTAAAGCAAGACTGCTGGGGAGGAGATGGAGTCTCAGATCAGCCTTGGCTGCACCATGAGATGGTGCAGTTCAGGGTCCTGAAAGGAGGGAATAAGACAAATAGCAGGATCACAACCCTGGGCTGTAGGACAACAGACCTTGACCTGTTAAAGGAACTTAGTTGTGAGCCGTAGTATGTAGCCCTGGACAGAAGATGGCTCATGAGAGGTGATGATTTCCAAGGTTTGCTTTCACTCAAGAATTATCCTTGCCTGTCTGTAGGAATTCAAGCAAAGGTGTCGTGGTTGAGTGAGATGCTCCTGACAAAATTCAGGTGTGAAAATTAACTGTACAAACAATGGAGGTAGAGTTAGATGATCCAGGACAAATATGTATCTGACTGACTGGGGGTGAAGTTAGGAAAGTCAAAGCTCAGTTGGAGTTGAACATGGTAAGGAGTGTGAAAGGCAGTAGGAGCTAAGGGAAGGCTAGGAAAATGTGAATATGCTGCCAAAGGGGGTAAACAACAACAACAACAACAAAAAGACATGAAAAATATCAAGGTGCCTGATATGTTTCCTGAAGATCAGAAAAACTACATGGACTTAGATGCCATCTTGAATCACTGGTGAGGTCACACTGGAAGTGCTCTGTTCAGTTCCAGACTGTTGTACAGGAGATATCCTGATAAAAAGATCAGTGCAGGATCACAGAGATGAATAGGAGTTTGGAATATCTGTGGAAAAAAAAAAAAAAAAAGAAAGCTGATAGAGATAAGTCATATATATCTTGGTAAAGAGAAGGATTGAAGGAAGTTCTTATCAATATGTATATGTAGTGGGTTTGCAGTTACCTGCCCCCCTACCTCTTATAAACTCCAGCTAAAACTCAGAAAAAAACACTGGAAGTTAATAAATGAAGCTTTATATTTACAGCAATGCACAATATACAAGCAAATATTTACAGGATATTACAGATATTTACAGATATATACAGTGAAAAGGTAATACAGACACCACACCCTTCCCGGAGACCAAAATCCCCAAGAGAGGGTAACCAAACACCCCCTACCACCTTTCCCCCCTTCCCTAGTCTTATCTCACCACCAGTTGATGCTGCAGATAAGCTGAAGATCAGTCAGAGGGATTAGTAATAGGAAGGAGTTAGTAGTTTTACTCTGAATTAGCTAAAAGACAGAGAGATAAAGGAGAAAGCAGCTGCAGCCAGACACAGACAGAAGCCCTCTGCTAATCTGGTTGTTTTGAGAACAGTTCTTAAAACAACTTTTTTTTCTTTCCTCAGTAAAACTCAGTGAAGTGACACACTGTGTTTATATCTCTCAGCCAATAGTCTAATTTCTCACTCAAATTCTCCAATTAGCTCAAACCAATACAGTATAACTGCCTAACAGGAAGAAGTAAAGAAAACAGACCCATATTCTTTGTTGTGCTGAGGGACAGGGCAAGAAGCCATATGCACAAACCAAAACATGGATAATTCCATTCAAGTCTAAGAAATAACTTTTTTAGCTTTGACTATGGTCAAACACTAGAATCAGTTAATGAGAGAGGTAGTTGAGATCTCTCTGGAGATGGGTGAAAACTTACTGGCACGTTCTTATGCAGCTGGCTGTAGTTAACCCTGCTCTGAGCAGGGAACTGTGACTAGATGGTCCCCAGACATCCCTTCCAACTCCAGTGATTTTGTGGAAGCAATTAAACCACAGTTTACTTGCTGGTCATATAAAGAATTTGATTCAAGGAACATCATTCAAGTTGGCCTGTATAAGTTTTAGTTGAATACGAAAGGGAAAGTAAAAAATCACTCTTTTCATATTCAGTTAAACTGAATTTTCCTTATCCCAAGAGTTAATACTGAGAGGGATTATGAAGAACTGAGAATTTCCATCACTTTGGTTTTCTTTTCACTCATGGCACAGGTTTTGTCAGTGCAGGCTTTCTGGGGGAAAATAGATGACAAATACTCTCCAGACACATGCATGACTGCAAACCAACTTCACTGATACAGTAAAATTACTTGTATAACAAAGGGGGTAACATCAATACACAGGTAAATGGAATCATTATTTTCCTACTTCTATCTTTTCTTAATGAGAGTATTTTACTAGTGTAATATTCCTAAAAATCAGATTCTTCTTTGTATATCCCTTAGTGGAATCAGTTGGCTTTGGTTACTATCGAATAAATGGGAGATCTTCTCTTTAGTGAGAATTGCAGCAACCAGTGTGATGAACTGGGAAATACAAAGGTGCTCAGGAAGTGGGGACATCCTAGTATTTTTAGAAAGGCAAGAGCTTCAATATTTTCCCTCACTCCTACAAAATAACTTCCAAACAAAATTAAACAGAATTATTGTAAACCTAAGGCTCTTTAAGCTTAGAGGGCTACATAGATTTCATGGTACCTGATATAAATGCTGAATCACTTATGTATCCAGCACAAAATCACTGACTTGGAAGTTTACACATGGTGGCAAGTAATTATCAACCACCTTCTGCATGCAGCAGAAGGTATTGCATTTATCACCTTGTGCCGTTACAGAGTAATTGATGCTTTCAGCTGCATCAGCAAAGTCTCAAGTGGTAGCCTAAAAACATCAAGGTATAAGTAAATGACTTTTTTATTTTTTTAATGTTATATTAAATCTACAGTTCTGGCAAAGTAAGTGAAATTATTATTTTTAAAAAAAGTATAGGAAGAGCCACTGAATAAGTTTGTTCCAAGAACAGTACAACTGATGTTGGCCTTTTTTTTTTCTTCTTACAGCTCTGAATACTTTTCAGCCTTGCTGCAGTAATGCTAAAATCTGCGGGCAAGAGGTAGCACATATGGTTGTTAATCTTGAGCTATGTGCATGTTAAGTGACTGGCAACTGGGTTCACACTATTTGGCCAGCCAGCTGATGCCAAACAGTTGTATGTAATATAAAGCAATTCTTTTTTTTCTGTGAAAGCATTAACTTGATCTCTCCCTTCCTATTAATGGAATTTTCATGAAAAGTTGTTAAAACAGAATTCTTTTTGAGAATATATTCTACTTCAAACTGGTGATATGGGATGAAAAATTGAGTAGGATGAAGTTTTGAGAGAAAGATGGAAAGATAGACATGGTGATCTCAAAAGACTTTCTTTTGGAAACCAGAGAAAAAGAAGCATTTTCTAGCAGGGTACTCATCCTTTTCGTCTGTGTAGCAAAGAACATTATGAGTCAGATGATACTGATGTCTTGTTTAATGGCAGTTATTTTTAGTGGTGAGGTATGTACAGTTTTAAAACTATGAAATAGCCTTAGTGGACTGAAAATTTTTAAACATACAACCTTAGAGTCCATTTTCTCTAAAGAATTACAGCATATTTCCATGATTAGAAATAGTCTCAGATGCCTAAAAGAAAGAAATGAACCAGAATTAACAGTGACTTTTTTTTTTTTTTTTTTAATATTATTACTTGCAGGAGGATGGAAACTGTATTTCTAAGTGAAAGGGAAGCTAATTAACAGTAGTACTCTTGGCTCCTTAAAATTTCATGTAACAAAATCTCTAGGTCTGCAAATGGGCTGCTGCTAACTAAGTCCATTTACATATTCAGTATTTGAGTCATTTATCTGGCTTGCTGTGTAAATATGTGGGTTGACTTATGAAACAGCAAAGAAAATTCCAGCACTCAAAACTTCAGAATAGTCACCTAGAAACAGTGAACAAGAAGCCACTAGCTTAAAGGCAAGGTGCTTTCTACCAGTACCTGTCAATTTAAGAGCTGAACTAGAAAAACAAAAATGAGGAAAGAAAAAAAAAAAAAAAAAAGAGCATTTTCTTTTCCCCTTTTCTCCTGTGGTGAAAATGTGTTGTTGAATTGACATGTGATAATTGTAAACAATTTAAGTGTTCAGTGTTTTAAAAAAACCCCAAAATAACAAACCAACAAAAAATTGAGAAGGTAAGATACATTTTTTGTATTATAACAGCACTTTGAGGGGCTCCCAGATAACTTCTGTTTTTTAAATATCTGTGCTGTGTGGTGGTGGTTTAACCGCAGTTGTCAATTACAAACCACACAGCTACTGGCTCACTCCTCTGCCTCGGAGAATTAAGGAAAAGGAAGAAGAAAAAAAAAAAAAGTAAAATTTGTTGGTAAAGATAATTTAATAGGACAGAAATTGAAGGGAAAATAGTAATGATAGCAATAGGATATAAAAAAGAAGTGATGCACAATACAATTGCTCACCACTCACTGACTGATGCTCAGACAATCTTTGAGCTACAGCACCTCTGGCAAACTCTCCTCAGTTTATACAACGAGCATGACATCAGATGCTGTGATAGCCTTTTGGCTCACTTGGGTCAGCTGTCCTGACTGTGTCCCCTCCCAGCTCCATATTCTCTCCCAGCCTTTGCTGAAAGGGCAGTATGAGAAGCTGAGAAGCCCGGGGCTTTGTGCAAATACTGCTTAGCAACAACTAAAACATAAGATTATTCTCATCCTAAATCCAAAACACAGTATTGTACCACCAACTAGGTAGAAAATTAACTCTATCTGAGTGAAAATCAAGACAAGTTTGTAATCAGGCTATGGTCCATGAACAACCCACACAGGAATAGAAGAAATCAAAACAAACTGGATATTTTTGAATATGAAGAAGAAATAAAGCAAGCCCAAACCTCTGAAAAGTGTTTCAGATTATTATCTTGAGCTTTCAGACTACCTAGTGTCATGGATTGAGTTGAACCTACTGCTTGATATCTCCTTTGCTGCGGAAGGCACCAAACATGACCTCTGTGATTTGATCCTCACAAAAAGACAAAGCTATGGTTTCCCATACAAAGTTTCTTATAAAGTGCATGCATTTTCTAATGTTTTTGATTTCACTTCAACCTTGTTTCAGGAACACTATAGCTCTGCCCATGCCTTTGGAAAAAAAAAAGAGTGACAGCCGCAATAGTGAACAAGATGAAAATTTACTCTTGTCAAGGAATGTAACTTTGAAAATGCTTCAAATCTTTCCTGGATTCTGAATGGGTCTTTTGGACAGATGAAGTGCTTCAGTATTAGCAGGAAGTACTACACTATGAATTATTCACACTTGATGTTGGATGGAGTAATCCTTATACACAAATGGATTTTCAGTTACAGGACTTCTACTTTGAAAATGATACCAAAGATGCCTGTGTTGATTTTTACCCCCTCCCCCCCACCCCGCCAAATGTACAATCATACTGTTATGTTTCTTTTAATGACAGTAGAACATTTACCAGCATACTTTAACAAACTGCAGTCCCTCTTTGGCTGATGGGCACTAACAGGCAGCAAAAAGCCTATTATATGTAATCTAGGCTATTTTAAAAAGAAATGTTTTTCTATGCTGGTTGGAAGAAAAGAACTTCAATCAAGTTGTTGATTTTTATCTTTTTCCCCTCCCTCCCCATCCTTTTTTTTTTTTTTTTTGTAGGGGTTTTTTAA
>VWZI01014727.1:37281-124099 GCA_013396835.1 Psilopogon haemacephalus
TGGAACTGGATGATCTTTAAGGTCTCTTCCAACCTAGACCATTCTATGATTCTATGATTCTATATCTTCAACAAAAGATATGATTTAAACCTTTTGTTAGTTAACTTTATTATCATAGCCCATAGCATTGTCTCCTTCTCTAGAGACTTTCAGAACCTTCTTGGACATGTTCCTGTGTGGCCTGCCCTAGGTGATCTTACTTTGCAGGGGTGTTGGGACTAGATAGTCTCCAAAGGTCCCTTCTGACTCCTATGATTCTATCATTCTATATATTCATCAAGAGGGCTTTCTAACAGTCTGGAAAGATTGATAGCATATCAGAAAAGAAGCTTTACTTTCATCTTGAGATGCTGCTTTAATCAAATGATAGCAAGGGATCAAGTCCGAACTGCAAAAATATTTGCGCCTAACATCTAGTGTGTGCAAGTGCAGAGCTGTTCTGAACTCTCTATGAATTAAATCTCTCACAACCAAGAGCTCTCCACTGGGCAATTTTTACGACTGTAATTGAAGATGCCCAAGGTGGTTGCTTAATCAGCTTGTTCCCTAGCACATTAAAATTCACCGTGACTTGCTCAGCTACCTGACTCACTGTGGGAAATCTGATGTAGGGCTGTCTCACAGAAATCCTGTCTGGTTTTAGCACAATCTACTGTCTTACTTGATCATATCTGTCAAAATACTCTTCATCCTTGGAGAGCATGTTAGCATAGTGTAAGAGCAGATATTACTTCTCTTTGACTCTAGGGCTGTTTCTGTTGAGTCAAGCAAGTGTGTGATTCACAGCTTTTAACCTCTGTCCTCCTCAGAGGCTCTGAGACAAAATGGAGGCAGTTTTCAGCATAGCTAATCTGACTTTTCCACAAACTTCTTTTTCTACCAAGTGGCCTTAATTGATCTTACTGCTCACTGAGTCTTTGATCCTAGCTGAAACAGCATTCTGATAGATATAGATTGTTCCTGGGATATATATGATACCATACATTCCCTTGCCCTTAGAAGTGTGATTGCATCATGATCTATGCCATCATAATATTTGAAGCTGATAGAGGAAATAACTCATTGTAGTCTTCTAGGATTTTCCTGAAGATATATACTCAGCAGAAAATCCTAGCAGAATAAACCTCTTTTTGTGCAATATTAGTAGTGATGCTCCAAAATGAGTGCATTCCTAGAGGTACTGACTGCTGTAACAATAGTTAATTTCATATGCAAAAGAACCACATATTGTGATGCTTTAAAAAAAAATACTTAAAAATCTAAGTAATAATTAATCCAGTTTACTTCCTGCACTACAAATTCTTACTCAATTTCCAGTATTTCTGGAAATTGTACAAAACAAGTTTAGCTGACAGCACTGTTTTAGTAACAAAGCTCTCAGCATCTATTCACATATCTCATCCATGTCATCACTAGTGGTGGCCACATTGTATTATTCAAGTCTACTCTTTTGCTTGAATAACTTTTCTTGTAGTGGTCTTTCCTCAGCTTTGTTTATGACTATCATCTTGCATGGTGCTTGCACAAGAGGCAGCTCATCCTGCTCATGTAACTTGAAGTTTGTACCACAGGCAGGAGGAGTTTTATTTAAGCAACTTTTCTAGGCTTAGCTTCTTACAGTACTTCATTTAGAGCACAGGGATAACCTTGATGTTATTAGTTAACCTTTAAGGCAACCCTGATTTCAGCCTTTGCATTTGTAGCTGAGTTTACTGTGTCCTATAGGCTTATGCAGTATGTTATCCTACTTCCCTACCTCATCATAAAATTTCCCTGTTAAGCCACTTTCAGAAGAACATATCTTGCAGATTTCACTCATAACCTGTCACTAGTCAAAGGTCTGTTCTTGCATGACTAGGGTTAGCAATTGACAAACAATATCCCTGGTTTAAAAAAAAAAAAAATATATATATATATGAGTTACCATTCCTGCTGCTAACTCATGTACCAAGCTGTACAGGACAGTAGGTCCAGTCTCATTTGCATTTATACATTGAGAATGGAAAGCATTTTTACTCTAATTTTGTACGTTACTGCTTATAATGAAATCATGGATTGGAGTTGTCACATTTGAATGCAGCACAAACTAGCAACCCAGTCTTCCTTTTGCTCCTGTAGGACACACAGATGTAGATACACCCATTCCAGAGGTAAAAACAGCATCAAAGAGAGACTATAACTTAAAGATACGAGCTCACATTGTCAATATTTGCTAACATTTACAATGTAGTTAAAACTGATGGCAAGGATTCTTAGAGGATATTTAGAGGCATTAACTGTTTTGTTACAAGTTTTACAGGTAAATGTGGCAGAAAAAAATACAGGTAAATATTTGCAGAAAAAAATATTATTTAAGAAAGTTTTTTTTTTTTTTTTTTAAGAGGAAAATCTATGTTTTGGTGATAAGGTTTTTATTCTTGAAGCTGGCAAATTTGATATCATAACAACAAAACCCACAGTTATTCCCTGCTGCTTATGTGTGT
This sequence comes from Psilopogon haemacephalus, assembly GCA_013396835.1. Taxonomy (NCBI): domain Eukaryota; kingdom Metazoa; phylum Chordata; class Aves; order Piciformes; family Megalaimidae; genus Psilopogon; species Psilopogon haemacephalus. The sequence goes on from VWZI01014727.1 coordinate 39,765, forward strand.
CTCTTTGTCTCTGCTGCTCTGCATCACCTGATGATCAAAGATTTCTACAACAATCAAGATGACCTTTGTGGTGTGTAATTAGTGTCAGATTCACAAAGAACCTTAAATAATTATTTGGCTATGAGTTTCTGAGGTGCTATGGTTTTTCATCTCAGTAACTTGACATGTATCTGTCACTTGGAGACTTTACTTGTGCAGACTTTCTGGGAAAAAAATGCAATCTGTTTAGTAGTGCATGAAAACAATCCATCAATCACAGGGATGTGTTGTTTGCTTTTTAAAAACAGATTTTTGTTTATTTTCAAAAAAGTTAAAATACAAAATTAATTATATCACTCTTTGCATTTTGTCTTATCAACTGTTGCGGTAGGCCTGAATAGGCCCAAATAGGCCTGAATATGTCCTGGCTTGCCCAGACATGTTTTTCTGCTCTCCCTCTCTCTGCTATAGGGAGAAGCAACTGCGGGAAAGAGGACAAAGAACCTGGAGCCATTGAGTCTAAGGACCCTGGCTTGCCCAGACTTGTTTTATTCCTATTTGCATCCTATGGTAAACAAGGTACATACACGTGGCTTGTGCCTGTCTCGTGCAAGGCCTATGTTCTTCTCAAATTTGGGTAAAGCAAGCCTAGCAAGTTCAAGCTCAGCTAACTGCCATTCTGATTGCTATTGTGTGTCCACAGGCCCATTAGTCTTGGGCTGTATTGATAGATGAGTAGGTAGAGGCAATGTGCTTGCTTGCTTGCTTGCTGCTGCTGATACCATTGTTGTTTCTGCTTAACATACTCACTACCCTGTTGCATCCTGCCATGCTTTACAGCATTATGCTATACTAAGCTATAAGTTAGCCCTGCTACACAGTAACAAGCCATGTGCTTTGGGCTAGTTTGCCTGAAAACTGCCTGTTTCAAGTTTACCAGGAATAAGCATAAATGCCCTGAAAGTGTTTAGGGTACTGTCTGAAACTGTAGCTAGCCCCGTGAGTTGGGAGCTGATATTTGTAAGTACTGAAAAGCCTCAAAGCAAATCTTTAGCAAAACTCTTTAATTGAACCTAACTGAATCGTAGCCTTCTGCCATAAGCAGAAAGGAGGTCCCTGAGTTCATCTAGTGGGCAAGCGGTATAATTGACTGCAAGACCCTTCTCTTCCAGTTCAATTAAGTTTAATGTTCTATTATTGCTAGTTATTTCTTAAATGGTCTAGATTTTATGCTATCATCTGTATGATGTTTCCATGTCTGTTGCAAAAGAACTTAGTGGTTGGGGTGTAGAAGGTGTGAGACTCCTGAATATTGAAAATGAATAAACAATATTAATTTTGAAAAAATACCATATCACAATCAATTAATTACCCCCTCTGTTACATCAACAAAAGAGCATTTTGGAACTATTTTGATAAAAATGCTGCTGATTTGAAGACCTACAGAGAAATTTATTATCATAATTATTTTAGTTCTTAATAAAAAAGTGGATTCTAGTTACAGAATCATAGGATCATAGAATGGTCCAGACTGGAAGGTGATCTAGTCCAACCCCCACCACCACAGCCAGCAGGGACATCCTCAACTAAATCAGATTGACCAGAGCCCTGTTGATCCTCACTTTGAATATCTCCAGGGATGGAACCTCAACCACCTCACTGGGCAACCTGTTCCAGTGTTCCACCATGCTCACAGTAAAGATCCTGTTCTTAATATCCAATCTAAATCTGCTCTTCTGTAGTTTGAAGCTATTGCCCCTTGTGCTATCACTGCAGGCCTTTGTAAACAGTCTCTCTCCATCCTTCATGTAGACACCTTTAAGGTACTGGAAGGCTGCTATTAGGTCTCCATGAAGCCTTCTCTTCTCCAGGCTGAACAACCCCAGCTTGCTCACCCTGTCCTTGTAGCAGAACTGCTTCAACCCCCTGATCATTTTGGTGGCCCTCCTCTGGAACCACTCCATCAGGTCCATGTCCTTCCTATGTTGAGGGCTCCAGAGCTGGATGCAGCACTCCAGGTGAGTTCTCATCAAAGCAACACAAAGTGCCAGAATCATCTCTCTGGATCTGCTGGCAGCACATCTTTAGATGCAGCCCAAGGTAATTAAATATAGTATTCAGATGAAAATATATATTCTCCTGATTAATTATCAAACTGTTGATTTTTCTAGTAGTCTCAAGGTGTAAGCTATCCCATGGTATAATACAAATTCCTCCAAAGTCTGATTAAGTGGATACTCTCATTGTCAAAACTGAATTGTATGCAACAGACCACTGACAGCAATCTGATCGATCTATCTCATTATGATTTTGATGGCTTCTGAAGCATAAGCTATAAAATAAGCTAACTGGAAAATCAAAGCTTTAGTGACCTCTGAGGACTTTTCATCAAATATTGTGGTCTAAATCATGCTTTAAAAGATTTAGATAGTACATTCACAATACATTTTATGTAACAAACTGACTATTTGTGAATAACATCCCTCCTCTGTTGAACATGGATCCTATCCATGGGGCTGTTTAGTTTGGAGTAGAGAAGACTGAGAGGAGATCTTATCAATGTCTACAAATATCTGAGGGGTCGGTGTCAAGTGGAGGGAGACAATCTCTTTTGGGTGGTTAGCAGCAATAAGACAAGGAGCAACACTACAAACTGGAACATAAAAAGTTACACCCCAACATGAGGAGTAATTTCTTTACAGTGAGGGTGACAGAGCACTGGAACAGGCTTCCCAGAGAGGTTGTGGAGTCTCCTTCTCTGGAGAGTTTCAAAATCTGCCTAGACCCGTTCCTGTGTGGACTACCCTGGGTAACTCTGCCTTGTCAGGGAGGTTGGACTGGATGATCTTTGGAGATCGCTTTCAGCCTCTAAAGTTCTGTGATTCTATTAAGGAAAAAAAATCAAGTAGATAGGAACAAGACTGTAACATTGAATTTAGTTAAGTAGTGAGTGTTTGGATACTAAAATATTCAGAGAGGTCATCCACCTGCAAACTTTATTTTGTCAATATTCCAAGTTTTCCATACATGCCTTCATTAGCCTCTTACTGTGGTAATTTCTCAGTTACTGGTTTGCATAATGAGAATCCACACCTGTGGAGTAGTAAAGGCCACCTCAAATAGTCAATTCATCCATAAAGGTTGATCTAGGGAGAAGAGAACAATATATTTCTAATATTTCTGGTCAGGGAAAAATCAATCTATATCTTTACATCAAACATATTTTATAGGTATCTATAAATAATGAATTGGATCCTTAAATGCCCATACAAGTAATTAATAACAAGTTTAGCTATTTAAGTATCTTGTGTGTTTAGCTTCAAATCTCTAGGAATGCTTTAGTTGCAAATACTTGAAATCAACATGGAGACTTACTGTTAAATTTCTGCTTTATGATGCGATGGCAGAATATATTAATTGAAAAAGTCTTAAGATCCTTGCTGAAAGCTGGAAGTGCAATATCATTGCATTTCTGAATAAAATATTAACCGTATTTTTGGCTAGAGAATAAATTTACTATGTTATTGGGTGCTTTTGTAAAGTATTGCTTGATTTTTAATTGAGTTTGTATGTTTTCTGCAAAGTTTCTGCTTGCAGAGGCAACAGGTTTGCTTTAGAAATATTAGAGCTGGTGTAGCATGTTTTAAGTGAAACTGTCTCACTAGTTTTAATTTGAAGAAACAAACCCACATTGATTATTTACAATTCAAGTGCATTGATTCATGCAATTTCATCCTGTGGTGTTAGATTTTTACAGGGGCAATAACAGTCTCGATTTTTTCTGAGCTATAGATGTATCCGTTTTGTGAAATGAAGTCCATCAAACAACTATAAGGAGGAAGGAAGGTGATTTCACTTTAATATTGGCAGAGGATATAGCCAGACTGCCCTTCCCCTCGTAACAAGTCACAGTGTAGAGGTTGCTAGTTTTACACCTTGAGACCTTCCTGAATTCATTTTCTCCTGAAAACTTTATAAACAGAAGGTTAATGCCCACCACATGTTATGAGTTGCCCTAATTTCAAACCCAAGGCAACTGGAGCCTTCACAGTCTTTCTGCAGTGACTCGCATCTGGGTCCTGGCAAGCAGCAAGCCTTTGAGACAGCAAGTCTTGGTGGTACATGGTTCCTCCACATCAGCAAGTCCTTGACCAGACCTCTTTGTTGTCTGGATCTGATCTGTGGATCTGGCACAGCCAGCCTGTATGGTTCCCCTGTTATAACTTGTTGCCCTACACCTGTTTTTTTTGGCTGAATATATATAGGAAGAGGAAGATCCACCCTTCTCTTCTAGGCATCAGGAATCTTCAGGTTCCAGCACTGCTAGAGTCCTTCTGCACTCTTAAGCTGACATGCTCTTTCTCTGCCATATGTTTCTTTGGCTTTGAATTTCAGAATTGCCATAATGATTCCCTTATCTCTTGTTTCTCACTGCTGGTCCTCCAACTGCAGGTGCAGAGTGTCAGCAACTTGCAAGCTATTCTGCTGATGCCCTTCATCCCAGCCAGAGGAATAGGGTACAGGACAGCCCAGAGATCTGAGTGCTGAATGGCTCCAGCTGCAGTTCACATTTTATGAATGCTGTGCCAGGCACCTTCTCCTCCCACTTACTTTGTGCTCCAAATGGGATGCCATAGGTGTTTCTAAGAAGTTCAGTTGCTATTAGGCAGTTTTTAACATTGTGCTGGTTTGAGGCTAATTGGAATATTTTAATGAGAAAAAATATAGGCTGTGAAAAGAAAGCAACTGTGATGCCTACTTATAGGTTTGCTGAGATGTATAAAAACAAGGACATAAACATAGATAAGACAGTTGGACTCTCTCTGTAGAGTCTGTTGGTGTCTGTCTCTCTCTACCTGGCTTCAAGCTGGATCTGTGTAACCCAACCAATCATTCTGCTTTTAACCCCCCTGGCTGATCTTTCCAATTCACCTTGCATGTAAGGCAGATTCTGGCATAAGGCGGGGGAGTGAAGAGAAGGTGGGATGGTGGTTGGGATTCCCACCCGGGCACTCTGATTTGTGGGAGGGTATTGTGTTTCTGTATTACTTTGTAATAGGTTGTAAATATCTGCTTATAAATTGTGCTAAGTTGTGAATATGAAGCTTCATTCCTTAACTTCCAGCTGGCTGAGTCTGTTCTGGGTGAATTCATTGTGTGTGTGGGATGGGTAACTCCCAGACCATCAAAAATATGTGCTATTTTGTTTTAGTTATGACAGTAAAGATCAAATAATATTAAAGTGTCACAAAAATACCCAACAAATGTGGTAAAGCATGTGACTTGTCAGATTTACAGCTGTTTCGTTACTAAGATGAAGGCAGGATTCAGGACAGAGCCTTGTTCTCTGTGGTGTGCCTGAGTTGTAAAAGATTATTTTGAGTATTTAGTATTTCAAAAGGTTGTAACTGTTTCCCACGCTTTATGAATTTTCTGTTTGGATAGTCTTTTCTAGTGAGACTCTGGCATAGTTGCCCAAGAAGGCTGTGGATGCCTCCTCCCCTCAAGGCTGGGATGGATGAGGCCTTAAGCAGCCAAGTCTAGTTGAGAGGCATTCCTGCCCATGGCAGGGAGGTTGGAGTAGATGGTCTCTAGTTCTCTTCCAACCTAAGTCAGAATGATTTTCCACTGTTTTCTTTCTTCTTGCCTTTTATTTTTTTCTTTCTAAAGTAATCCACGTTAGAAAGGATTTAAGAGTTAAAACATCTCTTTTGAAAGGTAGTCAGCTTCTTTTTCTCAATAGATGTAAAAGGGACAAGAGAGGATTTTCTCCCCTATCTTTTCAACAGATGAAAACAATTGAGAGGAGCTGACAATTACATTAGAGAAAGTTAGTCTACATTTTACTCCTGTTGAGTATAATGGAAGGAAAAAATTAGTCTGAGGAAGAAAGAAACTTCAAACAGATATATTTCAGCATCATTAAAAATAAGGGAATACAGAAATCAAATGTAACAGACCATTCAGTATGGAGCTTTTGAGCCTTATTTAGAAGGAAAATTTTAGTACAAAAAACATCGGAGGCAAATGTTGTGGCACAGTTTTTTATCTGATCATTTGTTTAATTGACTTTTTCCTCTTTGAAAGATGCTTGACATTTCAGCTACATGTAAAGAATTAAATCTATGTTAAGAAAAGAGGAATGACTAACCTGGGCTACACCACAGTGCTCATTTTAGCCCAGCTTTCTATCTCTAGAAAAAGTGACTATGGAGTTCATGGTTATAGGATGAGAACAAAATGAAACTTCCCTTTCACCTTTTGGCAATCCAAGACTCTCTTTCACGTTCTAAGAGACAGTGAATTCCTGGTCATCTTCTCCTTAATTTCATGCATATATTTGGGATAAGTATTTATCAAAGGCTATGCATATTTTTTATCCAAACAACTGTAATAACATTATCTGATTAAAAAAAACCCAAACAAAACAACACAAACCCCATGGAATTTCTGCAGGGAAAACAATTTTATAATTACTGTGATGTTGAATTAGTTATCAGTTTACTTGTAACTCCATAAAATTAAATTTTACCTATGAAAAATAAATGCTGTAATTTGGGAAGGATTCTTGTTTCTGTCACACACATCTGTGTGAGGTTCAGTCTATTGAGTCTGTGCTTTAACTGAAAAACTGATAGTTAACTCCAAGGGATATGTCCATAATTGTACTTGACTGGTAAAAGTTGTAAATTTATAATGTCCCTACTTTAGATAAATAATGTAAAATTCTATATATTCATGAGAAATATATAATTAAAATTATTCAATCAATGCAGCTGCCCTACACCTTGCTTTCACTGTGCACAAATGAAACATATGAGACAGGGGTTCATTAGACTTCATTCCTCCTTTCCTCTCCCTGAAAAAGCAGATCACAGAATCACAGAATTAACCAGGTTGGAAAAGACCTTCAAGATCATTGACTCCAAACTAATACCTAACTAAATAAAACCATTAACTAAACCGTTAACTAAACCATGGTACTAAGTGCCTCATCCAGTCTCCTTTTAAACACTTCCAGGGATGGTGACTCCACCAGCTCCCTGGGCAGCCCATTCCAATGCCAATCACTCTTTCTGTGAAGAACTTCTTCCTAACATCCAGCCCAAACCTGCCCTGGCACAACCTGAGTCTGTGTCCCCTTGTTCTGTCACTGGTTGCCTGGAAGAAGAGACCAACCTCACCTAGACCACAACCTCCTTTCAGGTAGTTGTAGGGAGCAATAAGGTCTCCTTTGAGCCTCCTCTTCTCCAGGCTGAACAAACCCAGCTCTCTCAGCCTCTCCTCACAGGGTTGTGCTCCAGCCCCCTCACCAGCCTTGTTGCCCTTCTGTGGATGCATTCAAGCACCTGTCCTAGAGCACCCCAAATTCCTTCCTTCTCCCCCGACGTTGTGGGTTTGAATGGGGAGGAGAAGAATGTGCAAAAACTGCTTTCCCCACCTGGCTCTGCAGGCTTCAAGGAGAACAGGAAAGGGTGCCTTTCTCCACACATGTGCTGACTTGTGTGGAAGCCTGTGCTGGGGAATTGGGCTGGTGGTTGGCTGGGTCCTTCATGCCCAATATAAATTGGCAAAATTGACATTTTGTCTAAAATAGCATAAATACAGCAAGGGAGAAAGCATGAGAGTTCCCACGTCGTGAGAGTTCCTGCCTGGAAATGTTCCCCTCTTTGACAGAGCCCCTGCCTTGAAGAGTTCCCATTGTGCACCGTCCCAGCTTTTGGGTAGTCCCCCACTTCTGCACAATTCTGTGCAGTCTTGCAAGCTTGGCAAGTACCGAGGTCCCTTTGAGAGAGAGTTGATGGCGGCACCTGGACCCACCTACTCTGGCAACCTACTGCAGCTGACTTCCTGGCTGCTATTTTGGCTGGGGAAGACCCCATCAGTTTGGTTCTCCCCTGCCACTGCTAAAGCAGTGTGGCTTCCATGAATCTCTGTCTTGTGGAAACCATATTTTTGAGATACCACTAAGTTTGGTGGTCTTTCCACCCGCCTTGGATTTTTGCCATTTGAATTTGTGATTGGATATTGCTTGCAGAGTCAGAATCAGCCAAGACACAGAGAATCCAGCAAGGGATCATTGCCAAATACCTGTCTTACCATCGTGAGTAAAGCCTGTTGTTCCCTTTATTCTCTGCTCAGCCTGAATAATAGTGAGGTAAAGCTGTGTTTGTAGCTTAGTCTTTTCCATTTTCTGACTTCCTAAATCTCTAAATTTGTCCATAGCATCCTGTGAAAATTTTTCAATCGAATTGAGAACTAAACCTAGTTCTGCATATAGTTTGAGAGTGGGATTTTCAGAGAAGTAAAACTGATTCTATTTTTATTATTCCTGACTCTGCCACATTAATTTCCTGCCTCCATGACAGCACCTCAACATCTTTCTTAAATTGAGTAGCCTAGAACTGGACAAAGTACTCAAGGTGTGCCCCTGAGTACAGGGGCAGAAGGACTTCCCTGGTCTTGCTGGTCACACTATTCCTGATACAGGCCAGGATTTTACAAGTTGGGTTTTTAAAAAACACTTCCCAGGCTGGCTACAGAAGAAAACCTCCGGTACAGGGAGGTATCTTTAAGCTATCTCAACTGTAGTCAGTCTACCTATTTATACTCACTTCTGCAGTACGGCTCCACATCATGGCCTTAATTGAAGAGAAATTATCTTCTAGCTCATGGATACTTTGGAAATGGCCTGTGAAAGGAAGGATGATTTTCTCAACTATTTGCAGTTACATAAAGAGGTGATGAGTGGAGGCAGCAAAGACACAGCTGAGATTTACGTATTTTACCTGATGCGGAGCTCACTGAGTTCAAAGACTGCTTGCAACAACGGCTTTGAAAAGAGTAAGTTTTCCTTGCTTGGTTCAATTAGGTTGATAACTTTAAAGTCTTATGGTTATTCAAATGACAAATTAGTAATTTCTTCCCATGCTAATCAGAGCACTGAAAGAGAAAAGAAATAACGATAGCTGCTGATTTGTATTCAGAATGTGTGTGAAAGAAAGAATTAAACTGCTTGCCAGAGATCTGAAAAGTTTATTGTAATGTGTTGTTTGGACTCTGTGGTTGGCAAGGTGTATATTTGTGAGGCCTTGGAAAACAACTGCTGTATTTTAATCTGTAAAGCACTGAATAATGTCTGCAGTAAAGAAATATTCTGTTGAGAGCAATAATATGGATCTTCTGATGTCAGGTATTGGTTCCATAAAACTGACATTTGAGAGCTATGAACTCCCACTTTCCTTATTTTCCCTCTACTCTTCTCCTTTACTCCACAATGAAGTAAATGAAGCCTGAAATGTGCTGTGTTTGAAAAGGGCATTTTGGTGATAAGTAGTCTGGGCATGACTCATCAAAGGGCTGTGGATGTGAGAGAGTGAGTGAGATAGTGAAACTGCAGATTGTATTATTTATTTGAAGCAACTCTATGACAGATGCAGAGCCCATTTAACTCTACAATCCTGACTTCTTGTTTCAGGAGGTGGAATTTATTTTATTTTTTCTTGATTAATGAGGAGGGCATGAGCTCCTTAACAACACCAGCGGCTTTATTTAAAAAAACAACTTTCACTGCATGCAAGAAATATTAACTACCCAACTGCCTTGGTAAGCAAGCAGTCTTCACCTTAATTTTGATTGAAAATAGGAACTTAAAGAACTACTACTACATTTTAACTCCGCTAACATGCATAGCTGTAGCTGTTTGCAAGTTAGGATTTCACCTTGTATAGAGAAGCATAACGCTCTACATAAAAAATATACCACAGGCAGATAATCAGGATAGAAATACATAGGAAAAAAACAAACAAATCCAAACACAAGAAATGACTGAAAATCAATCCAGTAAACATCTAGCACCGAGAAGAATCTTTGCTCTGTTAGCAAAAGCCCCACATGCAAGATGTGATTATATTTTAAAAGTTTTCTCTCAATTAAGGTGAACACTAAAGTGCTTATGTTTATATGCATTAATACCCAAGGTCATTATTCTACATCAACAAATGTGTGTCCAGCAGGTCTAGGGAGGTCCTCTTCCCCTCTGCTCTGCCATCAGGAGACCATAACTGGAATATCGTGCCCAGTTTTGGGCTCCCCAGTTCAAGCGAGACATGCTGGGGAGACTGCAGCAGAGAGCAATGAGGATGATAGGAGAACTTAAGGATCTCCCCTGTGGAGAGAGACTGAAAGCCCTCAGCCTGGAGCTGTTTAGTCTGGAGAAGGTCTATAAATATCTGAGGGGTGGGTGTCAAGTGGATGAGGCCAATCTCTTTTTGGTGGTCCACAGCAATAAGACAAGGAGCAAGGGCTACAAGCTGGAACTTGGAAGGTTTTACCTCAACGTGAGGAGAGTGACAGTGAGGGTGACAGAGCACTGGAATAGGCTGTCCAGTGAGGTTGTGGAGTCTCCTCTGGAGAGTTTCAAAACCTTTCTGGATGCATTCCTGTGTGAACTACCCTAGATGATTCTGCCTTGGCAGGGGCGTTGGACTAGATCTCTGGAGGTCTCTTCTGACCTCTAAAGTTCTGTGATTCTGTGATACTTTTAAATGACACGCTTTATTCAGAAATTAAATAAACTCAAGAGGCATAATCCAAGAGGCAGAAACTTAGAAGTTGGATTTTAAAATATAATAATTTGGGAAGTAATGGACACTAGGCACTGAATAATGTTTTCAATTCATGGGTCATTGACCAGCTTTAGCAGAGAAAAACATCTGCTTGGTACATCTAGAGTTAATTTGAGGGTGCATAGGTTTCCCCTGTCAGAATAAAATATTCAAAGAACAATAAAAAAAACCCCAATTCTGAATCTTATTATAAATATGCAATTAAAAATATTAAGCACAGAAGCATTTCTGAAGTAGGTCTTTCTCCTTTCTGCCCCTTTTTAGTGAGAAGGGAATTGCATTGCTATTTTTGTTTGAAATAAGAATTGGTTTCTTTTTCTTTTTTCTTTTTTTTTGGTGTCAGTTGTGAGAACTATTTGAACTTTGGTTTTATTGATTTGCAACTTCTAATATGTGAAAGCTGACATGGTGCAGTGTGCTACTAGGTGACATATATTTATATTTTTTCACTGTGTAAATCCCCTAAGTCAGAGATGAAGGCCTGTGTGTATGTGTCTCTGTGTAATTTCAAATCTCTGCTTAGAGTCTGGTTCAAAATTTGTAAATGTGGTAATCTTCTTGTGAGAGTGAAAGCAAACATCACACAGGGATATATGATCTCTGCTGGACCTTTCTACCCTGTTGGAGTTTATCTGTTCAATTAATTTATATTTTCAAAGTGCTTTGAACTGAAATAGGTACTCTGTTGAAACAGTTACATTACAGAGTGTACTGCTAGTTAGGATTTATTTGTGCAAACTTGTTTTAAACTAGTTTTACTTTTTTTCCCCTTTCCTTCGGCTTTCACTGCAAGTGCTCTGTGAACTCATGTAGGAGATGCCAGATGTTTAGAAATATTAATATTTCAAATGTCTGCATCTCTCCTGCTGTGGCACAAAGGCACACTGAGAAAAATGAATGAACAGTGCAGCTAAAAACTTTAGTTTCATTTAAGTTTAATAAGCTCAGAATTTGTAAATGTTATAACAGAAGCAACAGACAGAGCATTTTATTGATTAATTTTTCATGTCTATAGCAATTTTAGATTTCTGAGCATCAGTGCATTGAGTTAGGCTACTCACATGAGTCTTAATAAAGCTAATGGAGCTACTTATGGTAAGAAAGGGTCAGTCATGTCATTATGGAGACGTATCTATATTCATATTGCTGGAATCAGAAATTCATGTTTCTAGTGCCATGTGATACAAAATCTTCCATCTTCAGAAGAGGATTAGTGATCAGGACTAAAATATTTTGTATCTACAGTTAAGACTATGATATATTCAACAGAGAACACTGATGCAGTAGTAGATTCAATACAGAACTATTCTAACTGGGATTAGCCCCAAATTTAGACAATACTGAATTCCCCTTTACCAGTTTGTATTTACTGAGAAGTACACATTACAATAATTTACCCTTTCTGAGATTAATTTTTTCTGGAAACCAATACTGAAGCAAAATATCTTGTTGAGGCAATTTTTCCCCCCTGCAACATATGTTAGCTTTCTTCTAGATGTTCCTGAAGTGACTTTTCTCTCTTTCTACAAATCCACTTTCAGAACATGCTGATGTTAGTAATTTTAAAACTGCTAATGGAGCTGGCCTGAACTTGAATTCTGATTTTCAAAAGCATTGATAGGTCAAAATCTGGTTTAATTCTAAGTCAAAGCCAAATGACAAAAACCTTTCACAAGCAACACAGGCTAATAAGCATTGCTTAGCTGTCATCAAACCAAGTGGTTCTGGGATTAAACAATGTTTCCTGGGGCTGTGGTTGCATGAGACTGCTATTCTTGTTTTTCTAAAGCCAGAGGATATTCTAACTTCCAGGTTGCTGTTTCGCAAGTGCTGGGTGTTTTGGTTCAAGATACAGAGGATGGAGCTTAGGATCTTGTCTTTATGGCAGGTACCTTGAAGCACTTGTAGGGCTCATCTGATGTTGCTCAGAACAGTTATTTATGGGAGATATCTGAATTTCACCAGTTTGCTTTCTAAGAAATCATAAGAATCTTCCAGTTATTTATCCAGAATGTAACTGTTAAGGACACTGTCTTTAAAATCCCTAGGTTCTCTTATAACAAATTTAATGGGTTTAATATATTCTGTTTTCTGCAGGGAATAATCAGAAGTCAATCACATTTCCACGAAGAGAATATTTACAGGTCTTTACTAAGTGTGCTACCATTTCCCCCCATTTGTTAATTGGCATACCTTAGGCTTCTAAGAAACATGATATTTAGGCACACCAAGTCGTATAAAAAATTGTCTGTAACCACTGTTCAAAGAAGTGGAATATGTAGAATTTCCATCCTCATCATTTACTGAACTTGAAATACAATGAATTTGAGTAGAGCTAATTACCTTAACGTGTATTGTCAGGAACTGTTGAAACAGATTATTCTGAAGCATGATAAACAGGAAGGAGTGATTAATTTCTTTAGCAGTGGGGATGGATCTAGTAGTGGGAATATTAATAAAGGATCAATCTGTAACAAAATAATATTTTTAATGCTTGCTTTTAACATTTATTATATGGATTAAAATATGGCTAATTGAAATAATCTCTTTTGCAAAGCAGTTGTGAATAATGACAGATGCCATTGATACACAATAGAAATGGCTCAGAGGTACTCAAACATCTAAACCACTAACAGGCAAGAACAATGCTTCCATATGGATTGTTTGCCAGACAAATGGATAGATGTTTCTTCCATTGATAACACAGAATCACAGAATGTCAGGGGCTGGAAGGGACCTCAAAAGATCATCCAGTCCAACCCCTCTGCCAGAGCAGGGTCAGCTAGAGCAGATCATACAGGAATGCGCCCAGGCAGGTCTTGAATATCTCCAGAGAAGGAGAATCCACAACCCCTCTGGGCACCCTGTTCCAGTGTTCTGTTACTGTGAACAAAATTTTCCCTTATGTTTCCATGGAACTTCCTGTGCCTCAACTTCTACCCATTGCCTCTTGTCCTGTCATTGGGCATACTGAGCAGAGCCTGGCTCCCTCCTCCTGGCACTCACCCTTTACATATTTATAAACATGAATGAGGTCACATCTCAATCTCCTCTTCTCCAAGCTAAAGAGCCCCAGCTCCCTCAGTCTCTTCTCCTAAGGGCGATGTTTCACTGCCTTCATTGTCTTTGTGTCTCTGTGCTGGACTCTGTCAAGCAGTTCTATCTCATTCTTAAACTGAGTGGCCCAGAACTGGACACAGCATTCCAGATGCAGTCTCACCAGGGCAGACTAGAAGGGCAGGAGAACCAATCTTGACCTACTAGCCACAGCCCTTCTAATACATCTTGGCCACAAGATCATGTTTCTGGGTCATGGTGAAGCTTCCATCCACTAGGACTCCCAGATCCTCTTCCCCTTCACTGCCTTCGAACAGCTCAGTCCTCAGCTTATACTGATACCTGGGGTTCTTTCCCAGGTACAAGACTCTACACTTGTCCCTGTTGAATTTCATTAAATTTCTTCCTGGCCAACCCTCCAACCTGTCCAATTCTCACTGAATGGCAGCACAACCTTCTGGTGTGACAGCCACTCCACCCAGCTTCGTGTCATCAGCAAACTTGCTGCCAGCGCTCTTTGTGCCCTCCTCCAAATCATTGATATATGTATTGAACAGAACTGGTCCCAGTACTGACCCCTGACTCCACTAGTCACAGGCCTCCAACTAGACTCCACCCCATTGATCACAATTCTCTGACTTAATGCCTTCAACACTTCTTATTAGAGTCAGTATCAGGCAAATGAAAAGACTAAAAGACTTTTTCCCCCTATCCCTAAAATATGTGATCCTTTCAATAAAATTATGAACCAGTACACAGTCTCTTCCCCTAATCAGGCTTCTAACCACCAGTCCTTGACAACCTCTTGAATTTTTTCTAATCACCTCTTGGCTTTAATTTCACTAGTCTCCTGTACCCCTAAATTTCATTACCTCAGATAACATGATTTTTTTTTTGGTTCCATTTTATATGTGGTTATATGTGTTGCCTGAGCATTTAACAGGACACCCCTTAATTCTCATTTCAAGGTAAACAATGGACTGTTTTATCTTCCTTACTTCCTGTTTTCATTGAGTAGGTGAGAATCTAACAAGATCAGTGATGCTAAAGATGGAGTAGTAGAGCGAGATCAGTAGCTAAAGCTAAGTACTCAAGATACTGAACTCTGAAAAAGTTGCTAACTACTGTGGAGGCTTGAGATTACCTCCAATAAATTTACCAGACCAGCTCAGATGACTTAGAAGCAAATGAAGCAACATATTTACAGCAAGCTAAAATTTACAAGCATATAATATAATGCATATGTACAAAAATATATTTACAACTTTTTACAATTATTTGCAGATTAGAAATAACACAAAAATTCCCCCTGGAGAAAGCCCAGAAGGGGCTAATAGTCACTTGCTACTCCTCCCCCAAGTAAGAAAATCAGGAAGGCCACAACTGTTATTACTCAACCAGAGTTAGTGCAGAAATCAGTGGGGAGGAGCAGGTGATGCAAAGAGGCAGAAAGGTGAAGAAAAAGAAAAAAAATAGTTTGTACAAGAGATGATATATTAGTCCAGCTAACAAATGAAATGATACAGATTTATCTTATTGTTGTTCTTCTGCATCCAATACAATTCTTTCTTTAAAATTTCAAATTAAATTAGTGTTGACCCTGTAACTGTCACAACTACTTAGGCATCTTAAGATATGCTAAAATAAAAGGTCATGTTACATAATCGGAACCTGTTTTCCACCAAACAGCAAAACTTTAACAAGAAGAACACAGGTATTGAATCATCCCCGCAAAAAGCCAAAAATCTGAATGCAGACAATTTTTAATAAGAGTTATCAACTAAAACCAGGCTGTATATTGCAAGGAAAGAACCGTGCCTGAGATGCAATGAGAATTGTGCAGCCAGACATCGCTGTATCTTACTTCATTGATTCTGTAAACATGACACTAATCAAGGTATTACTTGTTCAAAATATTTTATTTTACTCACCTGCAAATGGGAGCATAGCTGGAAATGAACTTCAACAAGGCCAAATGCCAGGTACTGCATTTGGATCACAACAACTCTATAGGCTTGAGGTTGTGTGGCTGGAAATCTGTCTGGCAGAAAGGGGCCTGGGTTTTCTAATTGACAAGCGACTCAATATGAGCAAGCAGTCTGGCCAGGTGGCAAAGAAAGCCAGTGTCATCCTGGCTTCTATTAGAAATGCTATGTCCAGCAGAAGTAAGGAAATGTCTGCCCTTGCAGAGGAGGGCAACAAAGCTGGGGAAGGGCCTGAAGAATAAATCTTGTGAGGAATGGCTGAAGGAACTGGAGATGGTTAGTTTGAAAAAGAGGAGGCTAAGGGGAGACCTCATCACTGTCTACAGATACCTGAAAGGAGGTTGTGGAGAGGTTGGTGCTGGTCTCTTCTCACAGGTAATTAGTGACAGAACAAAAGAGAATGGCCTCGAGCTATGACTGGGTAATTTTAGACTGGACGTTAGGAAAAAAATTTCCCAGCAAGAGTGGTCAGGCATTGGAAAGGGCTGCCCACGGAGGTGGTTGAGTCACCAATCCTGAATGTGTTTAGAAGTTATTTGGATGTGTTGCTTGGGGATGTGGTTTAGGGTGAACCTTGTAGAGTAGGAATATTGGTTGGACTTGGTGATCCTGAGGGGCTTTTCCAACCTGAANTAAACTTAGTTCATGGATTTCAGCTGATGATTTCTCAGGACAAAGTTTCCCCCTCTCTTTCCAGTTTCACATACAAACTTTCCTATTTATACTGTCTCTTATTTTCTTTCTATACTTGGAGAAAACTTTAAACCACTTTTTTTAAAAAAAACAAACAACAAAATAATCTCTCCCTGACTCTCCCAAAACCCAGCAAACCAAATTACTAAAAAGCCACTACACAAAAAAAGCCCCAAAGACCCCAAACTAATAAACAAGCAAAAAAAAAAAAAAAAAAATCCTTAGCTAAATCAACTAATTTANAACCCCCAAACAAAAAAAAAAAAAAAAAAAAAAAAAAAAAAATCCTTAGCTAAATAGGTAATCTGAAAGCAGAACAGCAAAGTAACTCAAAGTTCTTTACTTCCTGCGATGATATTGTTTTAATCTTTGTCAATGTTAAGATGCCTGACAGTGAAGTGCTAAATCTTTGTCCATGAACCATGAAGACACCACTAGATGGTGCTGAAGAACGCCTGTAATCCCTTATAGTACCTCAAGAATACCTATTGTCCTTTATAATATCTCAAGAGCATACATAGTCCCGCGTGTAGGCTTTGGCTCCTCTGTGCACTGAAAGATGTAGAGGATTTATCAAATTTATAACTTCTAGAGGTTTTAATCTCCATGGTAAAAATCTAGAAATTGTTATGAAGCTCCTGGGATGCAGGTAGAGGAGGAGAATTTGGTGTTTCAGAACAGCATATGAAATAATAAAAATATTCAGTTAGTTTCCCAATGTCAGCCATGCATAGGGGTAGATGATGATAGGGAGTGTCTTGACAGGAAAAGGGCTTCTTCAGAAAAGGCTATTTTTGTTGTTGCAAAAGATTCTTTCCACTCTTCCTCACAAGTATTCTTCACAGGCTCTGGGATGGTTGTCCTCCCTGTCTACTTCACCCTGCTGTGACCACACCTGGAATACTGTGTCCAGACTTGGGCTCCCAAATTCAAGACAGACAAGGATCTTCTGGAGAGTTATTATGGTGATTGTGGGGCTTAAACATTTATCTCTCCTATGAAGAAAGACTGAGAGAGCTGGGACTGTCTAGTCTGGAGAGAAGGATACAAGAGGATCTTATTAATGTCTATAAGCATCCAAAGGGTGGGTACCAAGATGACAGTGCCAGTCTCTTTATGATGGTGGCCAGTGACAGGACAAAGGACAATGGGTACAAGCTAAACCACAGGAGTTTTCACCTCAACATATGGTAAGAGTGTCAGAGCATGGCAACCGGCTGCCCAGGGAAGTTGTGGAGTTTCCCTCTCTGAAGACTTTAAAAACTCTTCTGGGTGTGTTTCTGTGCAGCCTGCCCTAGGAGATCCTGACTTGACAGGGAGGTTAGACTCTCTGATCGCTGGACATCTCTTCCAACTTCTAACATTCTGTGATTCTGTGATTTAGAGCTGTTAATTACTCCAACACCTATGCAAGACCTGTTCTTGAAATAATGGGCAAGGTACACAGAATTCTGTAGTACAGTGGCTATGAGAAGTCCAGGAGAAGTCTGAGTTTCTGTCTTTGTTTCAAGAACTCTTTAGTCTTCTAATTGATCTGAAGCAACAGCTACTATTCAGTTCCTGTAAAGCAAGAGTCCCTGTCAGCTTGGAGATATATTTGGATACCTTTAGACAATGGAAAGTGGGAGGGGGATTTAGTTTTATTATAGAGTGTCATCAAATTCCTTAGTTATTGTATATGCCAATTACCAAGTTTCAAAAGAAGGCAGCAGAACCAACTTCATACTGCATAGGACTCCACTAATCAGGTTTTCTCAGAGAGCAGCTATTGAGTGAAGCCACACAGCATCATAAGCAGAGGAAACTCTAGAGTATAGATGCTTAGGAAGGAATTTGTACTGACCAAAACTGATCTGCATATAATCATGCACTGTTAGGAGTATGGAAAGTGGTAAGATCAAATCTTTGGCACTGATGGAGCAACAGCTAATGTTTTGAGATGCTTGCTTCCTCTTTAGTCCAACCTAAACACTCAGGTCCTGGTTTTGACAAGCTAACTGTAACATGTCTGTGTCAAACAATTCTTTCTGAATATTTAGTGAGATTTTCTGGTTACATGTGATAAATCACCATAATGAAAACAACTAAGGAAAAAAATCTATTATTTTTAATTTTGTCTGCAGAGAGTGATGGATGTATTAATTTTTTTTTTTTTTTTTTTTAGAAAGCAATTATTGACTGCCTTTCACTAAGGAAATAAAATTCAGTTCAGCTTCCTCAGAGCAAAATGATGTCCATTATCCACAGGGAAAGAAAAATAATAAAAGCAGTTTAGAGGGGACAATGGACAGCCTCTGAAAGAAAGGCAGTAAAACAAAAGCGACTGAACCTCTCTTTGTTTTCCTTGTGGAGAATGCCCAGCTTAAGAAAAAGGGAAGGAATGAAAAGCTTCTGTGATTGATTATGCAGCTAATAGATTAGCACAAAAGCATTCTAAGTGCTTTAAAATGGAGATGGAGAACTTAATTCAAAACTGGCACAAACATATTCAGCTTCCACTGAAGTTAGCAGTAAAGTGAAAAACTGTGGCTCTTCATATTGCCTTCCAACAAAAGCATGTGCTTGGAAAAGCATAAACTCTGAGTTATATGGTACTCACACTTCTGTATTGCAAACGAGTTACATTATACTATTTATTTCTTTATTACTCTATACTATAGATATCTCAATAAGGTGATAAAATACACTGCACTAAGCCTAAAATTAGATTTCAGTAAATCCATAGTACTTCAGGACTATAAGGCCACTTGAAAGGCTCTTGTGTTTTATCTGGTTTCCATCTGCTTTACTTGTTTTTATGCTAAATCCTCCAGTAATGATGGCAATGCTTGCCTGAGTAAAGTGCTGTAAGATCTCCCCATAATTTGGAAATGCAAGATATATCAAAATAAAGTTTACTGTAAAGTTGCTTTGCCATATCTCCAGCAGGAGCTAAGAAAAGTCTTTTCTTCTGTTCTCAAAAATTTCAAGTGCTTTCTGAGCAAAAGGCAGCCCCTTTTTTTTTTCATAATTGCAGTACACAAATCAATAATATTGTTCTATGCAATGTGCCAAAATGAATAGTAGTAACATCAGCTTCCTATCACTTGTGCTATTTCTTCAGGGTTATTTTCAAGCTCCAGTGCTCTTCAGTATAGGAAGGTGAATAAGATGTCAATGGGATAGATTTAGTACATTTTGGGTCTGTGTCATTTGTAATATTTGCCAATTCTTGATTAAGCAGATCAACATGCCCAGGCTCTCAAGGTCAGTTAAATTAGATAAGGATGTGAACACAGGTGAAAAAGCTGTTCTTGAAGATAACGTGTGGCAGTCTGAAAATGTTTCACCTGATATTTAAAAGTACAAAATTCTGGGCTAGTGTGAAAAAGGCTGGATGTAAAACAGACAATTTGCTGGATCTAAGCAAGATGGATTAGTTCCAATTAAATGGAGAGATATGAAACCCTCCCCACACCCCGGCTTGGTGTTTGAGCAGTAAACTCAGCAAGATAGTGTTGCAGTAAAATGGTGTGCTCTAGTCTGTAGCCTCTACAGCTTTCTTAAGATAGGAAGGCCATGGCTGGGTCAGTATTTCACTTTGAAGTTAGAACTCTGAGTAACAACTACTTGCAGATGGAAGTAGATTTGGTAACATAGTAAGTAGCAGTTTCTCCTGAGTCAGTTAAAAATCATATGATAAAAAACGTATGTAATTTGTGGAAAGGTATAGCCTCATCTCTCTCTGTCAGAGGTAGGTGTTAAGTTCAGTTCTGGATAAATTTAATCTGTGGTTCATTATTTTCCTCCTTTATGCTGCATTTTGCCTACTTAAGTTCCTGCTGAGTGCTATGAAATTGTTAATGCATTTTATCCTGAAAGGATAACTACTATTTTAGCTATGACTTGAGAATTCTTCCCATTTGGATAGTCATTTACTTCATCAGGGAATGTTGGAATGATAAAGCTTAACTTTTAGCTTCCAGAGTTAAAAAACTGCAACCAAGCAGTTATTGTGAGTGCAGTAATGGTAAAAGATAGTATAGGAGAAAGTACTGAATGTTTTTTTAAACATGGTAATGTAGCTTCTATAAACTAGAGATGATGTGGTTCAACCCTTTATATTGTGATTAGGCATTCTATAATAACTGGAACACGCCTTAACACTCAAGCATTTGAGAAAAAAAATATCCCATGTTTAGTCATGAAATTCAGTGTTCATTTAATGTAAAAAGACATTCAAACTGACTAGAATGCCTGAGGTTGGTTTATGAAAACCAATGGCTGTGGCAACAGAAATATAACAAATCAGGGAGCAGCAAGGGAGGTACTGGCATAAGCTGGAATCATATGGGACCATAACACATGCTTTACACTTTATTACAATTTTCCAGTTAACTGACTACTGGAAAACACCCTATTTTAGTGGCACGGCTTGCTGCTGCTGTTCCTGGTTGTTAGAATGCAGACAATCATGCCATATTGAGAGTGTTATGGACAAACAGAGCAGAACCACTCATGTAACCTTTTAATAATTAAAGTTTTCTGCCTTTTTTTTTTTTTTTTTTNAAGGCAAGTTCAGGACCCTGATCATGTCTTGTGTGCTGAATTATTTTTTTTTTTTGGGTGCTATTTATAGAAAACATAAATTAAAAAAACCAAAAACAACAGTATTGCAAAAATCATAGAATTGCCAGGGCTGGAAGGGACCACAAGGATCATCTAGCTCCAACTCCCCTGCCATAGGCAGGAACACCTCACATTAGATCAGGTTGCTCCAGCCTGGCCTTAAAGACCTCCAGGGGTGAGGCTTTCACTACTTCCCTGGGCAACCTGTTCCAGTACCTCACCACCCTCATGAGGAAGAACTCCCTCCTAACATCCAATCTGAATCTACCCACTTCTATTTTTGCTCCATTCCCTCTAATCCTGTCACTAGCTGACACCCTAAAAAAATCTCTCTTCAGATACTGGAAGGCCACAATAACGCCTCCTCTGAGCCTTGTCCTCTCCAGACTGAACAGCCCCAACTCTCTCAATCTTTCTTAGTGTAGGAGCTCCAGCCCTCTGATCATCCCTATAGCTGTTCTCTGTACACTTTCCAGTGTGTCCAGATCTTTCTTGTAATAGAGGCTCCAGAATTGGACACAGTACTCCAGGTGGGGTCTCACCAGAGTGGAGCAGAGGGTGAGAATTACCTCTCTCAACTGGCTGGCCACAAAATGACATTTGTAGCTTTCCTTATCTCTGCATGAGCCTGCAATGCACCTCTGCCTGAGTGGTTTAAGGATAGTAAATATACTGTGTAAAATAGAAGAAAACAAGTCCTTTATATCTTCTGATATAATGACTGATTATATCTTCAGAATTCACAAAGATTGAATTGATGTACTATTGGTGAGTCATCTCAGGCAAATCCTCTTTCTCTCTTGCACTGAGGTTTTTGTTTCTCTGCTGCTTCCATTCCTTATTTCTGGTATAACTTTGAGAGATACCCCAAGAGAGGCAAAATCTTCAAATTGTGTAATCACTGTTTTTCTATAAAACCATGTACTGATTTACACCAAATAAGCATCCAGCTTTAGAATTACTAATAACCACTGTTGCACCAGAGACAAAAATCAAAACACAGCAGAGGGTTTTATTTACAAACCAAAATACCAGAGGAGAGGAAATAGCAATCAAACACTTTTCCAGATTACTTCTTTAGCTGACAAGAATAACAGCTCTTGATTCAGCTGAGTCAGATCCACTAGATGTCTCAAGTAGTGTATTCAGGTAGTTTAGGAACTCTGCACTCTTCTGTCCAGATATTATAATCTTTGACTATTACCTAAAGTAGGAAGTATGAATGTTTTGCTAAAAATCTTCATAGGTTTTCAGGAACTGTCTTAAGCACTTAGAAGGGAAAGTCTTTCCTCAACCTAGTCGACAGTAAGAGATTCAAGCATAGATCTCACTCCTTTGGGAGCTGTGATGGACAAGGAGATTAATAGATCAAAGATGACATCACAATCTTTCAACCTCACTGGATTTCTGCTCTTTTACAAAAACAAATGTAGAATCTGAAGAGAGAGAGTATAACTAAATTGTCAAAGAAGATGAAAGTGAAGGGAGGGAGGAAGGAATTCAGAAGGAAGAAAGATGCTTATTGTGTTTTGGAATCTGCAAAACTGTTTCACTAAACTTTTTGTGAAAGAGCTCTAATAAACAATTCCCCAAAAGAGAAATTATTTTAGCTTTAATACACGAGTGTATAAATGCTCATATGAGAGCTAATATCATGACCTAAGCTACTAGTGAGCTTAGACTCTGAATAGAAATCTCTGTACATTTCCTTGGCTATACTAATTTCTGACTCAATTGGGCACAGAAATCACAGGTGTTTAAGTACATGTATCCTCTCTCACTCCAGTATTACAATCGGTGTCCATGTTGTTTGTGATAGTTAGAATTAAAAAGTTAAGTACTTTCTGACCTGAGCTGACTCGAATGTTTTGGATTTGTTAATTATTTTTTTAATAGTCATATGGAGTTTTTACTACTATTGATCTATTGTTGCCTTACATGGTAAATGATAATAGCTTCATTTCTATCAGCAATTAAAGTTTTTACATTTCATGCAGTTAGAATTTGTTTTAGGCAAGCTTTCACTTTCTAAGCCTTTGTTTAAATTTAGACCTTAAATTTGGAATGTACTTATTGTCTGGGCCAAAATACAGTGTCTACTTCAATATAGTATTGATACAAAGAATGGCAACATGAGCAAATGTTTAATTAGACTGTTTTCTCTATAACACTGTTTTGCCTCTAGAAGAATATCAAATTGCAAAAAAATCTTCTATTAAGGTCAAATGAACATTAATGCTGTTGTCCACTTCAGAATGTCCTAAATGTTAAAAAGTGCAGATTTCTTCAACAGTGATGTTTGATGACAGCAATGACTGTTGAGCTCAACAGTGCAGTTTGAGAATAAAAGTCTTCTATGATATCCCAGAATTATTTCAGCTGGAAAATAACCTTGAGATTGTCAGGTCCAATCATACTCTAGAAAGTTACCAATAAATTATATTGCTAAGCTCCTCATCCAAATGACCTTTAAACTCATCCAGGGATGGTCACCCAACCACCTCCTTGGGCAGCATGTACCAATGCTTGACTACTCTTTGAGTAAAAAGTTTTTTTCCTAATGTCCAGTCTAACCCTACCCTGTTGCACCTTGAGGCTGTTCCCTCATGTTGTGTCACTAATTACCTGTAAGAAGAGACTTGAACCTAACACTCTATATAATTCTTTCAGGTAGTTCTATAGGGTGATAAGGTCTCCCTTCTTCCTCAAACTAAGCAGTCCCAGTTCACTCAGGTGCTCTTCAGCAAACTATTTCTCTAGGCCACTCACCACCTCAGTTGCTCTTTGCACCTGCTTCAGTCCTTCAAAGTCTTTCTTGCATTGAGGTGCTCAAAACTGAACATAGCACTCAAACTGCAGCCTCACCAATGCTGAGTATAAGGGTACAATCACTTCCCTACTCCTGCTGGTCACATCACACCTGGATGCCATTGGCCTTCTTTGCCATCTGGGCACACCGCTGGTTCATATTCAACCAATTGTCAATTAGAACCCCCAGGTCCCTTTCTGCCAGACAACTTTCCAGACAGTCTTCCCCAAGCTTTTTGTAGAAGTTTATCATGATTGCTCTGAGTATTTTAATGGCTAGCATCCTTACCTCTACACTATTAATGCAGACAAGTATGTGTTAGACATACAAAGATGCTTGCTCATTTAAAAATAGGTCTTATTACCATAACATAAGGCAGCACAGTCTTATGATTCCAGTTTACTAGATAGCATAATTTTGTATTAAACACTACCACGAAAAATCACATATCAGCTTAGATGAAAATGTCAAAAGTGCTAAGAAAGGCAGCCAAGGCCATGCATAGAATAAGCAATGAATTATGATGAATATTTAGAGTATTTTGTATTTCTTCATTATTTTATTCACCCATAAAGCAAACACATTATCATCTGCAGCATTCTGACATCTATTAGGATGAGCTCCTATCAAACGTGAATTTGGGAGTAGCTTTATAACTGTGACTGTGGTACAATGTAACCTTGTGTCGTTCCACAAAGTGAATACAGTATGATTTAAACTTGGTAAAAGTCATCATGTAGGAAGGCTTCTTATTGTCTACTTAACTTTATCCATACTTGTTCATGAAAGCACATACCTGGTAAGCTTCTCAGTTTGTGTTGCAAATACTCATTCATGTCTAAGGAAATGAAAAACTATAATTTACAGTGCCTTGATATTGAAGTATGTAGTGACAGGACTAGAGGAGATAGTTCCAAGTTGCACCAGGGAAATAATTCCTCACCAAAAAGGTTTTCAAACATCAGAATGGTCTGCTCAGGGAAGTGGTGGAGTCCCTTTCCCTAGAGGTATTCAAGTGGCGTGTGGACCTCATGCTTTGTGACATTGTTTAGTATTGACCCTTCAGTGCAGGGCTGAAGGCTGGACTAGATCATTGAGGTCTCTTTCAACCAGATGTATTCTGTGGTTCTGTAAATTCATACCTATAGTCATACTGAGTAGGCTTAAAATACAAGTATAAATTTAGTGTACTTGATCTGTGTAGAAACTCAACCTGTAATTCTACATTGCTATTTTAAAAATAGACATGTACATTTAGAATTCCATCAATTCTTTTAAACAGATTTGAAATAAGAATTAATTACAAAGAAAAAAAGCTGTTTTATCCCCAAAGACAAATATATTCAAGTACAGATAATATATGTATTTGTGCATTCACTTAATCATCCAGATGTTAAAATTAACCATGTATAACTATAATATAAATAGCATTTAAAATATTAAAAGTCATGTTCAATAAATGCAATCGTAAACTTAGTCTAACTCATACATCAGCCATAGATTTTCATTTTTTCAGCCATGACATTTTCTTTCAACTTATAATCTATTTATTATATAATTACATAGAGATACCCCTGTCCCCCAAAAGAAATGTTTTAGAGACAGCCATTGCAAAAATAACAATGCTAATATTAGAAGAACTTGAAATTTACCTTCTTGGTTTTTACACCCTTGGATAAGGGTATAGGACTAATGTGGAGTTTTCAGCTGCATCACCAGGTTATTAAAGTCCTGCCTAGGTGTTTCTCCTCTTTCATCTGTAAAATGATTCGTTGGACTGCACCCTAAACTTTATTAGTACACCTAGAAAGAGAAGAAAACCCTGCAACTTCCAAAAAGATGTTAAAAGAAAGTTTTCTTCACCTGTGCTTTTCTACATTATTGGTGGATTTCATTACTCATGACAGTCTCACCCTCCCCCTCCACTCTGGTAAGACCCCATTTGCAATACTGCATTCAGTTCTGGAACCCCTATTACAAGAACCATATGGACATGCTGAAGTGTGTCCAGAGAAGGCCCACAAGGATGATTAGAAGGCTGAAGCTCCTCTCTTGTGGGGACAGACTGAGAGAGTTGGGGCTGTTTAGTCTGGAGAGGACAAGGCTCAGAGGAGGTCTTATTGTGGCCTTCCAGTATCTAAAAGATGCCTACAAGAAAGCTGGTGAGGGACTTTTTAGGATATCAGGTAGTGATAGGACAAAGGGGAATAGAGCAAAACTAGAAGTGGGTAGATTCAGATTGTATGTTAAGAAAAAGTTCTTCCCCATGAGGGTGGTGAGACACTGGAACAGGTTGCCCAGGGAAGTGGTGGAGGCTCCATCCCTGGAGGTTTTTGAGGCCAGGCGGGATGTGGCTCTGAGCAACCTGATCTAGTGTGAGGTGTCCCTGCCCATGGCAGCAGGTTGGAACTGGATGATCTGGTCACTTCCAGCCGCGATAATTTTGTGTGTTCTGTGAGAACATAAGCAGACCCCCTACTGGTTGTCATCTTATAGAGTGACCATGTAATTCCTTCTAAAGAAGATTAAAATGTTTTGGGTTGTTTTCTCTAGGGTGACACAGATGAGCATATCTTCCCCAGGAACTCATGCCTTAAACAGAAGTTAGCCTTATGTTGCTAGATTTCAATAATGCAATAACTATCTGTATTCTGCAAATCATAATATGGAAACACTATGATTTCCACAACGAGTAATCATCTTCCTATCAGTACTCAGAAAAATTCAAACTGAATTGAAATTCTGTTTCAATATATCACAGACTTACAAAAACCTTTTTCTCTTTTTTCCCCCCCCTTTTCTTCTTTAGTTCTTTTCTTTCTTTTTAAAAAGATTTTTTCCTCTTTCCAGTTTAGCATTCACAATGCTTGTAAGTTGTGTTCAGTAAAAATGAAAAGCTTCACATCCCTGAGACTCATTACTATGTAAATGAACTAACAAGCATGTGCGCAGCAAAGCAGAAGCTATAAAAAGTAAAATGGAATTTAGTTTACCAATATTTTGCAAGCGTTTTAACAGCTTGCTCAATTAAGTTTGAAACTATGGTGAATTGGATTTGTGTGGGTATTTTTATCCATTTGATTGACAAAATTTCCCCTTTCTTTAATTACTTTTTGGGGTTACTTTCAAGTTGGAGATTTGCATTTGTTAGGCATCGTGTGTCACTGCCATCCTGTGTCACAAGAGACTATATCATGTCCAGTCACTTGTCTGCCAAAGACTGAGGAACAGAGAGAAAGAACATGAATTTACCAAAATCCCAAATATTGTCCAAGAAATTCAAGTTTGGAGGAAAGTACTGTGAGAGTCTGAAAGGCTCTCCCTTGTTTAAATCAACGAAGATAAGGATTGCCTTGTTTCCTTCCCCCAAATTCAGACAATGTTCCTGGCTGAATGCTTAAGGGATGAAAATTATCAGAGATACAGCACCTTTGGCGATGCTCTGGGATGTAAATACTGTGTTTTTTTGTGACTTTCTCGGATTTCTGCCTTGCGTGAATGTCCAGGATACACATGGCCTAGTATCAGCTACCCTGAGAAGAAAGACTTATGTGTATTTTGGGTTATCAACAGGTAAGCGGCACAGAGAGGGGTGGAGGCCCTCCCTGGTGCTGCGAACGGACCCCTGCTAAGGCATGAGAATGCACAAGAGGAATCTCTGGGGAGCTGCATCTGGGCACTGATAAGATTGGGACTGGAAAAACTGTATAAAAAAGACCTGAGGAGGAATGCCTGCCAGAAGAAGAACTCAAGGAACAACAACTGCATGCAGAATAACTCCACCAGATCAACTCTAGAAGGACTCCTAATGAATGCTACTCCTGATGAATGCTACATCCCTGGGCCTCACACACCTCTCTCTCTCCATCTGGTGGTAATATAATCCCTGCTCTTCTCCCTCCCCTTTTCTTTTCCTCTCCTAATTTCTCTGTTGTTCCCTCCCTCTCTCTCTCTCCCTCTGTTTTGTCCAACTTTATCCCTTAATAAATAGTTTTGTGGTGATATGAGGTCTTGCTTGTACCTTAATTTCACAACACAGAAATCTATAAAAACAGGTCTTGCTGCTCTGGATAGAGATAATGTTCATCTCTGGCCTCTGGACCTTGACATTTATATGTCCCAGTGTGGTGGTTTGGCAGTTACCAGCCCCCCATGCTGTGTGCCCCGCCCTGACTTTGAAATAACGCAGGCTAGACTCAGATGGCTGGAAGCTAAGGAAATGAAGCTTTATATTTACAGCTTTGCACAATATACAAGCAGATGTTTACAATATATTACAGATATATACAGTAAAAAGGTAACACAGAAACACCACACCCCTCCTAGAGATCAGAGTCCCTAAGAGGCGTTTCCAATCACCTTACCACCTTCCGTCACTTCCCAATCTTATCCCACTATCTTACTTGCCAGATAAAAGGTAGATCAGCCACGGAGTTAGCAGCAGGAAAGTAGTTAGTGAAGTTACACAGATCCAGCTAAGAAGGCAGGGAGAGAGAGATGCAGCAATGAGCACAGCTCAGACAGCTCTGTCTTATCTTTGTTTGATTCTAACTTTACACCATTTCAGTAAACAAATGAGTGAAGGAGACACTGGAATGTTTTTTCTCAGCCCATAGTCTAATTTCTTATTAAAATCCTCCAATTAGTTCAAACCAGCACACCCAGCCAGCACATTTTGAGGGAAAAATCTTCGATATGCCTTCTGCCAGGCTGAGGATGGGACTGAAATAGCTTTGTCTGCTTATGGGGGTGTAATCCTCTAGATGATGGACTAATAGCAAATGTAGAATCCAAAGCATGATCTTCCTGAAGCATTTTCATCACCCTGTGATGAAAAACACGTAGAATATGAGTGTTGCAACAATCAACACTGAAGGGTCAACATTAAACCATGTCCCTTAGAGCCAGGTCCACACACTGCTTGGACACCTCCAGGGATGGTGACTGCCCTGGGCAGACCATTCCAATGTTTGAGAACCCTTTCAGTGAAGAAATATTTCCTAATATCCATCCTAAATCTCCCCTGGTGTAGCTTGGAACCACTTCCTCTAGTCCTGTTGCTTGTCATCAAGGAGCAGAGGCTAGCCCCTCACTCCAACATCCTTTCGAGTAGTTGTCAAGGTCTGGAGTGTAGAGATTAACAGTATCTCTGTCCAGAGTAGCAAGATCTATTCTTACAGATTTCCGTGTTGTGAAATTAAGGTGCAAGTGAGACCAGATATCACCACAAAAATATTTATTAAAAGACAAATTTGAACAAAACAGGGAGAGAGAGGAAGGGAGAGAGGGATAGGGAACAATGGAGAAACGAGAGGAAAAGAGATTACCATCAGCCAGAGATGAAGGGAGAGAGAGAGAGGTGTGTGTGACCCAGGGATGTTCTTCCATGCAGTTTGTCTGGAGTTCTTCTTCTGGAGTTTTTCTGGTGTGTGTTGTTTTGAGCTAATTGGAGAATTTGAGTGAGAAATTAGACTACTGGCTGAGAGAGGTAAACACTGTGTCACTTCACCAAGTTTTACTGAGAAAGAAAAAAAAGTTGTTTTTAAGAACTGTTCTGAAAACAAGCAGATAGCAGACGGCTTCTGACCGCAGCTGCGGCTGCTTCTCTTGCATAGTCTCCTTTCCCTTTGTCTTGGTAGCTAATTCAGAGTAATTTTACTAACTACTTTCCTACTTCTAATCTCCCTGGCCGATCTACTTCAGCTTATCTGCAGCATCAACTGGTGGTGAGAAAAGACTGGGGAAAGGTGGAAAGGTGGTAGGGGGTTTATAAAAGGTGTGTGTGTGTGGGGGGCAGGTAACTGCCTAAACCACTACAATTTTTTAAATTGGCTTACCCAATGTGAGACTTGAGGTTTAATTACATCTGTTTGACTGTTGATTAAATCCTGGAAGTTAAAAATGAAGCTGACCTGGGTACTCTGTTCAGTTTTTCCTTCTTTGATTTTCTGGTTTTTGCACAGATGGCTTGTGGCAACAATTGGTACCTATATTTGGAATATGGCATGGTGGAAGTTTAAAAAAGTGATTTGGGATTATGTGGACTATTTTTTCGGCTACATAGGGTTAAATCTAGCTGAATTAGCTTCCAATGCGGTTTTTGATGCTTTTAATAAATCAGGAAATAGCAGCCAAATTAGCTACTCAACTGCATTGGTGAGAGTGATTTTGCCCCAAACTATGATCTTGGATCCCTGTGAGAATTTCTATTCAAAAGCCATGGTGGTATATTTAAGCTGTGTGATAGTTTTCCTATTAATTATTGTCAGCGCGGGGGAAGCATTGCAGCCAAACTCAATATGAGTGATAAAGCAAGATCCGATTTTATTAGCAATTTACAGCTCTTTTATACCCTGCCAGCTGGGGTGCATTTGTCAATTATCACAAGGTGATTGGTAAAGAGGATCATATGTGTAACCCCATGATTGGTTATTGCTACAATTGTTACAATAACAATGAGTTTGCAACTCTCCGAGAAAATTCTGGTCAGCAAGAACCCTTCTTCCTCTGCATCTCTGTTTTCCCTCTTCCCAGTTTTGGCTGCACATACACGTCACAGGTGTTCCGCTGTATTTCATACTCTCAGCAGTGGATTGTTCACTGCCCCAATTCTGCTTCTCAGAGATATTCTGCAACAAATTATGAATTTAATATTAATCCCTCTACTGAGTATTAAAAAAACTGCTGTCACTTTAAGCAAGCATGCTAGGAAAAGGAGATATAAAGAAATTGGAATGCAAACAACAGAGTCTGGCTGCACGCCTAGACAATGCTTACATAAATGTCCTGGTATTGTTTATATTAAAAAGGTACAGCCAGAGTCAGATAAATCTTCTGTAGGCAGCCCAATTCCTCAGCCTGTCAATTGTGATTCCAACACAGAGACCAATTCTAGTATGCCAACAGGAGCCCAGGTTCCCCAAAATTCTCACCAACCACAAGCTCCATCTTCTGTTAAACTAGCCCCTGCGAAAGTTAAAGCCAAAGTTGGATCAAAACATGGGTCAAAAGAGGAACTAAGTAGTGGTGCTTGTCCATCTGATTTCCCACAGGAGGAAGAGGAAAAAGTTAGCCTCAAAGATCTCACTGGTTTGCTTAGGTCTAAATATGAGGACAATGCAGGACTAGATAAAAGAACACATGATGGTTCTCAGGAAATTAGGAATGCTGCTAGAAGAGTTATGTATGGCCATCTACCAACAGATCAGCCAGGAGAAGAGGAGGAGGATGACATCCAAGGTTCTAATGATCCCCTTAGAGAGGTCAGGGAATTTAGAAAGGACAATTGGATGCTTGCCATGATGAAATTTGGTAGATGAGGTTCAAAAGATTAGGCCAAACTCCTGAGTTTGGTGTGATACATTTGGTGAGTTGTGTGCCTGTTTTTTTCCCAAACACAGGCTCAAAGTCCAGGCTTCAGAAGAAGGTCAATGCCATTCTGGGGTGTGTCAGAAGCTGTGTGATTTATAGGTCAAGAGAGGTTCTCTTCCCCCTCTCTGCTTTGCCCGGGCCAACATCTGCATCTGGAATACTGTTTGAGTTCTGGGCCTCTCAGTTCAAGGACCTCAGGGAACTGCTTAATGAAGTCCAGCGCAGAGCCACAAAAATGTTTAAGGGAGTGGAACGTCTTTCTTATGAGGAGAGACTGAGGGAGCTGGGGCTCTTTGGTTTGGAGAGGAGGAGTCTGAGGGGTGACCTTGTTCATGTTGATAAATGTGTAAAGGGTGAGTGCTAAGAGATGGAGCCAAGTTCTGTTCAGTGACAGCACAAGGGGCAGTGGTGGAAGTTGAGGCATAGGATGTTCCAATGGAAACATGAGGATTTTTTTTTTTTCCCCTGTGGGGGGTCACAGAACACTGAATAATAGTCTTCTAGATGTGTCTGCTGTGCTTGCATCACAGTTTAAAAATTTGCCTTGAAATCAGACTTCAGTCTTTGCCATAGCATATATTTCAGTGCCCTGCTGACCATTATGCTTGTACATGGTAGAAAAAAAGCACAACATCTTGAACTGAAAAAAGCAGACTCAGTTCTAGGGAGACTGGCTTTGAGGACCTGTGAGAGTTACCAGGATAGAATTGTTTACTTTAATCATGTTTGTCCAATTGCATATCTATAATAAATACTCATAAATATGTATGTTGAATATTTTAGTACATGGGGTTTTAGCATTTTTCAATGGAAACTAACATAATTTTAATTCTATAGGATACTATATACGAAGAGGAGAGAAATGTATTAAAAATGCATATATAGCAACTGCTGGATGCAGCAGTACTGGTAGCAGAAAGCATCTAAGTCCGTTTTTATATGACTGCTCCTTTTGTGAAAAAGTGGTTGGCATATTTTTTATTGAAGCTGTCACTAAATGATGTTTTAAAATTTAGCATGCATAAATATTTAACTAAAGCTCCTGAGGACTCCTTATCTTGGTCCTGAAGAAATATTAGTTACTAAATTGATGGGGGAAAAAAATCCACAATAGAACTTATTAAATAAATCCAAAAGTACATATTGTTTCAGGGAAGGCAAATGCCAATATTAAATGCATTATACAGTATTTCTCAAACAGATTAAAAGCAAACAAACTAAACATTTTTTGTGCTGATAAGGCTTCAAAGCAATTTGCAGTTCACCTTAAAGCAGGAAATGCTCAGCTTTTTTAACCTGCAAAAATGTAGCCTACTTATCATCATAGATATAGATTTAAGAAAATATTTACATTAATAGATGCAACAAATTCTTTGAAAAGATGTTTTCCATATCAATTTATATTCTTACCTCTGGAAAACAGGAAAGCTAGACTGAAAGGTGTAATACTGAAAACCAAAGAATGGAAACTTGACTCCTTGATCCCCAGAATACAGTTAAAAAGGTGCATTCAGGGAAAAATAGATTAGTAGGTCATACTCTGAAGTAAATATAGTCCTAAAATCTATTAAAATACTTATCTTTAAGATAAGCAGTTTATTTCATATGGTTATGAAACAGTTTTTTTAGAGTGTTGTGTAGTGATAGGACATTGGAGAGAGTAGATTTAGATTAGACATTAGGAAGAGGTTCTTCATCACAAGGGTGTTGCAACACTGGAACAGGTTGCCTAAGGAGGTGGTAGAAGTCCTATTCTTGGATGTTTTTTAGGCCAGGCTGGATGTAGCTCTGGGCATCCTGATCTAATGGAAGGTGTCCCTGCCAATGGAACTAGATGATTCTTGAGGTTCCTTCCAATCCTGACAATTCTGTGATTTACTAAATTAAAAAAAAAAAAAAAAATTACAACAGGATTTTGGTACCAGAAAGATCCACAAAGAAAGTCCTAGTAAAGTTAGTTATTGCTCATTCAAAGGCATGGTGCATAAGTGGATTTTAGTCTGAGTTTTAAAAAATGTTTAGAAGACATCTTTGTAAGAACTTTAAACTTGACTGTAATATTGTCACTAGTCTCTATTTTATCTGAATAATTGTTTCACAAACCATCTGTGCTTAACCTGCAGCATCAGTCAAAGATAACAGTCAAAGTATATTTGTGTGTTTGTACAAATGTTGAACTTGCCAGTGGTTGTTCTGTTGCTAGTCAGTATGAAGGACCTGTACCTCCTGGATTGGCATTTAAAATCCTGAAGCCAAAACCTGCCCAATTTAAATATTTGCTTTATCATGATAACATTGTGTTAATACACCATTAAACCATAGTAAGATTCCTTTCCTTTAGTACTATTCTTTTATTTTTGTCAGTTAGTTTTGAGCTGGATCAGCTTCCAAAAGGAGCTCACCTGCTTATCCCTCTTGTTTTGAATCTTGAAGGTGATAAGGAGTGGGATAGGGAAGCAATAGGAATAGGGAGAAACCAAAGAGACTGAGAGTAGTGAAGGACAGTGGTATCATGGTATGTTGGATATGCTGGATGGAATTGCATGCTTGACTTCCAATGCTTGGTAGAACTCACCTCTGATTTCAAGACAACATCAGCATATGAAAGCAGCCTGCCATTTCTGAAGTGTAGACTGTGTACATGAAAATTACTTTTCTATTAGTTATTCTGCTGCACGTTTCTTTTCCCTCATGTTATAATGATAAATATTAACAACAGTAGAAGCAGTTAGATGAGAAAAATAGGTAAAAGAAAGAAACAAGTATTTCCTCTCTATCGTGAGAATGCACATTTCTGAGTAGAAAAGATTGAGCTTCAGTGAAATGCTGCAAGATCTGGCAAATTGAATAATTCACATCTCATAAATTACTTCTCTGATGCAAAATAATTATATAATGATTTCTTCAAAAAGAATTACTTCAATAGTTTGTTGGATATGGGGCCAAGTATAGAAGATAATTGTAAGATCTTAATATAGCTTGATAATGAGTAATTAGCAAAGTTCCTCTGTACTCTCTGCTTCTTCATGATTAAAGAAATGTGTATTGACAGAAGATAATGCTAATAATTTTTATTTATGGACAGTTGAAGTAGGTAATAGAATATCAAAATTTCTTCTTTCTGTCAGTGTGAATGACTACTTCTATATCATTACAGCATTAACATTTTGTAATATTAATAATATGAACAAATGAATCTCGTAGAATAAGGTAAGCCCTTGTTTTGCTGTTTCGTAGTATCATACAATACCCAAATGTAACGTATAATAAGATCAGAGATTTTCAGACAGTAAAAAGTGATAGAATTGTCTGCTTCAGGATAAAGGGATCTTCCCCAAGAGTAGCTTAGTCTTCTGGTCTTATTTTCCAATTCCAATTCTAAAGCCATACAATTTTAAAAACAGATCAAGACAGAGACAATAACACTGGCACCATTTAGCTTTCAGGGAAGAGATTCATAAAAGTCCTTTTGTTTATTTTTTTTGACCTTACAACAGATGACCATCTGGATAACTGCTGTACACGGTGCCAAGAAAACCGTTAACCAGGAAAATAAATAAATAAATGTAATTAAAATGAAAAGCTGCCAAGAGTGCGTAATCACAGGTCTCAGAGTCAAATCTGCAGATACAGGTCAAATATTGATTGTCAAGAAGCCTATCTTGCATAACTGTCTGGTACTAGGAGAGAACACCTCCACCTCTTGATGCTCCGTTGTGGTGTACTGGGTTTAAGCCAGCTAACCCTGAGCCCAAATGCCCAACAAAAACTCAATACGATTTGGAAGTAAAAAAGGTATAAAACTTCAACAATAAATAGGAGGGAAAAGGGTTTTTTTACCAAAGGTGGGAAAAAGGGGAACCTGAATACAAGGAATGGGGAATGAGGGAAAAATACAGAAGCTGGGGAGAAAGGGAAAAAGGGGAAACAAAATACAAATACAACCTGTGGAAAGCAATTGAATCCAAAGGCTGAGATGGATGGTTGTGATGTTGGACGAAGGTAGGATGTAGGAATTTGATGGTGAAAAGCAGTCCAAGTTCCAAATAAAATGGTGGTACTCCACATGTTGGCAGAGGAGCATGTGGTGGTCTGTCAGTGGAGAGCAGCAGAGTAGTTACTCCATGCAAAGCAGAGGCCAAAGAGAGAGAGAAGACAACATGGCCTCCCCTTTTTATAGCCAGGTCCTAGCAGGAAGTGGGAGTGGCTAACCATGACACCTGGGAAAAGGTCAGACCACCCCTTGAGAGGAGTCAGAGGGTTCCCAGGTGGGCTTAACCCTTTACATGTGGTAGACCTGAAGGGTCAAAATAGGCCTGTATGTGTGCTGGCTTGCCCAGATGTGTTTCTCTGCCTTTCCTCTGTTTTTGGGGAAGAAGCAACGGCAGGAAAAGAGACAAAAGACATGGTGCCATTGAGTCTGAGCACTCTGGCTTATGTAATTTGTTTTTCTCCTGCTTGCAACCCATGGTAAACAAGGTGCACATGCTAGCCTCATGATATGCCTGTGTTGGGCCTATGATCTTCCCCCAAGTAGTATAAACAAATTTATGCTTTCACCCAAATATGGTAAAACTTGTCTTACTGCTACTCTGATTGGATAAGCTAATGCCAAAAGGGTCCAGTCAATCTCAGGCATTGATACTAATAGCAGATAAACAGATAACACAGTATGCTTTTGCCATACTTCCGATTCTGCCATGATTTTGCTATTATTCTGTGTTCTGCATCCATGCCTCTAATGCCTTATTCTTATTGTTATATAGCGATATTCCACCCTGGAACTTTTGAGTCTTTCCAGGAGCAACTTGAATAGTCTTCATGCAATTAGCAGCATGAGATACACATCCGCTGAGATACATTGCAAGATGTCTGCCTGCACCTGCAGCAACCTGCATCTGAACACAAGCAAGCCTGAAGGCAATGCAGATTGTCAAAAGCAGGTCAGAAACTGTCTACTACCTCTCCTTCCTCCAGCCTGTGGAGTCTGGGGCGAATCAAGTCTCAGCCACGGCTGAAGCAACAGTTGCAGCAGCAGCCAGTAGCCAGACCAGCCAAAAACCCTGCAAGTGTTCTGGGTACTTCCAATATATTGATAACCCCACAAGATGGGAGAAATACTTGTGAGTAAAACCTAAGCTTTGCATATTACCTAGATCCTGCCCTAAGCAGAAAGGGGCCTCAGTTCCATCTAGTGGCCAAACGGCACTGTTGACTGCAAGACATATTCCAGTGTTAATTAATTATGATAACTGATTGTTTACACATATTAATAGATACTTCCATATCTAGATATTGTTTATGTAATCAATCCATAACTGTTACAATCAAACATGTTTAGTATAAAAAATAACTGGTTGGGGGTGGAAAAGTCTGAATATTAAAAATTAATAAACAACATCTTTGTGGTCCTTCTCTGGACCCACTCCAGCTTGGCCATGTATTTTTTGTATAGCGGAGACCAAAACTGAGCACACTATTCTAGGTATAGACTGATAAGCACTGAGTAGAGTGAGATGATAACTTCTTTGCTGCTGATGCCCTTATTGATGCAACCCAGCATTCTGTTTTGTTTTTTTTTAATTATTTTCTTTTTTTTTGCCTACAAGCAAAACATTGTTTACTCATACTGAGCTTGTTGTCCCTCAGGACCACTTGCAGGGTGGCTCACTTCTGAAGTGCCCACTTCCCCACTCAGTTTTCTATTGTCAGGAAACTTAATCAGGGCATGCCCATGATGATGGCTCTGATCCCATCATCCAGATAATTTGTGATGATATCAAACAGCACTGGGCCCAATGTCAATCCCTGTGAGACACCACTTATGACAGGTTGCCAGTTTGAAAAAGAGATATTCACCACTCTCTTAGTGTGGCTTGTGAGCCAGTTCCCCACCTACTACACAGACCACTTGTCTAGTTTGTAAGCTGGTGAAGGGTGGCTTTGAAGGGTGGACCACCAGATGGATAAAGAACTGGCTTGATGGCTGCACCCAAAGAGTGGCTGTGAATGGGTCCATGTCCAAGTGGAGACAGTGACAAGCTGAGTCCCTCAGGGATCAGTCCTGGGATTATTCTTGTTCAATATCTTTGTGGGCAATATGTACAAAGGCATTGAGTGCACCCTCAACAAGTTTGCTGATGACACCAATCTGTGTGGTACAGCAGACATGATGGAGGGCAGGGATGCCATCCAGAGGGACCTGGACAGGCTGGAGAGGTGGGCACAAGCCAACCTCATGAGGTTCAACAAGATCAAGTGCAAGGTCCTGCATCTGGGTCGAGGCAATCCCAAGCATAAATATAGTTTGGGCAGTGACTGGCTGGAGAGTAGCCCTACAGAGAGTTATTTAGGGGTGCTGGTGGATGAGAAGATCAACATGAGTCAGCAGTGTGCACTTGCAGCCCAGAAAGCCAACCAGATCCTGGGCTGCATCAGGAGAAGTGTGGCCAGCAGGTCGAGGGAGATGATTCTCCCCCTCTACTCTACCCTGGTGAGACACCACCTGGAGTACTGTGTCAAGTTCTGGAGCCTCTATTACAAGAGGGATGTGGACATGCTGGAGCATGTCCAGAGAAGGGCCACAAGAATGATCAGAGGGCTGGAGCACCTGTCCTATGAGGACAGACTGAAAGAGTTGGGGCTGTTGAGTCTGGAGAAGAGGAGGCTCTGAGGTGACTTTATTGTGGCCTTCCACAGAAGAAGGCCTACAGAAAAACTGGGGAGGGATTTTTTAGGCTATCAGGTAGTGACAGGACTAGAGGGAATGGAGCAAAGCTGGAGGTGGGGAGATTCAGATTGGATGTGAGGAGGAAGTTCTTCACCATGAGAGTGGTGAGGCCTTGGAACAGGTTGCCCAGGGGGGTGGTTGGGGCCACTTCCCTGGAGGTGTTTGCAGCCAGGCTGGATGAGTCTGTGGGCAGCCTGATCTAGGGTAGGTTGTCCCTGCCCATGGCAGGTGGGTTGGAAGTAGATGATCCTTGTGGTCCCTTCCAACACTGACTGATTCTCTGATTCTATATCAGTTTTGCTAGGAGGAAACTGTGCGAAACAGTATTGAAAGACTTGGAGAAACCCAGGTAGACAAATTCCATCACTCACCCCACAACAACTAAGCAGGTTATTTTATGTTGAAAACAATCAGGATTTTAAGGCATGATTTGCTTCATAAATCTGTGCTGGCTTTTTCCATTTGTATGCCATCTGACTTGTGACAACCTCCAGTTCATTCCATATCTTTCCAAGGGAGTGGAGTAAGACAATATTGGGATCACTGTAGCCAAGACTATCACTAACCAAGATTTTATAAAGCTGATTTTCTTGGTTTGTGAGTTGCTAGTTCAACAGTGCGTAGTCAGCACATTTAACATTTGTATAAGGAAGCAGTTCTCTGTACATAGATGAGATTAATTGCTGTATTCTGCTTCCAACAAATGTCTGGGTAGTGGAACAGTCATGCATTCTTGGTGTAAAGCTTGCTTAAGTCACCCAAATAATGCTTAGTTGACCTTATTGTCTTGGTTTGGTTGTCAATAGCAGATACGTACTGCAAGATCTTCCTTGGAAGCGATCCCTCAGATCTTGGCCCCAGAGACTTCCACAATAATTGTAGATAGTGTCTATACATTCAAGGTTCTCATTAACAAAGAATGTAAGTCCTTCTACTCTTCTTCTTTACTTGTCTTTATGAAACAGCCTATAGTCCTCTGTCATGATCTTTCAGTCATGTGAGTTGTCTCACATGTTTCACTCATTCCTATGATATCACTTTCTGACTGGTCACAGAGCTCCAGTCCATCCTGTTTTTTCCCTAGGCTGGATACATTGGTACTTGTGTTTACTCCTGAGGTGGTTGGTCTTCTGATTCTCATATTGGGAGGCAGCTAAGGGACATCTCTCACTGCTCTGGTTGGTCTGGCTTATTTCCCTGCTGGCTGCAATGGCATGTGTGTTGCCACTTTGGATCTTACCACTGAAGTCCTTCAGTTTGAAGCCTGAGCACATTGGGCAGCCTTCTGCCAAAGATTCCCTTACCTTTTCTTGCTCAAGTGAATCCCATCTCTCCCTAACAAGTTATAGTCATTGAAGAATATTCTGCTGTCATAAAAAATCAAAAAAAAACCCACATGAAATAATCAGCCAAAGCCAGAATGCACATATATATGCATTATGCATATATTTCTGTCTGCACCCTTTCCTCTAACTGTCAGAATGGAAGAAGAGACAACTTGGACACCAATACTTTTCACTTGCATACTGAGGGCTTTGTAGACTTCTTTGATTCTGCCCAGGTTTCATCTTGAGATGCTATTCATACTCACATGAGAGACTGGCAATGAGTGGCACTCTGTGATCTTGTGACACTCTCCAGGCAACATCTTGCATCTTAGCTTCCCAAAGGAAGTATGACTCTTCCTGTCCGGCTGGCAGATGAGCACCTCAGTGCCCCTCAACAGAAAATCACTCACTATGTGCACTCATTGTTTCTTTTTTTCGTGGTACGTTCTGTGTGCTGCTGGTACACAGCTCTTTGTAGACCTTGGTCATGGGTATTTGCAGCTATTAAAGCTTTGTATCTGGTTTTGGTGGAGGGAAGGGACTAAGGCAGAGTCCTGCTTTTGTAAGGTTACAATTTTCTCTGCCCTTCTAAGAAAAAAACACAAGAT
Source organism: Psilopogon haemacephalus (assembly GCA_013396835.1). Lineage (NCBI taxonomy): Eukaryota > Metazoa > Chordata > Aves > Piciformes > Megalaimidae > Psilopogon > Psilopogon haemacephalus. The sequence goes on from VWZI01014727.1 coordinate 79,561, forward strand.
TTGCAAATGTTTCTAAGACTATGTATGTCATAAGAATTCCTGCCTCAACTTCTTTAGAGGCAGTCAACCCACAGATCCATGTTTGCTTTGTGACAATACAGTGGGGTTTTTGAAAAGTATCTGATTCCACTGAGTTGAAACTCTTAATTTTCTTCAAATTAGATTCCTTTATGAAGTGTTAAGTTGGTCCAAACTGATAAGAAGTGAGGTAGCCAGTGTATCTAGTCACCTTAAGACTCTGGGAATAGCTGAAGATTAGAACATTCAACCTTTAGCTCTGCATTTAATCCTAATGATTGTACTGCTTATATGAATGATTTAAAAAAAAAAAAAAAAGGTTAAATCTGCATTGAATTTACTTTNTTCCTCCCCTCCTCCTCCTTCCTTCTAAAAAAGCTCTTTGGAAAAGGAGCAGTGAAATCTGAGCAGGTAGTAACAAACCTGCCTTTTCCTGCAAACACATGAGTAGAAAATGGCTTTATGAAAATCTTTCTCTATGAAAAGCAAATTCTGTTGGCTCACATGCTTACAATCATTCCTGATGTTCCTCCTGGCAATACCTCAGGTTGTTACTACTGACTGTATTAATTTGATTATTTAGATACCTGTCATGCACAACTGGGGGGGTGGTTGTAAAAAAAACCAACAAAATAGGATTTAATCAAAGTAGGATTATAATTTTCTGCAACACCTGTTCCAACCAGCTGCCTCTGACTGCTGAGTATGATTCTCTGAGTCCTCCCAAACTACACAATAAAGTAGTTTTGAAATCAATGGTGAGTTGATTGTAGTTTTGCCATAATAGATGCTGAATAACAAAACTGTGAAATCTTTGAAATATACTCACAGGCTACAACAAAATGAAGAGTGAAATCTTGTTCATAAAAACCAAACCACTAATTTAAAAAATCTGAAAATCTTATTAGCTTTGTGATCCTACAACTACTATTCTGACTACCATGACTCTGTAGAGAGACTACTGTCTTTGTAATTGAGTCCTGCTTCTACCTCTACTTGACTTTTATTTCAGTGTTTTTTAATTCTCTTGTCCTGAAAATAAGAATGAGAAGCCAAAAATTTGTATCAAGATTTATTCTTCATATATGGTCAGGAGAATTTTTGTCCTCAAATGTGGTGAGGACTTTTCCTGTAACATCAGTGAAAACTGCCCTTCAGGCTGATGGTTTTGCTTCCTGGAGGGATGAATGCCATTGTTTTTCTGGGTTTGGGTAGTTTGTATTTATTTATTTATCTATGTGTTTGTTTATTGGCATTGCAGAATCCCCACGTATAAAGGCTTTATGTCTGGAGAGTGGCAGCAGTGTATTTGGATGAGAACGAAGATGAGAAATAGCAGATAACATACTCTGGGTAGTCCCTGATAGACTATACACTGCTAATTGTTTTTTCCTCTCCTGAATCCTGAGCTTTTAGTTTTCCTTTGAGAGAAGAAATAAAATATCACAGTAAATGTGCAGATTTACCATTCTGTTCTATGGAAATGGTGAAGTGCTGCATAAAAATAGCTAGACAGATTAGTAGCTTGCTTCAAGTTCTGGGAATTTTAGACACTTAATCTAATGAATTGAAATCACAACAAAAAACCTCTTGTGTTGTTTCTTGATGCAGAAAGGATCTAGGAGAACCTTCTTCTCCAGAGATGCTTGAATCTCATCATACAAGCCAGAAAACACCAGGAAATTCTAAAATCATGATGTGCTAATTTCTGAGTGTCACATGTTTTTTTCATCAGAGAGGTTCTGAACTGCATTCCAGAGAATAATTCATCTTTAGCAGAGTGAAAATGTGCTAAGGGTAAGATTTATTTAACATCTAAAGCTCTGCTGCCTGAATATGTGTCTGCAGTGTGCTTTCTGCCCAAATTATTCTCAATGACACTCATCCTTTCTCCAAAGAAGTCTAATGGGTGTCCTGTGATACAAGCTGCATGGATATTTTACTGTAAGTCAAATTTTGCTGCTTTGAGTCTTGTTGAAGTGTGTTCAAATGGTAGCAATTTTAATACATAAAGATGTGCAATAAATGATACAAAATATAGCATATCCGTATGGTGTATGTGCTCACTACAGCCAATCCTATGCAAATACAGTTTGCTGTGTTGCCAGGGATTTGCAGGACAGATTTTATATCTATCTGAAAGATCCTTTATAACTTTTCAGTCCCTATTATAATCATAAATGTGCTAAATCCAGGCAAGCCATCTTCTTTTTGAACTTTTGCAACCTTTTTGTTCTAATTGCTTGAGATGTACTAATAGCAGAACCAGGGAAGCTCTTCCATTAGTGTAACAAACAAACAAAGGAAACCAGCACTAAGCGATTTCACTCTACTGACAAAAATGTGAAAAATCCTTCCAAGCTCAAATCTTTGAAGAATATCTAGAGAAGACCTGAAGGTCATGAAAAAACATTTGTAACAGAGATGCATATTGCAATCTCTATTTATGATGAGCTATAGATTTATAGTTTTTGCTATTCTGATTTGCTGTAATACTTTTTCTTTGTTTTGAAACATTTAGAATTCATGCGTTATAAAAATGTAATAAATATTTATCAATGTAGTAGCATTCTGGAAACAATGAAGAGTGAAAGAGGACATGTCAGGTGACCAGAACAAATATTATTGATATTCTGGAAATCTCAGGGTATATCTCCTAGTCTCCTACGCACAGAGAACACTATGTGTCTTGACTAAAAGCAAGGATTTAAAAAGCGGAGTTTAAACCTAATCTTGGGTAGCACAGAGCCTTAAGTAACATGACTGCAGTAAATTGCTGTAGTGGGCACTTTTCAATAGATCTTGGTAACAAATGCCACTTGCCAATAAGTACACTTGTAATTTTCCTGGTAGTACTTTTGCCAAATGTAAAGATATCTGAAATTAGTGAGTTATTAACACTATCCTCTGAGACTTCTAATGGAAGAAAGGTCTCAGGCACAGGATTGAAATTCAGAGCAACAGTGATAGTAGTCATATAGGAGTTGCTTAGTAGTTAAGAGAAACTGCAGCAAGGAGGAGCAAAAGGAAGGTAAACAGATACTAGTACCTGAGCAAATACAGTGCATAACCTGGAGCTTAGCTCTGCAGTGGTACAGCTGAGGAGGTAGGGAAAGCAATGCTGAGGTTTCCGTTGGATGCCGGAGCACAGCACTTTGTCACTCCTGTCACGATCTACTCAGGTGAAGCGAGCTGAGAGGAGCAGGTGCAGCAGGGTGATGGGCCAAGCAAGGAGGCTGTGCCTTGAATACATCATCGGGCAGCCAGCAGCTGCCTTTGAGAAACGGCCTTTTCAGTGGAAACTTTGAAAGCATTTCTTTCAGAGGCTGCTCTGCACAGCTGCCCTTACTCCTGTTTTGCTCAGCTTAATCGAGAACACCTCTTACTGTGTTGACAGCAGAAATGGCTAAACCTCCTAACAATGGTTTCTATGCATATGTGGTCACTGTGAGCCTTTTAAGTGCATGTACTCTACATCATATCTGTCTCTCTACCATGATGATTTTTCTTCCTTCTTAGTCTTGTACATTGAGCAGAGGTATAGAGGTTTATTTGCATGGTTAATACCATCCTAGTTTCTCTCTGTTTAAGAAAACTTCTTACTCTACAAAATTACTAAGCAATGAAGACCAGATTATTAATTTCCTATTTCCAAAAAGCTATTTTATTGTGTGTCTCTGTTCAGTGAAATTCAATTACATACTCAGCGTAGCACAGACTCAAATGTTTTCTCAAACAGGAGCCAGTATTACTGCAATATGACATCTAACTGCTTGCAAGTATGAGTAAATGGTTCACAACCTGTCCTAAGTGTTTGGTGCTTCTTATTTGGCTTTTTGCACTTCTTACAACAAGGCTTAGACAGCTTGCAAGATCAAGCCTCAATAGCTATAACATTCTTCTCAGGTCACTATTCTTCATAGAGATCAAGGAAACCTGCTTTAAAGAGACTCTGAAAGGTAGAGCTGCAATGACATATTTCCTGATATGAAGCTGTGTTTTCCTACCTAATCTCTTATTACTGTAGAAATTGAAAATAGAACACATATTTTCTCCCCAGCCTATGAAGGTATAATTTTATTGGTTTAAGCTCTCATTACTGAAAGTGAAATGTTTCGTATGAAACTAATAATTCAGGTTATTTAGTAATTTGACTTAATGGTTTAAAATGGTTTATAACTCCTGTCTTTTATAGATGACAGAAACAGACCAGTTTTTTATTGCAGCTCCAATTGTCTTTGTATATTATGCATAGCAATTTAGGAGAGGAAAATTTTACCTTTTTTTTTTTTTTTTCTTTTTTTTTTTCATTTTGCATACTAATACAAGTCTAGTACAGACATTCACAAATTCTCATTTTAAATTATTTAGTTACCAATACCAGTAATTTCCTATGAGATTAATGAGCTGAGAATGCATTGAGGGCTTTATTTTCCATTAAATATTTGTGTTAGTGTTTCTGCTGCCTGAGTAAATCCTTTTCAGGATCTGTAGGGTTCTGTTCTGTTTTGTTTTGTCTTTTAAGAACCACATCTCTATTTGTTGCTGTTAACCCTTTCTGATTTGTAGATTAATGAAATGTAATGGTATAGTTTTTTAATACTCTACCCTCATTTTTCCTTATTATAGCTTGGGATTGTCTATTCAAATAAAGGTTGAAGTATATTGTTTTCTTGATTTTGTAATCCTATTTCATTAAAAGTAATGTCTGATGAACCTCTGAAGAGAGTAGGATAAATAGCTCACCTTTTCTCTGCTAGGTGCTTTCTGTGGTTTCTGTCAATTCTATATTGACAGAATCCCATTTTGAAAAAAGCCCCTGATTCCATTAAAGAAAAACACCTTTTTTTTTTTTTTTGTTAGTCCTTTAATATTTCTACTTTTGTTCAGAACCCAAAGCAATTAGATGCCAAAAAGAATTAACATTAAAATATCAGGCCCTTTTGAATCAACGTGGCCATTTTTGCAGTTGATTAGTTCATGCACAGAGAGTTAAGCATGCTACATATGTCACCATAAGGAAGTTTGGGATGTAATTCTGCCCTGTACTGGCACTGGAGAGGCCTCACCTTGAGCACTGTGTGCAGTTCTGTGCCACTCACTTCGAGAAGGAGATAGAGGTGCTGGAGTGGGTCCAGAGGAGAGGGATGATACTGGGGAGGGAGCTGGAGGGAAAGTCTGATGAGTAGAGGCTGCGGGAGCTGTAATCATTTAGCCTGGAGGAGACTTAGAGGGGACCTTATTACTCTCTGCAACAACCTGAAGGGAAGTCAGGTGGGGGTCAGGCTCTTCTCCCAGGCAACTTGTGGCAGGACAAGAAAGCATGGCCTGGAGCTGTGCCAAGGGAGGTTTAGGCTGAATATTAGGAAGCACTTCCTCATGGAAAGGATAATTAGACACTGGAATGGACTGCCCAGGGAAGTGATGGAGTCACCATCTCTGAAGGTCTTTATGAAAATATTGGATGTAGCACTTGTTGGCATGGTTTAGCTGATGTGGTGGTGTTAGGTTACAGGCTGGACTTGATGTTGGAGGTGTTTTCCAGCCTTGTTGATTCTGTGTGATTAAAATATCAGGGTGATATATGTAATGAGCCAGGTGAAAATTCGGCTTTATCATCAAAGCAGTGTTCACTGCTTGAGCTCTGCATTTCTACTGGATAACTTGCAAAGCATCCAGTGTTTTTTTTTTACATATGTTTGTGCAAAACCTTTATTAAGACAAACAGCTTTTTGAGTGAAAGACTAACAGCTGGCATTTCCATTAACCCCTTTCACATTAATGGCAGTTTTCATGTGCTTTGAACTGATACAGAAACAGAAGAGAAAGTATGAATGTTCTACTGTCACCTTCTCTTTGTGCTTTTGGCAATCTGTTGGCAAAAGTAGTCAGAAATGTGTTTCATAGAAGGGCTAAGTAAGACTGAAAATGCATCTGTTTCTAACAGTTTTGCCTCTTAAAATTTTTTTTTTTTCCTCCTTTCATATATTTTTTTTTTCACTTTAATCTGATTATTGTCACAGTCACAAAGCCTTTGTGTTTGTAAGTATGCATTAATTCTCTTTGATTTCTGTGAAAAAAACTAAAAAAATAGAGGACTTTTGAAAATTCCCCTTTTTGTAATGTGACTTCTTGTGGAAACTAGACTTAGACAAATTCACCTTTTCCATGCACGAATCCTTTCCTTTCAAATTTCTTGATGGATTCTCTTCAATTTTTGACAGAGTGATTATAGATTCGAAGGTAGCTGTGTCCTAGATTTTTGATAATATGTGACAAGCAGATAAAGCAGACCACGTCAGTTTCCTGTCTGAAAAAGGATTTTCAAACACTGGAAAAAGCAGGAGAGATACCATGAAAAAGCTTTGGTTAGATCTAGTACTTTGAATATCAAATTTAGTCAAAGTCAAGATACTAATCAGCTTGAACTCATGTTTAATTCTAGAGCTGTTGGAGTAGTTTTCTTTGCTTTTAACAAGAGGATTACAGAAGGATGATTTCCACAAATACTTTTTCTCCACAACTAGAACTGAAGTCATATTGGTACTCAGAAGCTACTCAAAGAGTAGAAGAAAAAATTGTTTTCATAAAGCAACAAATAAATAAAAGTGATGGCACCTTGGCAAACGTGTCCTCCCTGCTTAAGGATTCAGAAGATATACAAATGCTGACTATTTGTGGATTTCATACAATTTTGCAGAGGTTTAGAATGGCATTACACTGACTAATTATCTTTAATCAGTACTCCAGCTTTAGTTCTGTCATTTGGCATGTAAATATCATTAATCTTGTCATCAATTTACCACTTTTTTCTTCAGTTATAGAAGGTCACAGCTTCAGTTAAAATTGAATCAAATCTTGATTTGAAAGTCTAATGTTGGATGTGTGTAGAAAAGATGTTGGATATAAAAAGACCTCTAGCCTTTGCTTTTACTTTGCACCATTTTGGCATTTAACTTTGGAATCCTAAAACTTATGCTGCTCCTAAATTTGTTGAAGACATTTAACATGGCAGTTGGTTCATCTCCATGCAAACTTTTGTGATGACTGTGCCTTTGTTTCAAAGCCAGAAGGTCATGATTCCCCCTGCATATCTTCTGTCATCAACAATAATAATTCAACTGTCACTTAAAATAGAAAATACAAAGTTCTCTCCTTACTCTGCCTGAGGAGGTTTTATTACCAGCCACCCAAGATAGCACCCAAATGCCCACAAAGTTTGGCAAGGAATCACAGAATCACAGAGTTAATGAGGCTGGTAAAGATCTCCTAGATCATCAAGTCCAGCCTATCATCCAGCACCATCCAACCAGCTAAATCATGGCACCAATCATGGAAATGGTGTCAGAAAAAAAGATCTGTGGCAGTGTAATCAAGTACAGCATAGATCAGGAGTCATGGTGTCAGTTAACCTTTGTTATGCCACTGTCTTATCACATTAGCTTGGTTTGAGAGCAAGAAATAATTACAATATTTGAAGAAATGAAAGACCAAATCAAGTTGTTGCTCCAGCTCTGCCAAAGGAAAAAGCAAGGATAAATTACATTGCTGTATCTAATGTTAAACTGACATTACAACTGATCATAGCTAAAATGCCAAATAGAATAAGATGCCTATAGTGAAATTTCCAACACGTTATTTTCATTTTATTAAAATTAATTTTTTTCACTTCTGACTCTATGTAAAAATATGTATCTATGCAACAGTGAGTACAACTGAAGCTAATATTTGTGTGACCTTCAGTATTATGGTAATTTATTTAAATGTTCTTTGTTAATTAAGAATATTTCACATAGAAGGATGGTAAATTACTTTTACCAATTAATTACATCTTTGAAATTGTTGGAGTGATCAATTATCATCATCAGCAAGCATTATGGAAATAAAATAAGTGAGCCTGAAAATGCCAACTGGTCTGTTCTAGGCTTGTTTTTTATTTATCATTGAAAGGAGTAACTAATTATTATTGCAAACCCATTTGTGTGTTGTTGAGTTCTACATAAGTAATAGAATCTTCAGTAACAATGAAATTAATATTTTCAATAGCCTTGCTCATTGAAGATTTCAGAAAGTGGGAGGGGACATCTAAGGATTTGGCAAATATTCACCTTTACAGCTGTGAAATAAGAATCATCAGGTAATTCAAATGCAAAGCCTCTTGAATGAAGCTTCCTGATTGTTTGCCTCAAACAAGAAAAAACCCCAACATGTTGAAATAGTTGAAAATGGTAAATTATTAACTATTCAACGTGTTCCTCAAAAGCATGCAGCTGCTGCAAAGGAAAAATGACAACACACGATCAAATGAAGAAAAGGTAAGACAATATTGTGTTGCCTCAGAGGATTTAGCAATTGTCAGCAAGTAGGCAAATTTCTTGGCTAGTTTATAATACAATTTTTGCACCAAAAACTTTAGATTCTTCAAAACCAAAATTTGAAGAAATTTAAGTAATGATTAAATTTTTAGTGACAATGACTTTCAACAGCAGATTTTGGAGTAGAAAGTGAGTTATATTCAGCTGGTATTAAAAAAAATCCAGTTACTTTTTTTTTTGTTTTGTCCGTGCATCTCAGAGTCAGGAGCTCATCCCAACACAGGAGAACTATTGATCAGTAATGTACAATTACTACATACCTGGTTAGAGAGCTGCAAATGGGCTTGAGATGTGGCCAGCAAATCAAGAGAGGTGATTCTGAAAGTTTACTCTGGTAAGATTTCACCTGGAGTACTGTGTCCAGCTCTGGAGCCCTCAATACAGAAAGGAAATTAATCTGATGGTCCAGAAGATCACAGAAATGATCAGGGGTTCAGCTTGGAGAAGAGAAGGCTCCCGGGAGACCTAATAACGACCTCCCAGGACCTGAGGGGGGTCTACAAGAAGGCTGGAAAGAGACTGTTTACAAAGGCCTGCAGTGATAGCACGAGGGGCAATGGCTTCAAACTAGAGGAGAACAGATTTAAATTAGATGTTAGGAACAAGTTCTTTACCATGAGGGTGATTGAACACTGGAACAGGTTGCCCAGAGAGGTGTTTGACGCCCCATCCTTGGAGTTATTCAAGGTAAAGCTTGACAGGTCTCTGGGCAATCTGATCTGGCTGAGGATGTCCCTGCTTACTACAAAAGTGGCTGGACTAGATGACCTTTAGAGGTGCCTTCCAACACAACCCATTCTGTGATTCTAAGATTCTGTGTGGAACTTGTGTGAGACTAACCACAAAACCCAACCAGACGGCAACTGTGTAGATAGCCTGAGGTAGTTAAGTGGACTATTGCTTCCTAGGAAAAACAGTAAGAATTTTATTTTGGTTATTCATATAAAAATATAGAAACCTTTATGGTGATGGAAATTTTGTTCATGTCCAGTTCTGAAACGATTCACTTTGTACCAGTGAACGACAGTGGAACCAGTATGTAGAAACTGAGGACTCCTTTAAACAATGCAGTTTAGACAATACAGTTGTCTTAACAGACTAAGAGGCTCTAATTAATAGCTACTCTAGATTACTCTTTTTATTAAATAAGAAGTAAAATCTTCTTGTCAGATAAGCAGTATCACCACAGAGATTGCTGCTTCACCCTTAGCTGGATTCTTGAAATTAAATAATGTGTCTGAAACCCTTTTGCTTTAAACATAGATTTCTATGGGCAGACAATGAGGGCTGAATGCTTTGATCATGCCCTCTTCAGTGTGTCTATTCTTCTTGTCAGACAGGAGGGACAGGGAACTGTTACACTTTGGCAGCTCTATGTCACCTCAAGTTTCTCCTATTCAGAGAAGTGCCCTCAATGGACGTTTAAGCTGACTTCTAACCTCATTTGCATCAACACACACAAAACCCCCAAACCCAGTGATTCCAGCTCCAGAGCCTTTTTTGCCTTCAAAAGGAAAATCAACCAATGTGACTGAACTTGAAAAATTGAATAAGCAGCTCTATCTGCCTAAAGGACAGAAAAGGGAAGTGACAATAGCTGAAGCAAAACCAAGTTTTCTCATTTATGCTATGCAGTTTGACTCCAGCAGATCACATCTCTCTGAGCCTGCACTCAAAAATAACCTGTGTGTGATGTGTGCCACTAAAGGCTCAGCAAAACCTTCACTGCTCTGAAACAGAAGCCTAGCATTTTAAATTAAATAACTACNTTTGCATGTAAACCAGGTTTTCTTAACTTCACATCAGTCTTGCAGTTAGTGCATTTATCACCAGCTGTCCCAAAGCTGTTGTACCTGTTGCTTTAATAAATTAAACCATTTGATTGTTTTAACTTTGTGAACCTGTGACAGTGCATACCTTTACTGAGACACTGGAAAAAGTAGACAAACATTAATTTGCTGAATAGTTCCAGTAAGAGTCCTGGACTGTGAGACAGGCAGACATTGGGATCTTACCTGTAACATGGTACCAGTAAATATTTTTTCCTACAAATTCTCTAATATAGTGCCATTGGAGCAGACATCTCATTAATAGATCCTAAATAATATGTGGCACTGTGATGCCTATGCTGTTTAACACCTGAATTCCCATAGTATATCATGTGCCAGAAAGTGTCTGGTACTCCCTAGACTTCTATGGCTAGGGTCTTCCGAAGCATGTTGCCTAAAATTTTAACTCTGAAATATAGCACAAAGATCATGAAAAGTAACTATATGAATTGCCACCAGAGACATTCTCTTCAATCTTTCTCACAATTGCTTTAGATGTGGTGCTTGGGTATATGGTTTAAGGGTGAACTTTGTAGAGCAGGGTCAATGGTTGGGGTCTTTTCCAACATGAATTGATCTGTGATTCTTGATCCTCTTCATAGGTTCTTAAGTTTTCTGCATACTGTGACATCCTCATTCTTGTTTATTTCCTGAGCAACAGTACTGAGCTGAGCTAGTATGCTAGGTTGATGTTTTCATTATATATTTATGACAGTGACTTTATATATATTTTCACAGTAAGACCTTCAAGTAAGCCCCCAGGTGAACACACCTAGAAAATAACCAAGCACCTAGGATTTTGTGGATATTGGCTTTAGCCAAAATAAGCACTGAAGATTCTGCTTATCTTATAATATTCCTGCATAATGTTAGATAATGGAGTGATTAATTCTTTTATTACACCCGTCTTCTCCACAAGTGGTGACTTAAAAAGATAATTGTAAAGGTTAGTGTTGTCAGCTTGGCAGAAAGCACTTCGTCTTACATCTTATGAAGGTGTACAATATAATAATAGCTCTCTTTGTCTTGGGAGTTAGCTATAGATATGTTAGCTCAAGGGGAAAGTGGAAAAGAAACTACAGCAATGGTGAATGAGAAGCTTTTAACTGGGAAGGCGTTTAACAACAGCTTACCTAGGATTATCTTTATCAGCTGTTGCCTAATTCTCTATCACAGTGGAATACTTTTGTAACTTCATGTCAAACAGACATGCAGAGGTTGGTTTTGTTTTGTTTTTTCTGAGCGAATGTGTGTTTGTGTACAAGTGAAAACACATGTGCATGCACTTACCAGGCAATCAATAACATGCCTGTTTTATGGTGAGCTTTGCCTAGCTGTAACTAAATCAAAACTATATTATCTCTAGGATAGAAGCCTGTGCGCTGCAGACTGTTGGCAGTTTTGAGACAGCCAGGAAAGCTAATCTGTTAGCTACGCATGTATTTGATGCCAAAAATATCATGCTTAGTATAAAGGGAGGAGTTTGCTGAGGCTGAGGAACTTTCTCCTTGGGCTTTTCCTGACCCTCCTCTTGAGGGCTGCTTTCTTGTTTATTTTCACCGCCATACCTTTGTTGGGCAGAGTACGACTTTGTATCCCTTATATTTGCATTGCTATTACTTTTGCTGCTTCATTAAATCCTCTTTCATTTTAACTTCTGAGTCTTCTCTCCTTTTCCCTGATCCCTGCTCTCTGATGAGAAGAGAGGTAGAGGAACTTCTACAGACTACGCAAACACTGAGGATTTAATGACTTCAAACACAACATCAATAGCAAATCAGTCACAAATTACTATATGAGATTGTATTTTATGGCACGACTATATTTTGCTGTGTGGTTTGGTATAATTCTTGCATGAGCAGAGAGGGTTCTTCCAGAATGTTTCTGTATGGTATGTTACAGCTGTAGAATAGATACTGCCTAATTCAGGATTGTCTTTAAACAGGTTGTTGTGGTAGGCCTTCTGATGGGTCAAAATAGGCCTGAACATGTCCTGGCTTGCCCAGACATGCTTTTCTGCTCTCCCTTCCTCTGTTTTGGGGAGAATCAACTGCAGGAAAGAGGACAAAAGAACTGGAGCCAATGAGTCTGAGAGACTATGGCTTCCCTAAACTTGTTTTGCTCCAGCTTGCATCCTGTGGTAAACAAAGAACATGCGTTTGGCTTGTGCAAACCTTGTGTAAGGCCTATGTCTTTCCCTAATATGGGTAAAGCAAGACTGTGGTTTCATCTAGTGTGGTCAAGTTGGCTAACTGCCATTCTGATTGGCTATTCTGTGTCCAAAGGCCCATTAGTCTTGGTCTGCATTGATAAAAGGAGATGAGCAGGTAACACAATGTGCCTTTGCTGTTGTATCTCTGCCTGCTGCTGCCTGCTGCCGTTGTACTTTACTAAGCGATAACTAGTTTGCTTGCCTGGAAACTTCCTGCTTGGAGTTTGCCAGAAACAAGCATAAACACATTCACATGATCAGCCTGCATAGCCAGTGTGACATCTGTGCTGAGACTGCACATTGCAAGACACCCTGTCTACACCTGCCAATAGGAGCAGCCCTGGATGAGACACGCAGATCATCCAGAGAAACCAGGACCAGGTCAGAGATCATCTGCCTCTTTCCCCAGCATCCTGTGAAGCCTGGGAGGAATCAGAATTCTCAGCGGCAATTGACAGAATTCCCTGAAAGCATTTGGGTACTGTCCTAAACAGTTGCTAGCCCCATGAGTCAGGAGAAATAGTATTTTTTGAGTAAATACCTAAAGCCTGACTTTCTGCCATATGCAGAAATGAGCTTCCTGAGTCCATCTAGTGGACAAGTAGGATAATTAACCGCAAGCAGTGTATTGACCTCCAGAACCTTCTCATCCAGTTCAGTTAATGTTTCCATATATTATTGCTAGTTATAATTTCTGGATATAGTTACTCCTTTATGTAATGCATTCCATGACCATTGCAAAAGAAACAGTTCTTATTAAATTAGTGGTTGGGGTGGTGAGAGTTTTGAATATCAAAATTAATAAGCAATATTAATTTTAGAAAAATCATATCTTGCATCGATTAATTGCCCCTCTATTACACAGGTGTCTTGTAAAAATACCTTGTCTAAGGATAGGCAAGCAGAAAAAGCTAACTGAGTCATATGAATATTGTTTTCCTTTATCAGCCCCAACAAACATCTAATGACTTTTCTTTAACCAGAGCTTCCTTCTCAAGTGCATGGCTTTATTTTTAAAAGTTATGGTTACTCTTATGGCACCTAAAAAATTTGGAATGATGTTGACTATAAAACTTAGAATCCTGAGAACCTGGTAGTCAATGTTGTGAACATACTCCTTAAAGAGAGAAAACAATCTTTTTAGGACAGGTTCAATACCAAACCAGCTCAAAAGAAATAAAGCCCATATCGAATACATCCCAACTACCTTTCTGGATAATGTTTGCCTTGTAGGATAAAGATTCCATATGTTCAAATAAAGATCTCTGATTTACCCTCACCATTGTATATGCACCAGAAGATAGTGTAGCAGGCAAGGAGCAGTAAAAAGTGTTTTGTAATGTTATATAAAAGTGTAACAACACTTAATTTAGTTGTCTATTATTATGGACTTTCATCCTTCCTGAATATCTGCTAGCTGAGTTTGACGTCATGGTTCTACCTTGTAATAAGAGTTTGTACATTGGTTTTTATATCTCTGCATCTTCACCCAAAATAGTACACTTTTTGCTATGGCTGTGGTTGTTCTCCCTATGGGATATGTTTAACAATGGTTGATTGCTATGTTTCAGTAGTTTTGGCTGACATTCAGCAAATTTCTGAGCGGCTAGTAATGCACGTAGTTCTTTTAGTCCACCCATCTGTCTATCACATCTGCCTGTCCTCATAAAGGCTGTTGTTAAGCAGCATAGCATTTATCTAACATTCTCTGGATACGCACTCTTCCTGAATGCCTGGAAGGTAAAAAACTGTGTTCTCACAATTTAAATTTTTTTTTCATAAGCAAAAGCTCTATTAACACTTCTTTACAAAATGTAATTCCTTTTTTTTTTTTTTTTTTTTTTTAATGGTACTTTAATCCATCAAATGCATTATTATTAATCAAGTCTCAATTGAAACAGTTTGAAGAGACAAGAAGAGACTTTTCTCTTGTCCATGAAAATATGGATGTGGACATGTGACCTCCAAAAACACTGCTACCAGAAAAACAACATTGATTAAACACTTACAGTCACAAGTTGGGGAGTGACTGCCTCTATAAACTCTTTTAGCACCTGAGTAGCTTTTTTCCACACGGAGAGATGCAAGGATATAGCTCATAAAAGATACTATTGTACTTGTGTGTGTCCTTGTTCCTTCTATGTTTGAAATTGATCACAGCAACAAAAGAAGCACTAAATATTTGATCAAACATTTTTCTGCATTATCACGATAAAACAGTAAAAAAACCCCAAGCAACAAACATTTGTAAGCAGGTTAAACAATTTGTTTGTCTTTAAAGGGGTTGCGAGCTTAAATTACCAGCAGATCGTCTACCTGCTTATATATAATACCATTTTAAAAATCATTATTTTCAGTTCCTCCTTCTAGACATCCAAAATAACAGCTGATTATGCTACTCAGTCAAATACTTTAGAAGCATTTTCAATAATGTTAGCAGTTATCCTCAATTAAATGTGGCCAATGCAAGTGGAATGCTGCTACTGTTTAACTGTGTTTAGTATAGAACTGCTCCTTGCAAACTGTTAAATCATCTTCAGGTTTGCTTTACGTCTGGTTTCTGATTTCTGTGATCACAGCTGATGGATGAAGTAAATCAGTAACTACATTTATGGAAGAAATTGAAATATCACTTTGTTCCCAATTCCCTTAAAATAAAACTACATTTCATTAATATGCAGAGGCTAATTGGAAATGGACTGCATCACCTCTGAAGGAGATCATGGTGTGAGGCCCACCATAACTGTAATACCTGAGGATTTGGGGGTGGGAAATCTGCTTTCTAACATGACAAGAATGATTTGCAGTTAATAATCGAGGGAGTAAAGGCCAGTCTTTTCAGTTACCCTTGATTTCATCTAGGACAAAATAAAAAATCACTTTGGTTGCTTCCAGCTACTTGCCTTTTTCCCCAATCATTATTGCTCAGTTATAACTTAGCGATAAAATCTGTCATTACTGACTTTATTGACATTAAAGTTGATTTATTTGCATGCCTGGTGAATAAGAGCTGCATTATGCTGGCTCTCAGATTGCTTGCCTACTCAGGATGGTAAGTGCATCACTGACTTAATTGTCTTTTGCTGGTTCACTTGCTCTCTAATCTCAGTTTGAAAATAATATTGGGTCAGATTAATCCCTGGCATAAGTCCACTGACTTCAGTAGTAGTGCTTCAGAGAAGAATTGGATCCATTATTTTTAAGCAGTCAAATGATAATAGAGAACTGTCTAGATGATAAAGCACTTTTTTTCCCTGCTGTTGTATGATGTGTCAGCAAGAAAGCAACAAAATTACACTATACAATCAAATTCTGCCTTCAGCTATGCACTAATGTGGCTGAAAAGTCTCAAAGAAAATTTGGATATTCTTATTCAAATAGCATCTACCTGAATTACACTTCCTTTTCTATTCTTCGTTAATAACATATATGAAAGATTGAAGCCAGGTTCTTTATGTGTACCTGAGACCAAGTTGCTTAACATCTAAACCCAAGTGTAAGTCCTTTCCTCTCCTGATTTTAGTGGAAGATGAGTAGTAGCACAAGAAATATACTGCAACATGTAGGTTCCAGGCCTCAGAACAGATTAGTGAAGATGTACAGTAGTCTGATCATGCAGAACTGTTATCTTCTTTACAGTGGTCTGATTTTTACACTTAAAGCTACCTAGAACAAACACTGAAAAACCTGTAAAGTCTTCTGATTACATCAGTCCTAGCATTTCTAAGTTTAAGAATTTGAACCTACACCAGATACCACACTTGTAGCATAGTACTATTTGGATTAAAGGGTGAAGGAAGATAGAGTAAATGGAGGTACTGTATTGTGAAGCATACTTCCTTCACTTTTCCTTCCTGGCTCTGGCCCAGATTTCCACCCTTAGAGCAATTCTGTCACATCTTAGTGCTTTTTTTTAACCTAGGCCAAACTGAACAATATCCTTCTCTCCTAATGGTGGCAGCATTTTGAAATGGCTAAGGAGTGAAAAAACCATTAAGGTACCATTCAGGGAAACAATACTATGTAAGAGTAGTAATAGTAATACTAACATGCTGGAAGAATCAGAGGTGATGTCAGAGCTCATGCGCAAAATAATAGCAAGAAACACCACACTGCTTACAAAGAAATCAATGGAGATTTCATTCCCCGCCCCCCCCTCCTGCTAATTAAGTTAGAGGTTTTACTTTGGTGAAGTATGGAGTCATAGGTCTTTTGTTTTACGTACAGTAAGCTGAAAAGTTTAGTCTTTGTTCCTAGTTGTTCTGTGGTATGGGTTTAGTGTGGTGGAGGTGGTAGAAACTAAAGTCTGGCTGAGACAATACAGATTTATAGCAAAATAAATATATTAAAATCAAGAAATATTTCATTATTTTCAATTAATTTTCCCCTAAAATATTTTGCAACAAAGTATTCCAGACTGAAAAGAGGAGTCAAACTAAGAAAATTCATGGGTTGAGATAGAACAATTTAACAGATAAGCGAAAAAGCTACACACAAGAGAAGAAAATTAAGGAATTAATTCACTACTTCCCACTGGAAGATATTTGGTCAGCCATCTCCAGGAAAGCTAAGCTCTGTTTCATGTAATAGTTCCTAGGTAAGACAAATATGAGCACTCCAAACGCCCCTTTGTTCCTTCTTCCCTCATTTTGTAACTGTTGAGCACAACATCATATGGTATAGAATATTCTTTTGGTCACTTGGGGTTAGCTGTCCTAGTGTGACCCCCTCCAACTTCTTGTGCATCCCCAGGCTGCTTATTTGTGGGGTGCTGTAAAGATCAAAAAGCTTTGACACTGTGTAGCTCTGCTCAGCAACAGTGGAAACATCCCTGTATTATCCACATTGTTTTCAGCACAAATCAAAAACACAGCACCATGAGAGTTAGTATGAAGAAAATTACTTATCCCAGCACAATACAACAGGGTGTGCATTGATAAGAATGGTAAGTTTGACTTCAACTAAAGAACAGATTTTCTTGAATGCCTGTAAAGATCAAATGCAAAATTTCATAGACGTGATTAAAATTGAGTGATGTTGGCTACCTGAAGAGCATTTAAAGTTTTGCAGTATTAAAACTCAAACTTTGCCTGGTGACATAAAATGAAAGTATCTCCTCTGCATTGCAGGGACAGGCACTGCATTTGCTATGCAGAACAAATTCTCATCGAATTTCAGTGGTGTTTTTCCTCTTTATTAAACCAATTTCTGTCTCTTTAGTGGATATAAGATGAAACTTGCTGAGTTAGTAAAAAAAAAAAGATCCTTACTAAATTTCCTTGTAATAATTCCTCAAACATATGAAGTGTCTTCTCTCCTCAAACAGCTTCCCTCATTTCCCAGATTGGCCTATAAAATGTAGTTATTCCCCTGACTCCCAGGTTTTTGATCTTATTTCCTTATGGAAATATTCTGATATTTCTGAATGGAAGGCATTCTAGAATGATTTTAAGAGCATTACCTTTTTGCTTAGGCTCTACTTGTCTAAAAGAGTCTGTTTATTTGCTGTAGCAGAGTTATTGGTTTGGGTGGGGGTTTTTTGTTTGTTTGTTTGTTTTGGTTTTGGGTTTTTTGGCTTTTTTTTTTAGGGTGCCAGAATAGCAGACCAGATATATGGGCTGATACAGCTGGAGAAAAACTCCATGTCAGTTAGTCTTGCACCTGCAGAAAAGAGCAAGATTATTGTTGACAGATACCTGTGCAATCTATTGGAAAACCTTTGGTACTGAAGATCCTAGTCTTTCTCAGCAATGTTTTTCATGGTTTTATTATTATTATTATTAGATCATTATGTTTTAAATTATTTATGAAAATCTAAGTGTAACTGAAAGTTTCTAATTTGTTTTTATGGCCTAATCCTGAAAACAAGTATGATGTAACTAGAGGTCACTTCATGTACTGTAGAAAGAAACAGAATTTCTTGTTATGCCTCTTAAATTTGTTGGCTTTTAGCTTTGTAGGACGAAGTTTGTCTTAGTAATATGAATTACTAAGAGCTGCTCAACTATTCCATTATTTATTTGTTCTTTGGTAGAAATGCAGATTATTCACTCTGCATTTGTTTTGTTTCCCTAGATACACTGCAGAATTATATTAAAATCTTCATCATGAAACTCTTCTTTACAGATTGTTTTATGTGGATGGTATTGACTTGGATGAACTAATATAAAGTGGCCAGATCAAATATCCACCCTTGCTTATGCCATAGAAATTTGGTTTTGGTACTAAGGACTAGGGAGAATGAGTCCCGTCATTGACTTGTTTACTCATGGAATTCTTTGCTGCCTATTTTCTCTTGACCTACATAATTTTTATGAAGAGACTTTCACCCATCCTTATATTTATCCTTTTCCTCAGGACATTAAGTGTGTAATAAATGTGTCAAACATCACCACTGTTAGTAAGAACCCAGGGGCATTGCATTATTAACCTTTTTTCTGTGTTGAGAATGAACACTTACATCTACCCTTTGTTTTCCTATCTATTAGCTCTTTTCTAAAATGAAACAGAACTTTTGCTATTCATTCTGTGACTTCTGTTGCCTTAATCTCCTGTGAAGGATTTTATTAAAGACATCTTGAAAGTGAATTAATTTTATTTAATGGATGTTTTTGCTATTCAACCTGTGCTCTGACTTCTATGTCAATATAAAACAGCTGGGTATGTTCCATTGGGGAGCAAGTGAGAAGGCAGATGTTTTCTCAGTTATTTCTGGTTTAAATAGTCTCTGTTTGATCAGGTAGAAAGTGTAGTTCAGTTGCCGACATCCTTTTTTTTTAAAGGAGGATAGATATTGGGAGCATCTTTATCATTTAACTGAACTGATCTATTTGCTTAAGCAGAAAACCATTTGCCCTTTTGCAGACAGGAATATAATGGCAGGGTTAGGGTTTTGAAATGAAATGTAACAATAAAAGTACTGTTTATCAGCTACAATCAATACAATAAAACTTAATGAGGGTTCCTTTTAATCAGTAGCCCTAATGATGCCTTTGTAAATTATATGTTTTAGCTTGCTTGTATGGTTGTGTAAGACTGTGGCCACAGTTCTTCTCCAAGATCTTTGCAGTACTCAAAATGATTTTCCAGAGTTCCCTCAAAGTATATGGGGTATCAGAATAATTATAATTCATTATGTCTTCAGAAGTGTTTGCTTTGAACAGGAAATATTATGCACTGTTGTGCTCTAAAAGTTTTTTGATTTCTTTAAATGAATGATAAATAACTTGATAAGTAGTCTGATTTCAAGAGGCAACACAGTCCGTATGCGTTGACATTAGATGAAATTACAGCTACTTAGCAGAGGCAGGAATTCATACCCATCTCTTCCATGAATCACAAAAAGATATTCTAAGGCAGTGGTTTAGCAGTCAGAATGTGGCTTTCAAAGCAGTCTTCAGAAAACAGCACAATTTTCCTCAAGGTACCTTTTCCAAATATATCGAATGGATATGCATTTTACAACTAGTATGGTCAATTATTTTAATGCTAATGGGGTAAATAGGATATACTTTAAGAAGATTTCTGCTCAGAGAGCCAAAATTACATAAAAGGATATATATCTATATATCTCTCACAGAATTTATATATATATAATTGATGTATTTTGTCTGCAAATTTGTACCAGTTTCCATTAGTTCTGTTTGTGTTTGAATATAGAAAACCTTATAATCATTTATTCTCTCTTAAAAAACAAAACAAAACGAAACAAAACAAAAAAAAAAACCTCAGGACCTTCTGATTTTAAAATCTTTCTTCAATAACACATTTCTTAAATAATACACTTAGTC
This sequence comes from Psilopogon haemacephalus, assembly GCA_013396835.1. Taxonomy (NCBI): domain Eukaryota; kingdom Metazoa; phylum Chordata; class Aves; order Piciformes; family Megalaimidae; genus Psilopogon; species Psilopogon haemacephalus. Next base: position 99,785 of record VWZI01014727.1, read on the forward strand.
AAATAATTACAGGTAGATCTCATCATCGCCTTGGAAAAAAAGCCAGAAGAATATGAGATTGATTTAAAACTTGGTATCATTTTTAGAGTTTTTCTTAAGATAAAACAGACAAAAAACCCCCCAAACAACCAACAAACCAGTGTGTCCTTGACATAGTTTCTCTTAAAACAGTACTGCAAAAAAAGAAAAGTATTTGTTCTGGTGTTGACCTACTACTTTTGTACTGACATTGGCTGTGCATGGATATAAAATTTCCCTGTAGTTATGGGGAAAAAAAATCAATGGACAAGAAACTGCTTGAAATAGCAACTTCTTACATGGCAAGATATAACAAGTCTAGGCTCTTTCGCTAGATTTTCAAAGACTTCCCTTTATTTGGTTTGGAAGACAGCAGCAGACAAGAAAACAAGGATGCTAGAGAGGAGATAGGTCTATTCCTCCTTCTGCTTCAGGACAACGCGCTATACAGAGGTGAGGGCCCACTGCCCAATCTGCTCTGTCAAAGGTATGGAGCAAATGTTTGTACTGCTGTAGTTCTGACTTGTAAGCTCTTTGTTGGTTGTAATTGCTGATAGGCTCTGGTGCTTTATTAATGGGTTATAATTTGCCCTTTATACTTTTTTGTTACTAGTATTTTTTTTCTTTATCTTATTTCAATTAAATAACATTTGTTTTGTAGAAGAAGGTTACTCACCGCTAAAGGCCTTTTCTTGCTTTTTATGTCAACTAAAGGCATTGGAATGTGCTGCCCAGGGAGGTGGTGGAGTCACGAATCCTAGATGTGTTTGAAAGTTGTTTGGATGTGGTGCTTGGGAATATGGTTTAGGATGAACCTTGTAGAGTAGGGCTCACCAAGGTTACACTTGGTGATCCTCAGGGTCTTTCCCAACTTGAATGTTTCTGTGATTCTGGAAACTCTACACAGCAACAATGTAAGAATAATGGGATTTTTTACAAACTCCTGTTGATATTGTAGGATTATCTAAACAGGTTCATATCCTGTGTTATGTTTCACCAAAAGCAGAATCACAGAACCCCAGAGTTTGGAAGGGACCTTAGAAGGCACTTACTAAATCCTTACTTTCTTTTTTTACATGCTTGTGAAATAGTCAGTTGAACAGAAATATTTGTGCAATTTTACATATATAAGAAAAAAAAAATAAATCACATAATTATATAACATCACACATTGGAAGAGACCTCCAGAGATCAAGTTCAAGCCCCTTGCCAAAAGCAGGATCTCCTAGGATAATCTGCACAAGAATGCATCCAGGTGGGTTTTGAAAGTCTCCAGAGAAGGAGACTCCACAACTCTGGGCAGCCTGTTCCAGTGCTCTGTCACCCTCACTGTAAAGAAGTTTCTCCTCATGTTGAGGTGAAATCTATATTCCAGTTTGTAGCTGTTGCTCCTTTCCTTATTGCTGTGCACCACCAAGAAAAATTGGCCCCATCCACTTGACACCACCCCTCAGACATTTATAGACATTGATCAGATCTCCTCTCTGTCTTCTCGGGACTAAACAGCTCCAGGTCTCTGTCTCTCTTCTCAAGTCACCCAGTCATCCTCGTGGTTCTCTATTGGACTCTCTCCAGCAGGTGCCTATCTCTCTTGGGTTGGGCAGCCTCCCTCACCTTGCTGGCCACGCTTTTCTTGCTGCGCCCGAGGATGTCACTGGCTCTCTTTGCCACAAGGGCGCATTGCTGGCCCATGCAGAACTTGTCCACAAGGACTCCTAGGTCTTTCTCGACAGAGCTGCTTTTGAGCAGGTGCTCCAGTTCTCTGAGCATCTTCATGGCCCACCTCTGCACTCTCTACAACAGTTCCATGTCCTTCTTGTGGTGGGGGCTCCAGAACTGTACACAGTACCCCAGGTGGGGTACTGATGAGAACAGAGTAAAGGAGGAGAATCCCCTCCCTTGCCCTGCTAGCCACACTTCTCTTAATGCAGCCCAGGACAATGTTGCTGTCTGGGCTGCACACACAGGCTGCTGGCTCATGTTGAGCTTTTCATCAACCCAGGGCTGCTCTCCAGCCATATGCCACCCGGCCTGGAGTTGTGCTTGGGATTGTGCCCACTCAGGTGCAGGACCTTACACATAGCCTTGTTGAATTTCATGAGGTTGGCCTGGGCCCAAGTCCCTCTGGATGCCATCCCTGCCCTCTAGCAAGTCCACTGTGCCACACAGCTTGGTGTCATCTGCAAACTCACTGAGGGTGCACTTGTTTCCTCTGTCCATGTCACTGACAAAGATGTTAACCAGCACTGGTCCCAGCACTGACCCCTGAGGGACGCCACTTGTCACTGGTCTCCACGTGGATATTTTGCCCTTGATCACCACTCTTTGTGTGCGAACATCCAGCCAATTCCTTATCCAGCAAGTGGTCCACACACCAAGTCTGTGTTATTCCAGTTTGGTGACAAGGATGTCATGTGGGACAGTCAAATGCCTTACTCAGGTCCAGGTAGATGACATCAGTTGCCCTTCCTTTGTCCACTGTTGCTGTGACTTCATCATAAAAAGCGAGTAAATTTGTCAGGCATGATTTGCCCTTGGTGCAGCCATGCTGGTTACCACCAGTCACCTCTGCTTTGTTTTCCGTTTGTCTTAGCAGAGACTTCAGGAGGATCTTGGAATTACCAGCAAGGCAAGGGAGGTGATTCTCCCCCTTTACTCTGCTCTTGTCAGACCCCACCTGGAGTACTGTGTGCAGTTCTGGAGCCCCCAGCACAAGAAGGACATGGAAATGTTGGAGAGAGTCCAGAGGAGGGCCACGAAGATGATCAGAGGGCTGGAGCACCTCTGCTATGAGGACAGGCTGAGAGAGTTGGGGCTTTTCAGCCTGGAGAAGAGAAGGCTTAGAGGAGGCCTTATAGCAGCCTACCAGTATCTGAGGGGGGCATACAGGAGGGCTGGGGAGGGGCTGTTCACAAGGTCTTGGAATGACAGAACAAGGGGGAATGGGTTCAAATTGGCGGAGGGGAGATTTGAACGGGATGTTAGGAAGAAATTCTTCGCAGTGAGGGTGGTGAGGCACAGGAACAGGTTGCCCAGGGAGGTTGTGTCTGCTCCCTCCCTGGAAGTATTCACGGCCAGGCTCGATGAGGTCTTGAGTTACCTGATCTAGTGGGAGGTGTCCCTGCCTGTGGCGGGGGGTTGGAACTGGATGATCTTTGAGGTCTCTTCCAACCTAGACCATTCTATGATTCTATGATTCTATGATCTGCTCCATGATCTTTCCAGGCACAGAAGTGAGTCTAACTGGTTTTTAGTTCCCAGGGTCATCCTCTTTTCCCTTCTTGAAGATGGGTGTTATATTTGCCCTTTTCCAGTGAGCAGGAACTTCACCAGTCTGCCATGACCTTTCAAACATGATGGACAGTGGTTTAGCAACTTCACCTGTCATTTCCTTCAGGACCTGTGGGTGAATCTCATCAGACCCCATGTACTTGTGCATGTTCCGATTCCTTAGGTGCTCATGATATTCAGTTATAGTGGGCAGATCTTCCCTCCCCCAGTCCTTACTTTTGCCCTCCGGAATATGGACATTGTGGCTTAAGCTCTTGCTGCTGAAGACTGAGGAAAAGTAATCATTGAGCACCTCAGCCTTATCCATATCCTTTGTCACCAGCTCTCCGTTTCCCTTCTGGAAGGGTTCCACATTCTCCCTAGTCCTCCTTTTCTCACTGATATACCTGAAGAAGTTCTTCTTGTTCCCCTTAATGTCCCTAGCCAGATTCAACTCTAGATGTGCTTTAGCTTTCTTAAACTTATCTTTCTTTGTATTCATCCCACTCTACCTGTTCTTGCTTCCACTCTCTGTAGGCTTTCTTGTTGCATCTAAGCATCTAAGTGTGCCCAGGAGTTCTCCATTCATCCATGCAGGCCTCCTTGCATTCTTACCTGCTCTTCTCTTTTTTGGGATGCATTGCTGCTGGGTCTGGATGAGGTGATCGTTGAGCAATGACCAGCTCTCCTGGGTCCCTGCTTCCTTCCAGAGTTTTTTCCCATGGCACCCTGCCAAGGAGGTTCCTGAAGAGACTGAAGTATGCTCTTCTGAAGCCCAGAGCCGTGACTTTGCTATGCACTCTCCTTGATGCCTTGAGGATCTTAAACTCTATCGTTTCATGGTCACTGCAGCCAAGGTCACCCTTCAGCTGCACTTCAGTCACCAGCCCCTCCTTGTTGATGAGGACTAGGTCCAGCATAGGAGTTTTCTTGTGGATTCCTCTACTACTTGGAGGAGAAAGTTTTCATCAATCCCCTTCTCCCCTGCCTGTCCCTCCTGAAGAGTCTATACCCATCTATCACTATGCTCCAATCATGAGATCCATCCCACCATGTCTCAGTGATGCCAATGACATCATAATCCTGTACACTTGCACATATTTGCAGTTCTTCCTGTTTGTTCCCCATTGCTCCTTGCGTTATTGTAGAGGCATTTCAGTTGTGCCTCTACTGGAGCTGACTTACTTACTGGTTTTCCCATACCCTGTTCTTTGGGCACTCTTTTCTCAGTCTGTGCTTTGACCCTAGGGTCAGATCCCACCTGTCTACACAAAGACACCTCTGTAGCTATCAGGCTAGCTCTCCTCCTCATGTCATCACTACCATGTGAATTACCACATGAGGTTTCCCTGTTGGCAGCTGCTACCTGTAGGGGATCTGGCTCATCTCTGCAAGATTTTGACTACATTATTTTGTTGCCAGAATTCTTCTGTGCAGCAGGTTGAGAGCCCTTACTAATCCCCCGTTGCTCCCACACTGATCTGTCCTCTCACACCTTGCCACATGGAAGCCTGATGACTTCATCCTTCCATCCCCTTTCACATCTATTTTAAAGCCCTGTCAACTAGCTCTGCAATCTCCTCCACGAAGACTCTCTTCCCCCTTTGAGAGAAGTGTCTCCTGTTTGGTGTCAACAACCCTGGTGCTGTATAGGTCATACCATTGTCAAAGAACCCAAATTTGTGGTGGTGACACCATCTATGGAGCCATGTATTAAGACTGTATTCAGCTGCTTAAACCAATGTCTCTGCCATCAGAATAAAAGAAGAGAAGATAATTTGTTCCCCTGAATCTTGTACCACTCATCCCAAGGCCCTGAAGTATTTTTTAATTTTTCTGGGACGACCAGTCATTATTTTTCTCCTTCTACATGGAAAATCAATAATGGGTAGTAGTCTGTAGAGCACATCAAGCTCCCTATGCTCCCTATGCTATGTGTTAGTGTAGAGGCATTTCGGTCTTGTACCACTTGTCCCAAGGCTCTGTAGTGTTTTTTGATTTTTCTGGGACTACTAGTCACTATTTCTTCTCCTCCTATATGGAAGATCAATAATGGGTGGTAGGTCTCCCCAGACCAACAATTTGCCTAAAACATGAATATGATAAATGTTTTGTTTATTTACAAAGTAAATGGTTGAGAGATGAGTGTGTGTGTTACATTTTTAACTGTAAACATTGGCACAAATTGAGTGTGGTTTCACAGATTATGCTAAATAATCTTGCACTATAATCTATATTTGGAAAAATTTTTATTAAATCTGGTACATGTAAATATCCTGTTTCAAGAAAGGACTTACTTCTTTTCTTCATGACTGAACACTTAACTTTTCTATATTTAATAGTAACAACTAATTTTTATTATAAATATTTTTTATTAGACCAATTTTAAAACTGGAACAAAGTTTGGTGTGTTATGATGCATAGTTAGAAATAGACTTATCTGGTCTGAGTAGCTAATTTCAAGAACATCAAGTTTAACTTTTTCCGTAAGAGACACAATTAAATAAATTTTGCGTTATAAGTAAGCACATTTCTTTTTCACTAATTACTATTTCATCTATTCAGAGGAACAGAAGTCTGAAATTGCACTGTGCTTGTTCCTTCTTACACAGGTCTTCTCATCTGAGTCAATGGCAATTGAATTAGTCTCATTTTAGGCAAAGATTTACTTTAAAACTTGCTGTGATGTGTAACTACTGAGGCACCATTAGAAAGAAAAGTGCTTTATTTTGAAATTGCAATAGTCTCTTTTTTAAAAGCTTATTAAATGTAAAACTAAACCAAAAAACACACAACTCCATCTAGATAGTGAGAATTATTAAAGAAAAAAAAAAAACAAACAAAACAACAAAGCAGTGAAGAAGTGAGATAAGTTTCCCTCCTTGTCTTTCACCTTAAAACACTTCTGTATTCATATAACAATAAATTACTTGTTGAATGGGGAAATTGTGTTTACTAAAATTTCTTGGAAAGAGAGAAATGATTTAAGTTGTTTCTTGTATTACAGAAAAAGGCAGCAAGTAAAATGTCACTTAATTTAATTAAAGTAGAAGAGTTCCTTTTCTGATGAGACTCTCAAAGATCTATTTTTCCATGACTAAATTAATCACCATCTCTAGAGGATGCTGCAAAATATGGACTTAGCTAATTTTCTGATAGAAGTTGTCAACATTTTCTTAAGTTGGAAGAGTAACTTGTTGCGTATGGAAATAGAAAAAGTAAACCACAACTCAAGTTTCTTCATCCCATCACAGGCCATATCCATGGCAATTCACAATGAGTAATTGTGAGTTTTTTTGGTTTTTTTTTTACTCATTTTACAGATGTATGCTTTCATCTGTAACTCTCTAAACTGGCATTTTCATAACTGTTTTATCCACCACAAGTTGCAATATGTCTTTTGCAGCTGAAATGTGCTGTACAGACATGCGTTAGTTATATTAAATAGAACGGCTTGAGGCATACTGATGTTTCACATGGACACGTCATTAAAAACAAAACAGGTACAGAAAGAAATTTGTTATAGCAAGTGCTTCAAACAGATTACAATTTAAATTCTGTAGAGAAGATACTGGCAAATATAATCAATTTCTTGATACATTCTTCCCTTCCCTTGAATACAATATTATATTCATGCAGAATTTCATATTATTCCTTCTGCAACAGGAGATTTGCCACAAAGAGTGTTGTTAAATGTGGGTTGCAATAGTTTTATAAAGGTTAAAAATGCTGGTAGAATGGGGAACAAATACATAGCAGCTACTAAGTCTCTCTGATCAGGCTTCTGTCCTATTCAAAACAACTATTATGTTATTTATTCTCCCTCATGAAATAAATCCTATCATGTAATTGCACTTGAAGGTTCTGTATTTCCATATGCAAGACTCCTCACAGGTTTTATAATGCCATAAATCTCTTGCTGCAGGAATCGGTCTTAGAAATGAAACAGAAGCTGGATATTACAATATTCATCAGCTTCTGATACTTGGAGTTCAGGTTAAAAAGTTATGAAGAGACAACTTCAGAGTGTGACATTCTTGCTCTGCCAATTAATAATTCTTGATGAAAGACAGGAATGAGATATATGAAGTACATCTACACTAGGTTGGTAGTACATAAAGTTAAAAATATTAATACTTATGTATTGCAAATGTCTCTACTTTAGCAGGCAGCTAAAATTTGCAGACTCAAGGTAGTAATGATTTTAATTTTCAGGGTATAAATCACTAGAAAAAAAAGTCAGTTTAGAATGTGAGAATTTTTCTGATGTTTAAAGTCTGTAAATTTACTTCAGATCAATTAGCAGAGATGAAATGCTGTGGTTTGTGTTTAGGAGTTTGATTAAATTGTCACAATCATCCCTTCTCAACACAGCTGCTTAGGATTTTTAGACTGAATTATTTTACAGGCAACACATTCAAAGAACCTCAGGGTTATGACTACTTTCAGTGACTTTTAGTAAATGGGGATGTTTGTCCAACCTCTGTCTCATGTTAGCAGCTTCTGTTTCCTTGAATTAACTGAGATTTAGTTAGGTGATTTAGTTGCTTAATAGTGTTATTTGTGCTTGTTTTAATATTGGTTGAGCTTTTTGCTCAAATGCTTTTATGTGTGGTTCCATAATATTTCACTACATATTGTGTAGTTTGGAAGAATGACATCTAGCTACGTGTAGTTCTAAAGGTCTCTGTGAGTGACAGGTTCTATGAAATCATGAAACAGGAGTTAGTTGCATGGAGCTTTAGCTATAGCTAGCTCAGCCACAGACTTCTTGCAGCAGTCTTGATATGTGTATTGCAAGAATTGCCAATAGAATCAAATATGAGCAAAAGCGTCACATTTCACCTAAGAATTCTTAAGAAAAGACTGGGACAACTAGGACTGTTCAGTTTTGAGAAGAGATGGCTGAGAGGGGATCTTATCAATACCTATAAACATCCGAGGGGTGGATGTCAAGGTGAAGATGCCAGGACCTTTTTGGTGGTGTCCAGTGATAGGACAAGGAACAACAGGTAGAAGCTAGAACATAGAGTTCCACCTCAATGTGAGGAGATATTTCTTTATCGTGTGCATGACAGAGCACTGGAACAGGCTGCATGGAAATATTCCTGTGTGGCCTGTCCGAGGTGATCCTGCTTTGGCAGGGCAGAGTTGAGCATGGTGATCTCCGGAGGTCCCTTCCAACCGCTAAAATTCTGTGATTCTGTGAAAATGAGCAAAATAACAATACGATATGTGATTAAACTGTCCCTTTAAAAGTTGCTAAATTTGAGTGAATTTCCAAGCTATTAAATTTGTCCTCTTTTGTGTTAGGAGTCGTCTGTGAAAATCAAACTTGGCAAGACTACAATATGAATCTGGTAGACTCTAAAGCTCCATAGCATCCTCATTTGGATCTGTCTAATGCTGGTATCATGTCAATGCCCATTGAATCTGAAGGTGAAACAGTGTGAAAATTGGATATACAGCTACAACATTAACAGTTTGCTGCTAGGAGCTGCAATACTGTACTAAAGTAAAGAACTATTCTCTTGGAATGAGATACATCTTCTTTAATACCACTAACAGTAAATTAGCTTGAAAATTCAGTATTTCTAAGTTTTAAAACCTATATCACTTTGCATTTCTAGAAATAAAATTTAGTAAAATAAATCATTTTATGTGAGCATGAAAACATGTTGTCATGGATGATGAAAAATATAGAGAGTTATTTTATCCTCACTCCAACAGTATTTTCTTTTAGTATTTTACCTCAAAAACTCTTACAAAAATTCTAGAGAAATGCCAAGTAGGAGAGAGAACTGATTCCTATGGAACCTGGTAAAATGGAAGACCTGAAGGTTTCTGGATGTATTTTTTTTGGTGCATGCTTCAGGCCCTAAATCCTATTAAGTAATTCTCTTATTTCTTGGTGTTTGTCAGGTGAGGCAAGTCTGGGGGATGGGGATGTGATTTTAGCGTTGAGCGAGTCAGTGTTGCAGAAAGAAGATAAGAATGGATCATTTAGCAAGCCTATTAAAGCAGTTTCCTTCCCTTGTTGAAGTGTAAAAACAGAGGCTTCAGTGTCCGAAATATCCATCTGTGATGGATGATTTTGCAGCTGGCAAGCTTTTAACTGTTTTATCAGATCAGAATTGGCCTAGGCTAGATATGGCATATGCCAAAGATAATTGTCTCCTATCTATTCTTGCACAGAATCACAGAACCTTAGTGGTTGGAAGAAAGCTCCAGAAATCATCGAGTCCAACTCCCCTGCAAAAGCAGGATCACCCAAGGTAGTCTGCACAGGAATGCATGCAGGCAGGTTTTGAAATTCTCCAGAGAAGGAGACTCCACAACCTCTCCAGGCAGCCTGTTCCAGTGCTCTGTCACTCTCACTGTAAAGAAGTTTCTCCTTATGTTAAGCTGAAACCTTCTTTGTTCCAGTTTGTAGCCATTGCTCCTTGTCTTATTGCTGCTGACCACTGAAAAGACTTGGCCCCCTCCACTTGACAACCACCCCTCAGATATTTGTACACATTGATAAAATCCATTTATACCAGTGTTGAACAGATGCTTCACAAGCACATGGTGAAAACTATGCTAATGGCCAATTATTAGCTATAGAATTCTATCCAACATATTGGCAGCAATTCTGCCTCTATTAATTCTTCTACAGAAATCACTGCATGGCTTGCTCATGTGATTTAACAAGCAAGTGTTAAAATTTATAACTAGTTGAGGAGATATTCACTATTACTTAAAATACCCTGCAGACAATTTATTGGAGAATTAAGAAATTATGTATTTTTTTGCCTCATCACACTTTCCAGTTCAGAGAAGCAGATAACTTCTCACTTACAGTACAGTAGTTGCTGACCTGATTGACTTCAATTTAAATTCTTTTGGTTTACTGATGTTTCAACAAACCCTTCTGTTTGAATGAATGATGTTTCTGCTTTCCTCACACAAATATGAGTGACGATTTTCTTCTTGCTTCTGATATATTATTATACAAGTTGCCAACAGTGTCTCCTGGCCCAGATGTGTTTTCTGATGTGAAATTCTCATCCTAGTTGTTGTTTAGCTACGTGTCTTATTTAATTAAGGCACTTTATAATTGTGGTGTTTTGATATTCAGCACATCTCGTTGGTGAGCAATGAAACAAACATAGATAAGTTAGTGTTCCTCTAGTGAACACAGGCTGATCAATATCATAATGGGCAAAAAAATAGATGAAACGGGCAGCCAAAAGTTTGTGTCATGGCACCATACACGCAACTGATTCCCAGAGGTGTTTTTTCCTCCCCAAAATAGCTAAGGCTGAGCTTGTGCAGGTCCAGTCCCTTGTGCATTCTTAAAGAAACCACAACTGTTCACTAGCAGTATAACAGATGTTCAAAAGAATCATTAACAATCCAAATGTCTGTGTGAACAGATGTACCACTTCTACTACACGTAACTTTGGGGGGAGAGGGAGTTTTAAAGAAAATCAATAATGAGGTGATCCATATATGAATTACTCATCTAATTATATTTAAAAGGTAAATTAAGGTTCTTTGCTTCAGCAATTGTGGTTGAGATAAGGGAAGAAAAGTGATGAGAGGAGCTATTAGAGTAACCATGCACAATTAACTTGGCATGTATGACTAGATCAATGAGTGGCAAAATAGTGGCAGCATAAGAAAGAATTTTGTGCCAAAGCCTCAGTCCTGCCCTTTTCAACGCATTTCAATAAAGGCATACAAAATGCAGTGTCATTAAAAAGAAGCAGTGAAATAAATTGATGGATTGAAAAGACAGTAGGAAATTCTGTTTATTTATTTATTGAGAAATGTGTTCAGTGGTTAGAGCAGTGTAAATTTTGTAGTTCTTTCAAGCATATTCCTGGTGTTGCCATAGGTGGGCGCACTTTGTGAGGAATGATCTTATGGGAGTAGAATGATTCTTTCAGGCATGATGAAATATTTGCTATAACTAGTGGGGAATATTTTACCTCAGGATGACCTCAGAAGGGGGGTAACAAATGTGTGTGTAAAACTATTTTTATTCTATTTTTCCTTTTAATAATATGGTCACAAAAATGTGGATGTAGTTCCCATTTTATCTTCATGATTTACTTGCATAATAGATAATATTGCAGAATATTGGAATAGTCATAATTCTTTAAGACTACATTTTAAAAGGAATAAGAAACTTTGGGAATCTTCTCTATTAATTCTAGAATTTTGAAGGCCTTTAACTTGTTTGACTTTTCATATCTTTTTATTGGCCACCATATCCCACAAAAGGTAGCAGTGGGAACTGAAAGAGTAAATAAAAAGCTGGAACCAGTTAAATAATAATTGTGCATTCTGTAATTCACAATTGCTATTTCTCTGAATTTTAGTATTGATTTTGCTATATGGTTTTGGTATGAAAGATTAAATTTAACTGGTTTCCCTTAAAAATCACTTTAAACCTGATATTTTTATCTCCAGCTCTGGAAATGTTTTCACTTCTATCTATATGGGCCTTTGCACAGTTAATACCAGCTCCATGGTTTTATTCCTACCTGTATCTTGGCTTTTTTGCCATATACACAGGCTGAAGGGAACTGGATATACATAGAAATCCAAGACTTAATTCCTTCTTTGAATTGCATGCTATATGCTGTTGATATACACAGGAGTAACAACTGGTTTTGTTTTGTCTAGCAAGAGTAACAATTTGTTTTGGTTTGTCTAGTATGAATAGCAATTGGTTTTGGTTTGTCTAGTATCTTGGTAGGCCTGATAGGCCAAAATTAGGCCTGAACATGTCCTGGCTTTCCCAGGCATGTTTTTCTGCTCTTCCTTCTGTTGTGGGGAGAAACAACTGCAAGAAAGAGGACAAAAGAACCTGTAGCCACTGAGTCTAAGAACCCGGGCTTGCCCAGACTTGTTTTCTCCTGTTCGCATCCTGTGATGAGAAGGGTGCACATACTTGGCTTATGCCTGCCTTGTGCATGGCCTCTGTTTCTCCCAAATTTGGATAAAGCAAGCCTATGGCTTCACCTAATATGGTCAAGCTTGGCTAACTGCCACTCTATATCCAAAGGCCCATTAGTCTTGGGCTACATGGGTAAAAAAAAGATGAGCAGGTAACAATGTGCTCTGCTGTTGTATTTGTGCTCCTGCCTGCTGCCATACTTTATAGCATTATGCTTTGCTAAGTTATAAGTCAGTCCTGCTGAACAGCCTGGAAACTGCCTGCCTTGAGTTTACCTGAAACAGGCATAGTTGCCTCCATGTGATAGGCCTGCATAGCCAGCTTGACATCCATGCTGAGACTAAACATTGCAAGAAATCCCGCCTACACCTGAAAGTCTCCTGCCAAGATGAGAAGTCCTGGAGGTACACAGGTTGTCCAGAGAAATCATGACCAGGTCAGAGATTGTCTGCTTCCTTTCCCTAGCAGCCTGTGAAGCCTGGGAAGAATCAGAAGTCTTGATGGCCAACAAGATATTGACAGAATTCCCTGAAAGTGTTTGTGTATTGCCTGCAACTGTCTTAAGCTGTAGCTAGCCCTGTGAGACGGGAGATAATATCTTGTAAGTAAATACTTAAAGCTTCTTGTAATTTACCAACTTCCTTCTGCTGTAAGCAGAATGGAGTTCCTTGTGTCCATCTAGTGGGCAAGCAGTACAATTGACCTCAAAAACCTTCTTTTCCAGTTCAGTTAATGTTTATATATTTTCCCTAGTTATTTCTAGATCTAGTTTATCCTTTGTATAATGTTTCTGTGACTGTTTCAGAAGAATCTGATTATTATTAAAGTTAGTGGTCAGGGTGGTGAGAGTTCTGAATATTGAAAATTAATGAACAATATTATTAAAAAAAATCTTGCATCAATTAATTGCCCTTCAGCTACATCTAGCATGAGTAACAATTGGTTTTGGTTTAGCTAGCACGATTTACTAGTACTTTGCCAGTATTACATGAGGTACTTCAATAGTCTCTTTTGGAGGCTCTTTTAACAATATTCTAGAGAACTCAAATTTCTAGATACTAGTTAAATTCTCTCATTTCAGCAAAGATGTTTCCCAGCTTATTGGAACCTGCTGGGTTGTGTCTCCCCCACAGAGACACAATCACCACTGAGATGGTACCAACAGACTCTCATTTGAGTGCACATGAGATATGCCAATATTCTCTTCCACCCCCTCCCTTTATCTGGCTCACACAGCAATTTTTCTAGGAAGGAAATGTAATTTCCCTACTAATTTTATCATGGTAAAATTCAGGCAAGCTATAGAAAAGACACATCTGGCCTAGGTGATGTAGAGGAAATCCCAGAAAGACCAGGCTGAACAAGGCATGGCATTTCTTGAGATAACATGAAACTTCCTGCATCTGAATGTTCAGAATCATACTTATTATGCAGAATTATAATTAGCATGCTATGACATCTGGAGGAAAGGAGACTGTGGAGGGGGGGGACCTTATTGCTCCCTACAGCTATCTGAAAGGAGTTTGCAGTGAGGTGGGTGTTAATCTCTTCTCCTTAGAAACAAGTGATAGGATGAGAGGAAATTACCACAAGTTGCTGTGGGGAAGGTTTCTCATAGACTCATAAAATCAGTCAGGGTTGTAAGGGATCACAAGGATCATCTAGTTCCAACCCTGCTGCCAGGAGCAGGGACACCCTAGCCTAGATCAGGTTGCCCACAGACTCATCTAGCCTGGCCTTAAACACCTTCAGCGATGTGGCCTCAACCACCCCCCTGGGCAACCCATTCCAGGCTCTCAGCACTCTGAATCTCACCACCTCCAGCTTTGCTCCATTCCCCCTAGTCCTGCCACTACCTCATAGCCTAAAAAGTCGCTCCCCAGATTTTTTGTAGGCCCCCTTCAGATATTGGAAGGCCACAATAAGGTCATCTGGGAGCCTCCTCTTCTCCAGACTCAACAGCCCCAACTCTTTCAGTCTGTTTTCATAGGAGAGGTACTCCAGCCCTCTGGTGATCCTCATGGCCCTTCTCTGGACACACTCCAGCGTGTGCACATCCCTCTTGTAATAGGGTCTCCAAAAGTGGATGCAGTACTCCAGAGTAGAGTAGAGGGAGAGAATCACGTCCTTCAACATGCTGACCACATTTCTCCTGATGCAGCCCAGGATCTGGTTGGCTTTCTGGGCTGCAAGTGCACACTGCTGGCTCATGTTGAGCTTCTCGTCCACCAGCACCCCCAAGTCCCTCTCCTCAGGGCTGCTCTCCAGTTAGTTGCTGCCCAACCTGTATTTGTGCTTGGGGTTGCCTCGACCCAGATGCAGGACCTTGCACTTGGTCTTGTTGAACTGCATGAGGTTGGCTTATGCCCACCTCTCCAGCCTGTCCAGGTCTCTCTGAATTGCATCCTTGCCCTCCAGCCTGTCTGCTGCACCACACAGCTTGGTGTCATCAGCAAACTTGCTGAGGGTGCACTCAATGCCTCTGTCCATGTCACCCACAAAGATGTTGAACAAGACTTGTCCAAGGACTGATCCCTGAGGGACTCCACTTGTCACTGGTCTCCACTTGGACATGGAGCCAATTACAGCCACTCTTTGGGTGTGTCCATCAAGCCAATTTTTTATCCATCTGGTGGTCCACCCATCAAACCCATGTTTCACCAGCTTGGAGACCAGGATGTGTTGTGGGACAGTGTCAAAGTCTTTGCTCAGGTCCAGGTAAATGACATCAGTTTCTTGCCCCTCATCTATTAATGTTGTGACCTGTTCATAGAGGGCCACCAGGTTTGTCAGGCAGCATCTGCCCTTGGTGAAGCCATGCTGATTGACCTAATCACCTCTTCACTATTCTTCTGTCTCAGTAGTGCCTCCAGGAGGATCTGCTCCATGATTTTACCAGGCACAGAGGTGAGACTGACTGGTCTGTACCTCCCTGGTTCTTCCTTCCTACTCTTTTTGAAAATGGGGGTTATGTTTCCCCTTTTCAGTCAGTGGGGACTTCACCAGACTGCCAGGACTTTTGGAATATAATAGAGAGGGGTTTAGCAACTTCATCTGCCACTTCTCTCAGTACTTAGGGATGTATCCTGTCTGTCCCATGGACTTGGACACTTTCAGGTTCTTTAGGTGATCATGAACCTGATCTTCCCTTATGATGGGCAGTTTTTCCTTCCAGTCCCTGCCATTATCTTCCATGACTTCAGGTGTGTGGCTGGAGGACTTTGCAGTGAAAACTGAGCTAAAGAAGTAGTTTAGAACCTCAGCCTTTTCCATGTAACTTGTGACCATTTCTCCTGTTTCCTTTCTGAGGGGGCCCACCCTAGTCCTCTTTTTACCATTAATGTACCTGTAGAAATTCTCCGTGTTCCATTTGACCTCTCTGACTAGATTTAATTCAAACTGTGCTTTGGCTTTCCTAATTAGATCTCTAGCTGCTTGGTCAGCTTCCTTATATATCCCCCATTCTAGCTGTCCTTTCTTCCATTTCTTGTAGAGTTTCTTGTTGTGTGACAGCATGTCCAGGAGATCCTTGCTTAGCCAGGCAGGCCTCCTGGCATTCTTCCCTGCTTTCCTCTTTGTTGGTATATATTGCTCCTGGACACAGAGGTGGAGATCCTTGAATATTGAGCATCTGCCCTGGGCCCCTCTTCTCTCTAGAGCTTTGTCCCATGATACTTTGGCCAGCAGATCCCTGAAACGATCAAAGTCTGCATGCCTAAAGTCTAGGGTCATAAGCTTAGAAAATGTCCTCCTGGTTCCCCTGAGGATCTTAAATTCAACTGCTTCATGGTCTCTGCAGCCAAGGCTGTCCCTGAGCCTCACATTGGTCACCAGCCCTTCCCTGTTGGTGAGTCAAGGTCTAGCATAGCACCTTTTCTTTTTGGTTCCTCTACCATTTGAATGAGGAAGTTGTCATCTATGCACTATATATTCTTCTAATATATTGAATATTAGAAGAAACTTCTCCACTGAAAGGGTTATCAAATACTGGAACAGGCTCCCCAGGGAGGTGGCTGAATCCTCACCCCTGGAGGTATTTAAAAGATTTGTAGATGTGGTGCTAAGGGACATGGTTTAGACAACTCTTGGACTCAACTTTAAAGGTCTTTTCCAGACAAAATGACATCCAGCACAATAATTTAAAGTATGTTTAGATCCACAAGCTTGCAGTCACATTTTACGCATAGTTTTGGCAATAACCATCTCTACTATCTGTGTGCAGACATTCAGTCTCTCTTCCCTCTCTGTCTTCCTCTGGTTCAATATTGCCTTCCAGAAACTGTTATGTAAACATGAAATGAGGGTGTGTTTTCCAACAGCTACTGCTATTTGTCAATGAGACAAAGAAGTTCTATTTATAATTCTCATTTACTTAGAGCTGGTCATCATATTTCTGCTTCAGGAAGTGCATCTGCTCTCTAAATAAATGCTATCAGTGGTCTAAACAATGCAGTTCTTCATCTGATAGTGTGAGACAAAACAGAATAAAACAGAGACAAAAAGAATGGCATCTCTATGAGATGCAGAGAACAATCAATTAGATTCATTATCTGTTTTACATTCTAGTCACTGCTACACAATACCATGGCAACAGTTGGAACTACAGTTCTTTATGGTATATTATCATTATGGATTCTTCAGCATTCCCTGAAAATTGATCAAAAATTCACAGGAGTTGTGCTACCTCCAATGCTGATTAGATGACAAATTTGTAATGTACAAGTGCCTCACTGACATGGGAAGGCAATTGTGCAATTTCTTTTCTAAACAATATTTTTTTTTCTGAAACAGGCTACATGAACTCTAGCAAGCTAAGATTGAATTGAAAGGATAGCATGTAGATTTTAGAACACGGTGTTGACATTTACTGGCCAATCAAATTTTGCAACTCCCCTGCATGACAGCAGATGCTGACCTTTCAAGCTTTCCCTATCTGCTTTCATGCATTACCTGCAGAAATTAACATTAGCTCGCTTCTTGCTCCTTACTGCTATTAATGTCAGCTGGGAATTTAGAATCATGAATTCATTTATTACTCAGAGTGGAGACCTGTTTTATACTCTAAGCTCAGAAGGGCTGCTCCTGGGAGCTGGTATTTTTGGAAGCTGCTTCAACTACCTTTGTGGTTGAGGGATAGCTGGGAGCTATGGTGTAGAAAATGTCACTGGGAACGAAGAGAAAAAAAGACAGCGAAGGGCGCACTCAAGGAGAAACCTAGGGGCCAAATACTTCCAAATAGTATTGGATACAGAGAACTTACAGTCTAAAAAGAAACACTGAAATCTATTCTAATGGAGTGCAAAACTAGATGCAAGGTACCAAAGTCTCTTTGACTTGGTAACTGAACTGTGGAAATGTAAGCCTGCATAATATACAGCCTGGTAACATGAAGCTTTAGGGGGTTACACAGCATTGCCTGAGGCAATGCTATTATACTCTGAGGGAAATATTAACTTTGGTAGAGATTTCTCCTGCAATCTGAGTAAGATTTTGATATAATTTCATCCAATCATGGAATGCTGTGCCTGAAACCTGGAAAAAAAAAAAAATAAAAAGAAAAAAAGGAAAGTGTGAAAGGATAAGACAGAAAATACTCTGTTAAGAGGAAAATCTTCTTTTTGTGTGTCCTTGGAAAGGAAAAGAAAACTTGTGAAAGTGTTCCGTCAAGCATTAAACAGTTCATATATTAATTCTGGGAATAACTTTCCAGCAAAGTCCATTACTATACTTCAGTGAAGAGGAAGGCAGTGAAGCTGGTGAAGGGCCTGGAAAAGAAATCTTATGAAGAGTGACTGAAGGAGCTGGGGCTGTTTAATTTGAATAAGAGGAGGCTGAGGGGAAACCTCATTGCTCTCTATAGCTACCTGAAAGGATGTCGTGAAGTTGGTGCTGGTCTCTTCTCACAGTTGAATAGTGATAGAACAAGAGGGACTGGCCTCAAGCTGTGACTGGGTAGATTCAGACTAGATATTATGAAAAAAAATTCACAGAAAGAGAGCTCAGGCATTGGAATGGGAAGCTCAGGGAGGTGGTGGAGGCACCAACCCTCAGTGTGTTTAAAAGTTGTGTGGATGTGGTGCTTGGGGATATGGTTTAGGGTGAACCTTTTAGAGTAGGGATATGGATTGGACTTGGTGATCCTGAGGGGCTTTTCCAATCTGAATGTTTCTGTGATTCAAGTAGTTATGACCTTCTTATCTGGGTATTTCTAATCTCATAGTATTAAACTTCAAAGAAGTATTTCATTAAATGACAAACACTTGGAAGGTACATAAGTTCTATATAATTTTCCAAATAAGGCTACACTCATAATTTTTCATGGCGTGATTGTTCTAGGTATTAATAAGATGATATGATGCATTCATGAAAACACAGTACATCTTTCTCAGTACTGCTTGGGCTCAGATTTCCAGAAATAACAAATGTAAAATACTCTGAATATAAGCCAAGAAGAGAGTTTTGTACTGCCTCCCTCCACTGATAGTTGTGTTGATATTCATGCTGTGGTAAATGCCATACCTCTCAAAATTCATAAAACTGAAAACATATCCACAAAATCTTCATTTAATGCCTTTGAGTGAAGGAAAATTGTCTTTGCCAAACTTAAGAAGAGAACTTTAAACTAGGAACTGATGGACTGGGATGGTAAACAAAGCTGAAAACAGATGTGGATGTGAGAGTTTGTGAAATCACTGAAAAAGGGCCGGAGTGGTCCACCTCAAGTTTATGCACAGAAATAACCAAGTGCCTACAGGATAGCAGTATGGAGAAGGCAAATGAGGCCTTTTACAGAACATAGAATCATAGAATGTCAGGGACTGGAAGGGACCTTGAAAGATCATCTAGTCCAACCCCACTGCCAGAGCAGGATTACCTATACTGGGTCTCACAGGAACATGCCCAGGTGTGTTTTGAATATATCCAGAGAAGGGGACTACACAACTGCCCTGGGCAGCCTGTTTCAGTGTTAGGTCACTCTCACAGCAAAAAAAAAATCCTCTTCATATTTAACTTAAACTTCCTATGCCTCAGCTTCCACCCATTGCCCCTTATGCTGCCATCAAACATCACTGAGAAGAGACTGGCTTCATGCTCCTGGCACTCACCCTTTACATCTTTATAAACATCGATGAAGTCACCTCTCAGTCTCCTCTTCTCCAAGCTGAGGAGCCCCAGCTCCCTCAGTCTCTCCTCATAAGAGAGATGTTCTATTCTCTTTATCATCTTTGTGGCTCTGTGCTGGACACCCTCAAGCAATTCCATGTCCTTCTTGAATTGGGGGGCCCAGAACTGGACACAGTACTTCAGATGTGGCCTCACCAGGGTAGAGTAGAGGGGCAGGAGTACCTCTCTCGACCTACTAGCCACACTTCTAATACTCCTCAGAATGGCATTGGCCTTCCTGGCCACAAGAGCACATTTCTGGCTCATGGTCAACCTCCCATCAACTAGGACTAGTAAATCCTTTTCCCCTTTGCTGCCTTCCAACAGATCAGTCCCCACATTATACTGATACCTGGGGTTGTTCTTTCCCAGGTGCAAGACTCTACACTTGTCCTTGTTGAATTTCATTAAATTTCTTCCTAATCAATCCTCCAGCCTGTTCAAGTCTCACTGAATGGCAGCACAACCTTCTGGTGTGACAGCCACTCTACCCAGTTTGGTGTCACCAGCAAACTTGCTGACAGTGCACTCCATGCCCTCCTCCAAATCATTGATACATGTATTGAACAGAACTGGTCCCAGTACTGATCCCTGTGGGACTCCACTAGTCACAGGCCTCCAACTAGACTCCATCCCATTGACCACAACCCTCTGACTTCTTTCCTTCAACCAGTTCCCAATCTACCTCATTACCTGATCATCCAGACCACAACGCCTCAGTTTAGCCAGAAGTATGCTGTAGGAGACAGTGTCAAGTGCTTTACTGAAATCAAGATAAACCACATCCACTACTCTACCATCATCAATCCACCTGGTTATGTCCTCACAAAAGGCTACCAGGTTGGCTAAACATGACTTCTCTGTGGTAAAACCATGTTGACTGCTCCTAATGACACCACTGTCCTTGACATGCTTAAGGACATGATTGAGGATAAATTTTCCATTGCCTTTCTGGGGATGGTGCTGAAGCTGACCAGTCTATAGTTATCTGGATCCTCCTTCTTACCCTTTTTGAAGATTGGAGTGATGTTTGCCTCTAGTCCATAGGCACCTCTCCTGTCTGCCATAACTTACTGAAGATGGTAGAGTGGTCTGGCAATGATCTCTGCCAGCTCCCTCAGCACCCGTGTGTGCTGGGACTCATGGACTTATGGGTGCCTAGATTACTCATCTGTTTCTCTGGTGGCTCAGGTGTCAGGGACTCCTGAGGACAGTCTCTAGCAGTGTAGACAGAGAAAAAGAAGGCATTTAGTAACTCCTTCTTCTTTGTGTCCTGTCACCAATGTACCCACCTCATTCAGCAGAGGGCCTACATTGCCTCTAACATTAGCTTTTCCTGCAATGTATTTGAAGAAGCCCTTTTTGCTTTCCTTGACCTCCCTTGCACGGTTGAGTTCCAACGAGGCCTTAGCCTTCCTAGTTGTTTCCCTACACTCTCTGACAACAGTCCTATACTCCTGTCAGGTGGCCAGCCCCTCCTTCCATGATTTGTAGACTCTTCTTCCACTTAAGTTTGCTTAGCAATACCTTACTTAGCCATGCAGGTCTCCTGGCTCCCTTTCTCAATTTCCCACTTGCTGGGATGCACTGATTTTGAGCTTGGAAGAAGATAACCGAAAGAAACTTCTTGATCATGGGCCCTGTATCATGGTAGGCCTGAATAGGTCAAAATAGGTTTATACATGTCCTGTCTTGCCCAGACATGTTTTTCTGCTCTCTCTCCTTCTGTTGTGGAGAGAAGTAACTGCAGGAAGGAGGACAAGGAACCTGGAGCCACTGAGTCTAAGGATCCTGGCTTGCCCAGACTTGTTTTAATACTGTTTACATCCTATGGTAAACAAGGTACATACACTTAGCTTATGCCTGCCTCATACAAGGCCTATGTTTTCCAAATTTGGGTAAAGTAAGCTGTGCTGGTTTGAAGCTAATTGGAATATTTTAATGAGAAAAAGTTAGATTATAGGCTGTGTAAAGAAAACAACAGTGATGTCTACTTCACTTATAGGTTTACTGAGATGTATAAAAGCAAGGACATAAACATATGTATTAGTTCAAGTTAGCCCCCCTGAGCTAAAAGCTCAATAAATAGATTTGGATTTGGAAGTTTAAAAAAAAAACTTTAACAATATATAAAAGGTATTTTAGGTAACGGGAATTACAGACGATATAGGGAAAGGGAACAAAATACAAAATATATGTATAAGGTAAGGAGAATTACAGAGGATATGGGGAAGGAAAACAACATACAGAATATATGTATACAACTAATAGGTAAGCATGGATGGATGTTGAATCCAAGTGATGAAATTGAAATTGGTGGTAGATGAAGATGGATGCAAGATGATGGTGAAATGCAGTGAGTCAAAAAAGCACCAAATATAGTTGTTCACCCCACGTGTTTGCTGGAGAGCATGTGGAAAATGGCAGGAGCAGCAGCAGGAAAACATGATATTGGCTGATGAGGAACAGAAGCAAGAGAGAGAAGCAGGAAGTTAATCTCCCCTTTATAGAGTGTGTTGGTTTGAGCTAATTGGAGAATTTCAGTGAGAAATTAGACTATTGGCTGAGAGAGAGTTAAACATACAGTGTCACTTCACCAAGGTTCACTGAGACAGAGAAAAAAAATGTTTTGAGAAATGTTCTCAAAACATGAGATAGCCAGTGTGCTTGCAGAGGGCCAGTCTGGCTTGGGTCTGTGCTGGCTCCAGCAGCTTTTTCCTTTGTCTCTCTGCCTTTGAACTAATTCAGAGTTAAATCACTAAAATGACTAATTTCTTCTCCTATCATTAATCTCTCTGATCTTCAGCTTATCTGCAGCATCAAGAGGTGGTGAGATAAAGCTGGGAAAGGGGGGAAAGGTGGTAGGGGGGTTTGGTTATCCTCTCTTGGGGATTTTTGCCTCCAGGAGGGGTGTGGTGTGTATATTACCCTTTTTACTGTATATTTCTGTAAATATCTGTTATATCTTGTAAATATTTGCTTGTATATTTGCATTGTTGTAAATATAAAGCTTCATTTATTAACTTCCAGTGTGTTTTTTTCTGAGTTTTAGCCGGGGTTTAAAAAGGTGGGGGGGCAGGTCACTGCAAACCCACTACATAGAGGGTCTCATTGGGAAGTAGGAGAGGGTAAAAAAAACACCTGGGGGCAGGTCAGACCATCCCCACAGAGGAGTCAGGATCCAGTTCAGGTAAGCCTCCCAGGAAGGTGTAGTAGTTTAGAAATGGGCTGAGCTGGGGATAATTATCCTCTAATGCTGTGTTTTGCGATGCTGTAGCTGAGCATTGATAAAGCAGCAGTATTGTGGCTACTGCTAAGCTGAGCACCCAGGCTGGGGGTTTTGTTTCTTTTTCCTCAACATCTCCCCGCCTCAAGATGTTAAGAGGACTGTCCCGGCATAGAATGACGGAGCACCCCAGAAATTAATCCAATTCCTGGGCTCTCTCCTCCCTCTACTGTTAAAAGGTCTGGTAGGGGGTGAAGGGTGGGGCATCCCAGGTGGCCTTGGGACTCAGGGTGGGAACCTCGAGATGCCCATATACGTCGAACCTCGAATCAATTGGCCGGCTGGGAAATGTTGGACGCCTGATGGACAGCTTCGTTCGCCCTGCAGGGTACTTAAACGGGTCAGCAGCCATTTTTCTCGCTCTTCTTCCCGCTCTCGTTCGTTCGCCGCCACCCACGCAGCAACTGGGAGAAGCCCCAGCCACGTGCACGGCAGCAGGCAGCAGGCAACTCGCAGCTCTCCTAGGCGGCACGGCTGACCCTTTCTCCCTATTTCTAATCCCTCCTTCTGTTTTCCTTAAATCGGTCTCCCTCCTTCCGCGGTTTCCCCCCCCGGTTCGGGAAGGGGCGTGTTTCCCCCCTTTGCCTCGCGCTTCCGCAGATACTCATAGGCGCGATCGGGATCTGTCTCGCGCGTAAGCTCTTTGTTTTCCCCTGTCCTGGTTTTTAAACGTTTATACCTGACGTTTAAGTGGTATCCGTGTCTTTTTCTGCCGATCGAAACCCGAAGAACCGGTGAGGAGGGTACCGTTCTCCCCTCCTTCCACGGGATACTGTGTTTCGTTAACTCATTCCCGTGACAGAAAATGGCGCAGCGAGCAGGGTTTCTGATTTCGCAGATCTTGCATGAGATGGGGCACACTCTCACGATATCAGACATAGAGGGTGCAGAGAGATATGCCGACAGCCCGGCCGAAGTTGCCGAGGAGCTAATTAACGACCCGCGGCATCTGATCGCGATATTGGCGGGTTGCGTGATACAGAGGTTCCCGGAGAGGTTTAGAAACAGGGAAAAAATTTATTGCCTCAAAGGGGAAATAACCCGGGTGGAATCGGAGATTTTTGTGGCGTCACGAAGCGACGAGGAGCTCACGCGTGCAAGCGGCTCCGCGGGCAATCCGGGGTCTTTCCCCTCCCCCAGCATCGCGCTCTCGCTCGCGACCCGCACGGTAGCGAGACGCGAAACCGGCTCGCCGCTGATCTCCTACAGAGATCGAGGCGAGTCAGGGGGGGACGGGAGAGAGGTATCGGAATTCCCCTTTCGGGCGAGCCCGGCCGCCGCTAGACAGGCTGGCCACGGGGAACCGGAACGCGTCCTTGCTTCGCCGGAGATCCCTGGCTCCGCAGTTTACCCGGGAGGTATGCATGCCGGTGCCGCTTCTACGGACCCTCGGAGACACTCGCGGCTGAGCGGAGTCGGCTCCGCCGCGAACTGCAGGGCCCTCGGTGCTTCCCCCCTCGGCGCGGACACCCGATCTCCCCCGCTTTCACCCGCTAACTCTCCCATGGGTCCTACTATACCCGACTCTGTCCTAACGAACCCTTCCGAGCGAGCCACCAACCTGTTAAGCCTGCTGCCTACGCCGCTGGCTCTGCGGACAAACACGCCGTTTCAACATGGCGAGCCT